>CM060957.1:121306926-121434426 GCA_030765055.1 Mantis religiosa | reverse complement strand
TTTAAACTAGGTTCCAGTTTCGCCTTTTTGATATTATATGCTCTTCCATTAACTGCGCTTTTTGTAAGCTTTTGTAATCTTTGTTCTATAATAATGTAGATGGCGCATAAGTAAAGTAAATATATATTAGTGATTTGAGCAACGTTAATATAATAATAAACAAATAAAATCTAAGTGTAATTATCCCAAAGGCTTTTCTAATAACCAATAAAACACTCTAAACACAAGGAACTATAGAAAGATCCGAGAAATGAGATACGAAGTCGAGAATATTAATAGAGATGAAACAGATTTTTGTATTGGAAAACAAAAACTAGGTTATAAATCAGAAGAGGTTTCTGTGTAATTAAAATTAAAAGCGAATTACGTATATTAATATAATTTTCTATACTTATCCAGAGTTTATTACAATTCGCAACAATTTGGGATTTATACTAAACAAAACTAACCTAACTTAACCCCACTATCGAAATTGCTATTAAATTAGAAATTGAAAGTAGTTGTAAATTATTAACGATAAATGTAATTAATGATCGAGCAAATCGAGTGACTCTCCTTAATGCATGCTGCTGAAAACGCAAAATAGAAAGGAGTTTATAAAGCTAAAAATAATCTAAGAAAACTGACATAACCTAGTTTATAATGCGTTTATGTATTTGGAAAACCTTTTTTAATTTGCAGCAACTTTGCGTTAGCGGCACTCGCTTTGCTCGACATATCCGTTCTAACGATCTAAAGTAGTACTATAATCTTACCTCATCCCTTAAAATAGGTTACCATATTTAAAATACAATTTGAACTACAATTTGAACTCATAAAACCAAAAGCTGGTTTTACATAGATGGTCACTTCATATGAATGAAACACGAAAAATCAACTGCGCATGTCAAAGAACTACATTCATTATCTCTTTATAGTGTGATTAAATGTATTTAAATTATTGTACCTTTTCTGACTGATTAATTAATAAATTACAAAATACATATATTTTAATAAAACAGCTTCTGCTATGAAATTCAGTCGTTCGCAAATCAGATCGTTATAATTATTTTTTTTATCCAGATTTATTGAACCCTATTCTACACAGTGGTATATTAGGGTTAGAGTTGATTCATAAAAATATACAATTTTAACAAAAATATTTTAAATACTGGAAGGAAGAAAATATGTTTTAATCTTATGCATATTAATTTAAACTATTTCAGACGTTTAAACACTGAGTTTATAAACATCATGAAGTACTTATACTATTGTGGCTTCATTAGCAAAGATGTGAGTGGAGCAGAAAATTCAGTTGCTAGAGAGTCTAGCTTGAATATTAATTCTTGTCTTTCTCTCCAGAAAATGGGACAACAAAAACGGAGATGAACCACAGTTTGAAATTCTTCACCACACATGCACTTGGGGTTAGATGTTAAGTGAAAGCGTGATAAGTATTCACCAAATTTACCATGTACACTTAAAAATTGTGTCAAAACAAAATTTGGTACAAGGGTTTCACATTTTCCTCTGTCATATACATTAGGGAAAAATAATGTTTTTGTTAAACTTCCATTTGGAGTTGTTAGCCATTGTTGGTTCCATTCTTAAAGAGTATGTTGATGTATTATTCTCCTTACAGTAGAAATAGGACATAAAGAGTATGTCACAGGAAGATTGGATTCTGCAGCCCTCTTAGCCAAGCAATCAGCTCTCTCGTTACCTAAAATTCCACTGTGTCCTGTAAGCCATCCCATGCAAATATGTCCTGGATGGTTTTGAAGCAAGGTTCTGATTTCATGTGATAATGAATTTAAGTTGTATTTATGATTAATAGCGAGTAGAGCTGATTGTGAATCACTAAGAATACGGGCACTGTTCCCATTAACAGTACACCATTTTATAGCTTCTTTAATTGCTAAGAGCTCCGACTGGAATCCAGAACATTCAGGTGACAATTTAAACATGGAGTTAGTTCCGTTTGGTTTTCATAAACAACAAAAGCACATCCTACTGCAGATATATTATTTTCAAATTATAATTATATTGACAAGTACGTATTCTGTGCACACAATGAGCCCCAAAGAAGAATATCTACATAATCGTAACACAAACCGTAATGAGGTATTCGTAGAGGAAAATGAAAGGAATACTTTGGGAACGTTATAAACTAATAATTATTCCAAAAATGATTACATTCCTAAAATGTGTTATTTGTTTTCTTTTAATGAGTACCGACAAGAAAATGTTCCTTTCAAAGTTCCTTTGTGTAACTATCACTCTGTAATACGTCGATAAGTATGAGCTTGATTGACTTTGTAATGAACACCGAATATATATTTCTTCAGTTTCCTTCTTTCAGATTCGTTCAATTTTACAAGAATTACTAGCAGTTTATAGATAATTCAAAGCAAGCGCTGATTTTAGGTATTTTCTAGCTGAAACGTAAGATATTTTAAATAAAGCTATTAGAACAGCTTTTTATAAATCAAAACAAAAAATTGAGAATCATCAGGGATTATTTCTTGAAACTCTTTATGTAATATCTGTGTGTAAGTCTGCATTCATCAATAAGATTTTGAAGAAATGTCTCAATTAAAGTCCGGGATTGTTAAAGGATACGAGGTAAATGATCCGCAAGAGACTCAACAAACCAAAAACGACTATTTTACGCGATAAGGCGTTCCTAATTTGTATTTTCTTAAACTGTCCGTTGATTTTGAGTTCATCAACTTCTGAAATCATGTGAGGTATACATATAAAAGCTTATAAATAAGTAATCTGTATCTCAGTAATACACACATATATATATACATAATCAAAGAACTTTTTCGTAGAAATCTTTGCTTCCTTATTGAATGTGTGTCCCAAAATAATAATGCTTCGTGAATTGGAATACTTTGAAGTGTTCTTCTGATTTCGTATGAGCTCATTAGCAATTAAAATACATTTTGCATAAGTATTTGAATTTTATTTCCAAGTCGTGCAAGAAAATTTCTGTTTTGAAACCATTTCTAACAGAGAATTTGCTTGGATAACGTAAAATAGGTGGAAGAAGGCGTATAGCGTTACCACAAATGACTTTCAATATTTTGAACACGTTTAACTTGTATTTAATAATACTTATAAACATTAGTCTACCAATGGAAAGAGAAATTCAAAATGCTTTGGTTACAGTATCGCAATTGGCAACAATAACGCATAATCACATACATTTGTTAAAAGTTTCAAAATGAGTGGTTCGAAGGTTAGATGAGAGTCCTGTGTCAGCTGTTATCCTGTTAATCAATTTGTAATTGTTCTTCAAAGACACTTTTAAGCATGACTTGGTGTAGATATAACCAAAGACAATATCTGATTTTACTTTGAGGAAATCGTAAAGAGCTGACCACAAGGCTACCGAATAAATGGATTCGTTCTGGTAGTGATGACGATAGAGAACTTCTCCGTTGGCGGTAATGTTGACCACATCTAAATACCCTTTGACTTTTTATGGACTTGTACACAAACCGCCCCTTCCCAGATCGTCCTTGATCTAAGAGCGTACATCAGTTAACCATTGCATGTTAGAAGTACGAGGGCTGTTCAATAAAGAAGGACCACTTTTTTTTTTTTTTTTTTGACAACGCCCCTTCACTCATCCTCATAAGTTTGATGGTCCTTCTCAAAATAGTCTCCCCTGAATGCGATGCACTTGTAGCATTTCTGCCAGTCTTCAAAGACATGCAGGAGACCATTTTTAGATATCCTTCAAAATCGCCTCCGCAGCCTTCACCACTGCTTCTGATGATGGATAATGCCTCTCACAAAGGTGTTTCTTCAGGTTAGGGAATAGAAAAAAGTCATGTGGGACTAAATCCGGGCTATAGGAATAGTAAGATATACACTTCACGTTGATTTTTGCAAGATATTCGGCAACAACATTGGCAATTAGTGGCCGCGCATTATCGTGGTGCAGCATTCAGCCTGCTTCACGGAAATGTGGTCTTTTGCGCCTGATATGGACTTGCAATGTTTTCAGGACATCCCTGTAGTATTGTCCAGCTACTGATGTGTGTGCAGGTACAACATGTGATAAACCATTCCATGAATATCAAAGAATGAGATGACTTTCCCAAGAGAAGCAATCATTTTTACTTTTTGGGGGGTTGGTAATGAAGGAGATTTCCACACTGAGCTTTGCTGTTTGCTCGCAGGATCAAAATGATGTAGCCAAGTTTCATCAGCAGTGATTACGTTTGAAAGAAACTCCAGATCTTCCTCTAACATCAACTTAAACTGCATGTTACCTCCATTGCAGTGGTAGGCGATACTGAACATGTCTGAACTTGCCTGGTTCTTACAAGCGGGAACCAGGAGCACCAACAATGGAACTACTATGGCGTGTTTGTTTCACATTAAACTAACAGAATATAATAAGATTGAATTTTAGTGCGAAAAATTATGACCGTTACAAAATTATGATCATTCTTTATTGAACAGCCCTCGTACTTGGGCGCAAATGGACAAGTTTGAGGTGTGCCGTGTTAACAAAGGAGCTCACATAACAAAATGTTTTAGTTCCTCTTTCCATTGCTACTAATTTCATATTTGTTAAACATTTCTTCATATTTTTATGGCCGAAAAATCCATTCCCCTTCGCTGGAATCGAACCCGCGGCCTCAGGAACCGGGGAGCAGCACTTTTTTTTTTAATGTTCTTCCTCCTACGTCAGATCATTTAGGACAATGAATGAAATGGGTGAAAGGATGTTGAAATGAGCTCAGGGACCATAGAGCTTAGAGTTATCCGATATTCATCTTTCAGGATAAGGGAGAACACCAGTCACCCTGACCGATATTCGAACTCGGGATGTTTTGAACGTGAGGGAGACACGCTACAGAAGTGGGCAGAGACCAGCATGTTACCCATACACGAGTAAATAGGGAAATAAACCTTTGTAAGAACAGTTTAAGAATATGTACACTCAGAAGGTCTTTTTAGCCGGATAATAACTGGCTTTTCAGAGAAATTATTTGTTTATGAAGCATTGTCATGTGTATCAATATGTAAACATGCTTAAAAGCGTTTGCAAACTTCACCTGTAATGACATAATAATATTCCTTTAAAATATTTACCATTATTTTCCATCGCTCTACATACACGTGCTTGTAAGTGGATTAAAATATGCTAACTTCATGCAATTTATGGTAATGTGTACTCTGTTAAGTTTATACTTTTTGAGAAATAAACCAAAACAAAATTAGTAGTATCACTATTAACGTGTAAGCACCAACAGATAAAGTAAATAATTGATTCATATTTGGATGGGGAATCTGTTTTATTGAGCTCCTGGAAAATAGATATCAGAATTTGTCTCTTAATAGCACGCGGTGTTTTAGACGTTTTTGGATTAAAAAATGAAAAAGAAAGTATGCAGGGATAAGTTTTTTTTTTTTTTTTTTTTTTTTTTTTTTTTGTAATTTACGTCCTCCAATGTTAAGCCATATCGGACGAGGAATGGAATGGTTGAAGTGATGTTCAAATGAGCACAGGGTCCATAGAGCTTGGAACCTCTTGAACGCGAGACAGACACGCTACCATCTACGCTACCCAGGCGGGTGTGAAATAAGATGATGACATTGTATAGAAGCATACAACAAAGTATAGTTCATATGTATCGAATGCTTCGTGTACCCAGAGGAGGGGTAGAGAAAGTAGGCTTAGTGTTGCGCGTGAACTGGCATTAACTTCACATTTCATTAACGTATATACCCTCTGTAACAAGCCTGGAGTAGAATTTACCCTCACGAGGAAGGGAGAACGACCTGCCTGCTGTAAGGTCAGGGGTGAGAGTTGGCATAGCTACCAGCATAGCCTGAATATTCAACATCGACTTTAATCTGAAGATTACTGCACAAACCCTTCTTGTGTACTCCCTGTCACAACTTTTACGTCACCAGCGGCACTGCAACCGCTTTATGCTGAAAGCTTTCCGCCCAAATACACGATTAGAGATATGATGTGTAGGTAAAACAGGAAGTACTCACACATTACTTAGAAAAATCCTAGCAGCCAAATTAACTATGAAAACAAGAATAATTACGAGGGCTGTTCAATAAAGAATGATCATAATTTTTTACGGACATAATTTTTCGCACTAAATTTCAATCTTATTATATTCTCTTAGCTTAATGTGAAGTAAACACGCTGTAGTAGTTTCATTGTTGGTACTTCTGATTTCCGCCTGGTAGAACCAGGCAAGTTCAGACATATGCAGTATCGCCTGCCGCTGCAATGGAGGTAACATGCAGTTAAAATTGATGTTAGAGGAAGATCCGGAGTTTCTATCAAACGTAATCACTGCTGATGAAACTTGGCTACATCATTTTGATCCTGAGAGCAAACAGCAAAGCTCAGTGTGGAAATATTCTTCATCACCAACCCCCCCAAAAAGCAAAAGTGGTTGCTTCTGCTGGAAAAGTTGTGTTCATCTTATTCTTTGATATTCATGGAATGGTTTATCAGCATGTTGTACCTGCACACACATCAGTAACTGGAAAATACTAAATGGATGTCCTGAAAACATTGCAAGTCCATATCAGGCGCAAAAGACCACATTTCCGTGAAGCAAGCTTGATGCTGCACCACGATAATACGCGGTCGCATATTGCCAATGTTGTTGCTCAATATCTTGCAAAAATCAACGTGAAGTACATCCCTCACGCTCCCTATAGTCCGGATTTATCCCCATGTGACTTTTTCTACTCCCTAACTTGAAGAAACACCTTCGTGGGAGGCATTATCCATCATCAGAAGCAGTGGTAAAGGCTGCGGAGGAGATTTTGAAGGATCTCTCAAAAAATGGTTTCCAGCATGTCTTAGAAGACTGGCCGAAACGCTGGGACAAGTTTATCGCATTCAGGGGAGACTATTTTGAGAAGGGCCATCAAAATTATGAGGATGAGTAAAGGTACGTTGCCAAAAAAAATTGTGATCATTCTTTATTGAACAGCCCTCGTATTTATATTCTACAAAGAACAGCACCACAGTTAATGCGATTTACATTTAGATGGACACACAAAATATTATGTAATAATTGAAGACGTTTTGGATTTAATGTTTAAACTTACGGAGAGATAAATTCGTATAGTTGTGAATAATCCACTTTTTTCATTTTCTTGTTATTATAGTTTTCTTATCTTAAGAAATTTTTCTCGGCGTTACTTCAAACAATTTTTCACTACACTATTTTTGAGATCCTCTAATGGCCCCCCCCCCCCCCCCAAATAGAAAACATCTGTGAGTGTACGTGTGCGTCTACTTATAGTGTAAACATACTGGTTTCGCGAATTACAATTAATTACTTAAGAGTTACAATAACATTTTGAATACCTTTCTACCTGTAGTCAGTCTGGATGGCTCAGTTGGTTTAGGTGCTCGCTTAGTGACCCACAGTCGCGAGTTCAAACCCTGCCCAGTCCGATTGTTTTTAAGTGTACTTTAAAGCAACAGCCACAATATCAGTAAATTTACTGATATGTAACAGAACTCTTTAATGAAATTCCGACACACCCGCCTTTGTAACGTGATGGTGGTGTGTTACCTCATTCAAGAGGTCCCGAGTTCGAATCTCAATCAAGGTTAGTTATCTGGATAAGGTTTGTTCCACATTTTACCTTATCCTGAAAGATGAATATTGGGTCACTCTAAGCTCTCTGAACCGTGGGCTCATTTGAGCATCATTTCAGCCTTTACATTCATCCTCCGTTGTGACGTAGAAACCCAGTAGGACGGCTCAGGTGGTTTCGTCTGTGCTCCGCATTCGGGAGTTCCGATTTCACTTCCAGTGATCGGCCTACCTGACCCATGGTTTTTTCGGGGTTTTTCCCCGAGTCGCCGGCGAATGCTGGGTAGGTTAATTACAGCCCCCAAATTTCCTGTCCCTCCATTTCATCCCCATTATCATTTCATATCATCTTTCATCTGGTGATCTCTTTCAGGATAGAAGTGTCGGCGGGTGTCTCGGTGCTGCATAGCAGGATGATATGCTCTATTAAACATATTCGTCCTCCTGTAGGATGGTCTCCAGTCTCCGAGTCAGATTAATATTTGTATTATCTATAACGTGTTTAATTATTACACCTAACTTAATTAGGGGCCGTTTCAGGTCCACGGCGGGTAATGCATACCGGTAGTACTAGACTGCCGGTAGATTCCAGGATCAGGCATGGCTGCTGCTGCTCTGCGGCTTAGTGGGCTGTTTGGGGACCACAGTAGAAGGGATGCTGGTTTTACTATACTGCCGGGAAGTGTCAATGATATCGACCTTGCCCTCTGTACTGTCATGACTCCTTTTAGTCGGCCGCTCTCAGTCTCCTCTCCTCATCTTTCCTCCCATGGCGCCCCACTTGCGACATAGGTACGAAAGATCAGTCTGGTACACGTGTAAAATCTCCTCTGTAACTTCTATCTTATCCTACGTTAGAGAATATTAATTAAAAGAAATGCGTTACACAGACGGCGCTGATATCAACCTGGTAACTCATTGCGTCATCAATAAACGAAAGATTTATTTATTTTGTTTGTATACAGCATAACTCAAATATGGAATGTCGGTTAAAAACCAAACTTGGTAAGTCCGTCTCGGTAACGTAGATGGTAACGTGTCTGCCTCATCTTCAAGAGGTCCCGAGTTCGAATCTCGGTTAGGTTGAGTTACCTGGAGAAGGTTTTTTTCCGGATTTTTCCCTTATCCTGATAGAAAAATGTCAGGTAACTCTAAGCTCCATGGACTCCGAACTCATTTGAACATCATTTCACCCATTTCATTCATCGTCTGATATGACTTAACGTTGGAGGACGTAAATTTTAAAAAAATGCTTGGTATTTAGTTCAACATCTTCCAAGGCTGGGACACAAAGATTTTCAAGAAAATCCCCCCATTCCTCATCCCTAACTGTCCTTTAGATGGAAAAAAATTTAAAATTTTCTATATCCTATAGATGACTAACGATATGCCAGGCGACCGCAGAGTGAGATTTGTGGTGAACAACACAGAGCTGGGGGTCCTCCAGTTTCCCCCGCCAACATTTCACCAATTGTTTCATCATCTTTCCTATCATTTCATATCGCCCTCATTCGGTAATCCACTTTTCTCACTTTCGTATCAGGCATCGGGCTGATCACCCATCGTTATAACTTCCTATTTCTAATCCCTTGGCCATACAAAGCGAACGGCATTTCAAAGACATCACACAGCTACTATTTATTAAAAGATTTGACTATCACTCAAAGCCTACTTTATTCCCATATTCTACTTATATCTACACGAAAATTAGCGGTAATATAATTTCTGTAAATGTTTATGTGGATTAACTAGGTTCAAAATAAGCGTTTGCAAGAATAGTTTGTACAAGAAATGAAATGTGTAGTGTTTAACGCCCGCTTTTACTACATACGGTACCGCAGGCGGTGACACCGATGATACATGAGATGAAGATGGAGCACCGGTGGAATGAGATGGCGGGGGAAACCGGACATCCGAGAGAAAACCCGCTCCAGCGCCGTGTTGTCCATCACAAATCTCACTTAACGGTCACCTGGGATCGAACCCGGGCCGCCTTGGTGAGAGCCAAGCGGTCTAACCACTGAGCCACGGCGCGGCCTAGTTTGTATAAGGATTGACAATGTCACAGAGTGGCTTTTGTTTAACCCTTCCCCTTCTTACTATATATACGATACCACAGCAGTGGACACATGTTATGAAACCAAATATATTTAGAAAAATAATTTTTGGAACAAAGCGTTCTAGGGTACTTCCCCGGCTTTTGAGTACTAAAAAAATTCCGAAAAAAAAGTTTTTCGATGTGGATTGTCCTGGCGAGATTCAAACCACAGACCTTCGGAATACGAACGAGCCTAACACAGTATATGTTGTAGAACAATTAATTGTAGTTTATTAATTAACAGTGGTCGATTATAGAGCCTGAAACTTAAAGATCTTAGAATATTTTAAGTCACCATTGAGATATGTTGAATGAATTTATGGTTTACCAGGGAAATGTTAGTTAGCTGGAGAAATCAGTGTCGTGCCAATATATGGCTAGAACAACAGAAAGAAAAGCCAAATATCCTTTTCTAAATTATCGGCTTAACCTCTAAGATGCAACGGACGACGAATATGCTCATAAAGGTCAACAAACCTCAGATTACCACTAAAACGGAAGATATATGCATACAAATATTTTAATGCAGTGGCATCGAGGGTCCAGTGGCTCGCATGTTTATACGCTGTAGTAAGATCGCCGATCGATTTGGCGTGGGAGGGGAATGAGGTACCTGGGGCAGTTCCCCCATAACTTTGCCGCTGACATTTCAGGGACTAGGGTGGCCTTCGCTTTGATAGCTGAATAATCAGCATTTGCAATGCCTAGTGGAACACAAGTGAGCTTAATGAACTTGCTTGTTTAAAACACGTGCCTTGCCAGAAGTGTTCCAAGAGTAACAGTGACAACGGCTGTGATGTAGAGAGCCCAGTGCTTCTCATTCTGTTAGTCTGGGCTCGAATCCGGACTGGGTAAACCTACCAAGTGGAGCTTCTCATTATTTTCTGCATATATAATAGGTGGGATTAGCATTATAGATCCCCAAGCTCATTTGCGTAAACCAAGATTTACACTTTAACAGACTGATTTTACTGAAGAAAACCCCATTGCCAAATTTTGTCCTTTTTTATTTTTATCAAATAAGAAACTCAATCAAAGGATATTTGAATGTCAAGAGAGAGCATCAATGTATAAGTCCCCAGTTTATATTCCCAGCATTCCCTTTGGCTTCACATCATTGTGCAACAAAAATTTAAATTTTATTTGAAATTCATGTTAACCCAACATTCACCTGTCGACTTGGGACAAGCATCAACATTTCCAAAATCAGATGGCCGGTCCAACAGAAATCGAACCCAGGACTTTTTAAATGCAGACCTTAAACGCTACATCTTGAGTCATCCCTTTGGTTTCTTCGTATTGTGACTAAACACCAGGTATTTCAAAACAACATCCTGTTACAGTAGCTGTTATAGTTATTGTTACAGTTACAGTTGAAACGGTACTCTCTTCCTCGAGTAGATTAATTGAATGTTAAAGGAATATATATATACGTGTACTGAAAGAAATATTTTGTGAAATGCCAAGATTGTAGCGAGCTCTGAACGGTTGGATTTTCTCTCCCCTAGGACAGCTGACCACAACCATAAATCTAAGGCTCTCACCCCGCGTTTAGTTTCATAGTTGACAGGAAGGGAACGTCTTAGGTGGTCTAAAGTGAGATTTCTCGTAACTGGGACTCCATATGTTTTCTACCGACCAACTAATTAAAAATAATGAGCTGAAGGGGGAAGCGAAGTGTCATATGGCCTAGCCGGGAACAAACAGATACCTAAAGTCCAGTCGATGGCTTGGAGTCGACCGAGTTCGTCGTGCTAATGCACGCGGAAAGAAATCACGTTCATTAAGCCAGTCGGTGGCTTGGAGTCGACTGAGATTGTCGTGTTAACCAGCACGAAGTCAGATATCGCGTTCTTTAAGGAACGGGCGATCAAGTTAAAGCAATCGCCTTCGATTAAAGCTAATTAGTAGCGGGCTGCTAATCCGACGACGCGTGTTATATATACGGGAGTGCTACCACGCAAACGCGAAACCTACCATTCAGAGTTCGCCTAATTAGCATGTATTTCCAGAGTAAATGAAATACAACTGATCTTCATAAGAGAATTAACCTGTGTTACTTTCCAAGTACTCTGATTGATCCACCCAGAATGTCCTGAACCAAGAGATCCTTGCCAAAAATCTTTTATTTATAAACATTAGGACAACTCCGAGAGCAGCCGAGGACATCGATATTCGTCAAATTTTGTTGGCGATGCTGATAACCCTGGGAGTCAAGCTCCTGCCAAATAATTGAGCTGAACTGCGCGGCAATACTCACCCATACACCCACGACTGCCGCACAGTTGATCTTTGTAACTGTGCTGATCAATTGATAAATAAAAAGACTAAATACCTGTACCGTAATATGAAAACATTCCTAAGCAAAAATACTTCGTGAATAACATAGTGAGGGTAAAGCGTCACTTTGATATAAATATGCACAATAATATTGTAACTTTGTGGGTTCGTAGAATTAAAAGGCCGAGTTGCAGAATTTAAAAATCTCCTTTATTTTCGTAGAAATACTCTTATAGATTACAGCAGCATTACGTTACATACACCTTCAGTCTACCAAGGTCGATCACAATAACAAACAGTGACAGCAGATTACATCACTAGCTCTCGTTACACAGCTGGCTGTCTCTCATTTCACAACACTGTTTCACACTCAGCTCACTGTACTACAAAACTGTCCTGCTGGCGTGTCACAATCGCTTATATATCTCATTCTTAATTCGAGAGACTTCTCGAGCAAATCAGAAAAACAACTATTTTCTGTCAATCGAGATATCTCTCGAAACTTCCAAACGTGAAAACCTACCTGGGCCGGCAAGTCCTTTACCTCAGTTATCTTTGCTTGCCGGCGCTTGTCTACAATAGCCGAGCTATCATTAACTACTTAGCAAGGCTCTTTATTTCCACACTGTCCGCTTATCAGTTCCTTTGTGTGCGCAAGCCGCCTTCTCGCGATCGGGTTCGTGACAATATAAGTAAAAGTATATGTGTAAATGTTCATGGATAGAAAAGGTCGTGTAAATGAATCACATCTGAATTTTCCTGCAAAGTATAAGTGAGGTCCTCAGGGAAAATTTATTATCCACTCTTATTTACAACTATGATGCGTTCACCTTAGACTATAAACGCTCTGTTACAAATAAAATACTACCTGAAAGCAGCAAATAAAGCAAGAAGAACACAAAGTAATATTTCAGGCATCACGTGCAACATAACTCAGCAGCGCCATAACAATAATTTTCTTGATCTGTCGAAGAGTACCTAACCGGAGCAAGTTTCCAGTCATTCATTAGCAGGAACTGACAAGAAGACTACGCCTCTTAGCATTAGTATTCACAATCACAAGTCACACCCATTACAGCGGTGGCATTGTGACGTCATGAAGGTATTCGTTTGTAGTTAAGTCAGGCCGTACAAGTGTCTGCGAGGTGTAAACAAAATGTTATATTTCACTGTTGATGATCAAATGTTTAATGCAGATTTCTTAAATCATCAACGCAGTTTACTAGAATGTATAGTGGGTCTTTATGAATTCTCTGTGAACTAAATATTATGCATAATTGATTGAAAGTAATTTTAATTAGTCCAGTAACTACAACAGTTTACAAATAACATAAGTTAATTTCAATACGGGTACCACGATAGAGGTGGCAACATTCAACTTTAGCTCATACTCTGTCAAGAGCATCTGACATAACGTTGCAATTGCTTATCTCATTCTCTTTTAACGATCAATACTCTCAATTATTTCACTATAGACCTCATATTTAAAATAACCTTAAAAGCAGGATTCTAATTGAGTAATATCTGAACTTATAGCTGGCTATGAGATTGGTTAATTTCGGTCAATCTATTGTTTTGGAAGTACATAATTTAACTCTTTGCGGCAAACCCGCATACCATCGTTAAATGAATTGGGTTCTAACTGGAGCTTAATTGGATGTATGAGTTCTGTTATCCTCAGGTCAAGGAAATGGATTTTGTTTTGGCTACTCAGTCGTATTAATAATACTTTGTTTGTTGTAGAATTATTTGCCTAATTCTTGAATCTATGTTTGTTCATCGACTTGGATCGGTGACCACCCTTCAGACTTCAAAATCTTCGCTTTTCTTCTTAATGCACATGAACACGTTCTTCCTGTCGTAGTATCAACTTGTAAGTAAAGTTTTTTTTTTTTACTTCACCATTCAGTTCGAACCTTATTCTGATCCCCTCTCTAACTTTATCACATGACCAAACTAGTTCACCGTTCTCAAATGTTACATTATTATTGGCTTCTCATTTTATTCCGAATTTTCGCATTGATTTGCAAAACTCATATGACTTACTGACGTTCCGCCCCCCTGAGTTGGGGAACGCCTACCCTGAGTTGTTTGTAACGGTATGCAGCGTTACCAAATCAGCAAAGTAAATCTCTTTAGCGTTCATGCTCAACTGCACTTTGAAAGTCCTTTGTCCCAAAACATTCCTGGCTGAAAGAATACAATAGTTTTCAGACATTGAACTTTTACTAACACAAAGAAGGTAACGGTCCTTCTTTCCTGTCTCTCCGACGTGTACAGATTTTTACAAGAATATTTATGTATATTCCTTGCCTGGATGCTAGTATATATGTTATATTAAATTATATTCTTCCCTTCTATTTTCTTTAAGTCAACTGCTATTTTAATCATTCTAATTTCATATTATTATAACAAATTTTATATTAGTTTAGCAAAGCATTTCTATTAATTTATCTTTTTTAATTATTTGACTTCGATTAATTCGCCGCCTCCTAATCGCTGCCTGATACTGCAGTTACAACTTCTGGGACATGGTTTGCAAAATGGCATGTTGCTCCATCTTGTCGAAAGATTATTTGTAACTAGTTTACATTATTTTTCTCTATATAAAAATAGAATAATCTGTAGCATGATCATGTAGCAATAAAGTTGATAGTTTTTTCAATAAAAAAGAAGGGACCTGAAATGTTGTTCTACATAGGCCACACAGAAACGTTCACCTTATCGAATGTTTTCCTGTATCTCAGGTGTATCCTTCAAGACCCAAATTTGGCAGTTGTACTGATTAAGACAACCACTCACATGGAACATGGCCTCACCAGAGATGATATTCTCAAGAAATTATAGTTTATCGTCAATTGTTTGTAGCATGTTAGCAGCGAACTCAGCCTAAGCAATGGTCGTCCGTCTGTGGCTGTTGGCAGGCTGAGATTCACCCTGAATGTGGTTGCTGCGTGCCTGCCCTCAAAAAGGATCTAACCGCAGAAAGGATTATTTTAAATAGATAATTTGTCGTATGATGCTTTTCGGTTAGACGATAGAAAAGGGAGCATATTCCCCCAGTGCTTGGGTGCCAAAATACAGGACCCACTGCATCCTATTGGGAGTTGTTTAAAAATACTTCAATTTGATTGGAGATGGGTATAATTTATAGGACAATCAGCTCTAAGAATGATTTATACCGAACTCAAATTTAGCTGCTGTTTGAATTTTCTCCGGTTTTATCTCGCGTGCGGCAAGTTAATGTAAGCATGACAGAATTGTGAGCATGTAGTTTTATCGATTGCAAGGATTCAACTTTATAGCTATGCAACTTCCAACTCTTACGCTATACACTGTTAACTTCGGAAGACCTAACAACATGGAAGACACTTAGGACTATGAACACAGCACTATCGGTTTCTCTGGACTTCTTCTCTTGATAATCTAGGTCTTTCCTTTTTTTTTTTTTTTTTTTTTTTTTTGTAATTTACGTCCTCCAACGTTAAGTCATATCGCACGGTGAATGAAATGGGTAAAATGATGGTCAAATGAGCCCAGAGTACACAGATATTAGAGTTACCCGACATTCGTCTTTCAGGATGAGGGAAAACCCCGGGAAAGTGTTATCCAGGTATCTCACCCTGACCGAGATTCGAACTCGGGATCTCTTGAACGTGAGGCAGACACGCTACCACCACGGTACCAAGGCGGGCTAAGTCTTCCTGTTGATTTTCCTTTTTCTATGCTGTCGGTGTCTTTAAACTATTTGTGCCACGGCCTGATATTACTTTCATGTGAAGGATTACTGTTGTCCCACAATCCCGAATTTTGTTCTGCCAACCATAAGGCACATGCAGCTGTTTCTTGTACAGTAAACATTTCATTAAAACAGTTTGGAGAAAGCAAGAAACGCTTCTATAATACGTCTGTAAACATTTCAAATAACATTTAAACTCAAATAAAACAGTTTGGAGTAGATCTACAGTCTACACAGATCATTTGTGTAGAGTTTATGTAATAACATGCAACGCAAATAAAATGAAATTGGACAACAATGAGTTAATTATGAAAATAGAAACAATGACAGAAGCACTGACCTTTTTCTTAAACTGTTTTTATTCATAACACTTCCAAACGTGTATTTCCAGAGTAATGCTAGTATCAAATTTTTGTGTGGAAATCAATACCTGCTCCACCGAATTATGTACGTCGTAGAGAAAGTAATATGCAAATATTTTATTCAGATCTTTAATAATGAAGAGTAACGAATAAAGTATATGTTTTAATTTGAACAATCAATAAAAGGAAACAAAAATGATGATAAAATGTAGCAAGGATACTTTTCACTATGTTATAAACGCCTGATAACGAGCAGGCAGAAGATAACCAAGCGATGTAAAACGCGTGTATAAACCAACTATCGTCTTTTTTTTGTCACATGGTAGTTTCAACATAATTAGCAAACATTGATGAAATGTGGTGTAACGAGGTGCTTAATGAGTAAAGTGGATTTAAAAAGAAAATTATTAAGTGGCGTTCTATTGAACTATTTCAGTAAGTGCGTCTTATTCATTGGGTAGTCCCTAACGCAACAAACGTGCAAAACATTTTCTTTTTTCTCCAGAAATCAATATTTACAGACTTATTTGTACTTTTTCGTAGGTCTTTGCATAATGAAATCACGCAATAAATGAATGGCATCTAATTCCCGTTCAACAACACTCATCCAAGTAGATGTTTACTGTTTGTTAATTTCCCTTAACCACATATCGGAAAACTAATAAACATACCTTATAATCTAAACCTTGAGTGGGGCATGTTACGTATTATTTAAAGCAATCGCTATCACGCCTTTATAGAGCAATTTTAGAAGTCCATTATGTAATTAAGTTCCAGTAAGTTAGTTAGGAAATCCAGAATTAACTGCGTGTTAGTGCTGACGTACATTTATTATGTAAATAGGATAATTGCCACGCTCTGCGTCAAACCTGTTAAATGTTTCACTCCCACTAATTTTCGTCCAGTACCTGATGATTTAATATCACCTGCCCAAAGGTTTTCTTAAGGAGTAATTCAATTTAATCGGATGAGCCTTTCTTCTTGTTCTTCTTGATCAGGCATGTCCATGTTTTAATCAGCATGTGATATATTTTATATGCTCATACTTGCCGGCAATTTGTCTTGTTTAAACTCTTCACATCGCCGTAAATAGAACATCTCCACAAGTAAATTTATTTTTAATATTTTCCTTCGATATTAGATATCTACAGTAAGTAGGGAACGTTTTATGTTCCACAAAAAAAAAAAAAAAAAAAAAAAAAAAAAAAAAAGAATACATACTGACCTTTCAGTGGAAATACTTGGTTTGAGACTCCCTGAATAAAGAAATCACTTCTAGAAACAGATCTGTTTGTGAGTGGTATAACTCAAAAACGAAAGTTGGTTAAATAAAATATTTAAGTTTAGTATCTTCCGAGGATGCAATACAAAGAATTTCAAGGAAATCTCTCAAATAAAAACTTATCTTTACATAGAAAAGAATTCGAAATTTTGTACTTTCTCCAAAATGACAATAAAGTTTTGAATAAAACATTTTAAGTTAAGATAATATTACAACAAACTAATTGTATATATTGTAACCGCAGTATCAGCCAGCGATTAGGAGGCGGTGAATTAATCGAAATCAGATAATTAAAAAAGAAGATAAATTAATAAAAGTGCTTTGCTATACTAATATAAAAATCTTTTTATAATAATATGAAATTAGAATGGATAGAGTAATGATTAAAATAGCGGTTGGCTTAAAGAATAAGAAGGGTAGAATATAATTTAATATAACATATATACTAGCATCCAGGCAAGAAAGAGAGAATATTCTTGTAAAAATCTGTACACGTCGGAGAGACAGGAAGGGAGGTCCGTGACCTTCTTTGTGCTAGGAAAAGTTCAATGTCTGAGAACTATAGAATACTTCCAATAAGGAATGTGTTGGGACAAAGGGGCCTTCAAAATGCAGTTAAGCATGAACGCTAAAGAGGTTTACTTCGCTGATTTGATAACGATGTGTACTGTTATTCTAAATAAATGAGAAACCAATAATAATGTAACATTTGAGAATGGTGAGCTAGTTTGGTCATGTGATAAAGTTAGAGGGGGATCAGAATAAGGTTCGAACTGAATCGTGAAGTAAGACAAATTTACTTAAAAGGTGATACTACGACAGGAAGGACGTGTTCATGCGCGTTAAGAAGAGAAGCGAAGATTTATAAGTCCGAAATGTAGAGAAGTTAAGAATAGCGCAACCAGCGTAAGTGGAAGCAGCATTAGAAATGAAATGTGTAGTGTTTAACGCCCGCTTTTACTACATACGACACCGCAGGCGGTGACACTGATGATACATGAGATGAAGATGGAGCACCGTTGGAATGAGATGGCAGGGGAAACCGGAGGTCCTGGAGAAAACCCGCCCCAGCGCCGTGTTGTCCACCATGAATCTCACTTTGCGGTCACCTGGGATCGAACCCGGGCCGCCTTGGTGAGAGCTAAGCGGTCTAATCACTGAGCCACGGCGCGGCCGTAGCAGTAAGATCTCCGTCAGGTTAAAAGTCATTTTCCTAGAATTTTCAGGCATTTGCTTTATTAATCGTATGTAATTCTGAAAACACCGCACAAGAAGGAGCTGAAAAACGGTGCATTTTTTATATAAAATGTATTTCTAGTAAAATAAAATATATTGAAAAACGCCTGAACATTTAAATTGTAATCTGATTTGTTATATTTCATATTAAGATATAACAATTGCTGTCTTTTAATTTTGATATTCGAATATTTTAGGCTGGAAACGAATTCTTGAATTTATGATTCTATTACAAGGTTCTGAGGAGAGACCTTGAACTAAAGAACATCTTTTGTGCCTATGCACCTGACGGGGCGTCCCCCGGGTAGGAGATATGAGGTTAAAATATACTAAGGGTGGATGGACCTGAAGAGAATCGACAGCATGTATAGATTGATACTTTCCGGTGGCGGTTCTCATAAGTGGTTTCCTTCCCCACTGTGAGCTCACAAATCTACTGGGAGATCTTCCCCGATCCGAGAACGTGGATTTAAAGAGAGCGAAGTTCCTGCCATACACACCGAAACTCCTGCCGGCTCTTAGAATCTTCAAATACATCGTTAACCAAGATGAAAAGTAAAGTGGAACGACAAATGAGGTGAAATGGAGAGCAGAAAATTCCGGGAATGCAATTTTCCTTTCCAGTATTCTCCTAGAAAACCGAGGAACCCCCTAAAGTCGCCGATGAAGTGGGAAGGTTGCTCACATGAATCAACCCATGACCTTGCGAATGCGGGCCACTGTACTACCACCTCACTTCGAAACTGTTACACTGTGTGGCGAGGTAGCTGGTGTTCAAATCAGAGCAACAGCCAATGTTGTATGGTTTTCGGCCTACTCCTGCTTAGGCTTCCTTGTTTAGGGAACAGGCACCCAATCTTATTTTGGGCAAGATCCGAACATACGGTTAGTGGTTATGCCTTCAAGACCTGGAACCTCGCTGGATGCACACGTTGAACAAAACGATGCTTACTTGTGAGGTACTTAAGAGTTAGTACGAGTAAACACTCCTATTTTATTTTTATCTTAGCAGGAGCGGTTCTGGGCGAACTGACTTTCTGGCTCCAAAAATTGGCTTAGCTAAATTCGCAAAATCAGCATCGCAAAAACGGATTTTATACTGGAATGGTGGTTTTGAATTTCGATGGGGCTTCCCTCTGTATATGAATCCAAAAGTTCCTTAAAATTACCTTTATTTATAGAGTCCTCGCTTTCATTATGTCATTTCTTGTCTACTTCCCTAATGGGATATTGCTTGAAAAGCCTGTTAAGTTTAACGTTCTCATTGCATTTTACAATATATAGACGTGGGCTTTCCCGAAGAGAATCTGCAATTTTGTTAGTGTTTTCCCCAGATCCTTCCATCCGACACCACGACACGTTTTTCATCATTTTCCCATAAGGAAAAGGGTGTTTGGAGAATGGAACACACCAAGTCGTGTGTTGGATTCATTGTAAATCCTTAAATATAAAAAATTAAACACTTCATATATCAGACAATAATAACTGATAACATAAAAAATAACGTTTTTACACAGGATGCAAACTGATAATAAACATTAGCCCATGACACGCGGGGCTCACTTCAAGAGGGTTACCACTTCTACCAACAAATTTATTTTCAAATAAATGAAAAAGTAGGAGGAACGTCCTGTATTGTGTTGGCAACACGAGTTGGTGCGGAATATACGGCTTCTATGAATCGAATCCGTAGCCATGGTAACCAGCAATGCATTCTGCCCCTCCAACCTCTCCTCTCCCTCCGCATGTGTGACGGTCACCTTTGCCTTTTAATAACGAATCACTAGTCGGGAAGTAAGTTAGCTGCATTATCGACTCGTGGGCGCCAAGAGAGCGGCTCCATTACAGTATATAACTTGGAAAACTTTTATAAAGGAAAATTAAATGCTAGAACATAAAACATTACTATGTAAGTTATTCATAAACAAGTGGGTGACTCGGCGATTCAAACGCATCAAGGAAGAACCGCCCCTGTATCTTAGTTTTTTTTAAATTATTTATTTCAATTGCTCAGCACAGTTAGTGCTTTACAAATTTTTGAGCTATATACATAATATACATAGTAAATCTAAAGTATACAAGGATAGAGGATACTCATATTAGAGCCCTCAAGCAAACTGGTCTGATTAGTGTGAGTATAAATTAAATGAGTTCTTCATTACAGAATAAATAAATATTATAGAAATAAAATGTCCCGTGGCAAGCGTGCCTTCAGTTTTCGTGCAGCATCAAGGTGACGTCCCAGTTGGAAGAATAAAACACCTGATACATAAGGAAGGTGAGCAAAGAATCTGCTTGTCGTTGTAGAGATATACTCATTAATGCTGACTGTGTCCAATTATCTGTGCAGCTGTGCATTCCGGATGTACCACGGGGCGTTCACAGACAATCGTGATATTCTGTTTTGAAACACCTGGAGTTGGTGAATATGAGTAGGTGAAGCACATCCCCATACACGACTGGCATATAGAAGAAGCGGTCGTAGAATACTCTTGTATAGTAGCAGCGTACATTTGACTCGTAAAGAGGACTTGCGGTTGAGAATGGGATACAACTTGTGAAGACGAGCATGGGCTTGATTTAGTTTGTTTTTGATATGTGTACTCCATGTCAGCCGACGATCAAGATGGACACCAAGTTATTTGACTGCACAATCAGAAGGTAACTAAGGGACTTCAGTGTTACAGAGTCGTATATTTGCCGGAGCAGCAGGCCTGCGCAAGGTGGAAAGCCTAAGAAGGCATTTGCTTGGATTAAATGCGATACGCCAGCGAGATAACCAGTGCAGGAAAATGTCCAGGGAAGATTGTAGGGTTCAACGCATCAGGGAAGAACCGCCCCTGTATCTTAGCTTATATGTCATTATATCTTATTGAAGCTCTTTAGTAGCAAGAATGATGTACTTTCTGCATTTTGAAAGCAATTTAGATGACCTTAAATAATTTCTCACAATTTTGGAGCGTTAGCAACTTTACCAAATGTTGTTCCTGCATTTTCAGACATTTTTACGTGTTTTCGATATCCCAATATGCATTCTCGACCTGATAAGTATCACTTACAGTTCTTAGTAAGCAATATACTATGTATTTATCACTTATTTAACGGAAGTGTTATAATAGAGACGATAATGCGTTCACTCAGTAAAAAACACAACTGATACGTAATCGAATCACAACTACACGGCTGAATCACGATTGACAACTGATTGTATTCGACACTGCCCACTTTACTGAATTACTATTATCATGACCTTCGCTACTCTTGTACAAACTGTTCTTACAAACGCTTATTCCTCTATCTACTTCGTGTTAACCAAGATAAACTTTTGCAGAAATTATGTGATTGCTTGTTTTCTTGTAGGTGCAAATGGAATATGTAAAGAGTCCAATCTTTTGGGAATATACAGGATGTTTCGAAACGACACAGAACGAATATAGCCGTTTCGTAGTGAATACTGTTGTGCGAACCTCAGAAGATGTTATTGGAACGCAATGGTCACAAAAACAAAAGCATTGCTCCTTGCTCTTCATCTGTGATCCTAGCCTCGCTTATAGGTAATGGGGCAAAGGGCAGTTATTTGTGAAAAGTCGACTAATGACTCGGACAGTTAAAAAGTTGCTCATTTTGCTATGATCTTAATTGTACAGTACTTTCAACTAGTTACTGTAAAATCGACAGCTTCCTTTTAAGTTACATATGCTTTATTTAGTGTTATTAAACACAGTAAAATAAAATGCTTGTCTCATTGCATAAGGCATTTAGTTTTGGTTAACTTTATGTACAATTCTTTAATATTGTTCTCTGTTCTTTTTATTCTTTTTTATCATCCTCAGTCTGACTAACATTAACTTCCCCCTAAAAGGTTTAATTTGCATATGTCCACCAGTTTATTTGCCATCATCGTCTGTTATAGATAAATGTTGGAACACATTTAACACCCATACACAAATAACTAAAGAATAGCTTTTTTATTGTGGTTCCATAAGCCAAAGAAATTTTTAAAAGTAGCAAGCTACCTTGGAGTATGCCGATATGTTTACAAACAGCTACAGCAGGTGGCACGCTGTGTCACCTACCTGCGATTCCTTCGATAGCGTGAGGCACGCGGCGTTGCTCCTGCCACTGCCTAATCCACGGTCATTCTGGAGCGTTCTTCTTTTTTTTAACGCGGCTATATTGACGGTAAAAACTATCCATATGTCTCACATAGAAGTTGAGTAACTACTTCTATATATTCGGCGGTGTCGTTTTGAAACTTCCTGTATATATGAGTACCTACAAAGAGTAAAAATAGCTATGATTATTCCTCAACTATTTACCAATCTAAAAAGTGAGTTGATTCTCTCGAAAATAAAGATTCTGTAACGTAAATGGCAAACATTCTAGGACCTTAGAGTGTTTTGATAGGTAGTCACTATGTGATGTCTTTGAAAGTCCTCTTTATTCTAGATTACTTTTGCATAACTAGTATACAAAAGAGATAGCAAAATCTTGCTACACAAAGGATGCAGGTGTCGTTAAACATAAAATTTATATCAACTACATTTCGTTTTAGAGTGAAGCACTTCCGAGATATATCTTGTTATTTGTTTGAATGTTCTAATAATTATCTATACCATTAAAAAAATAAGAATGCATTATTCACTTGTTTATCTCTTGGCCACGCAAAGAAAGTAGTGTAAGTGCAACACCTAAGATTTTGAGTAGACAGCTGACATGCGGTAAGTACTTGACCTTTTCGATTGTTTACACTGTGTTGTCTATAATCACATAATACACGTGCTAGTTCAAGCCTGGAAACTGCCTCGCTCGCTGCAAAACAAAATTCGGTCGCGCCACTACCATTCGTTTGGATATACTCCGTTGTGAAATGAAATGTGTAGTGTTTAACGCCCGCTTTTACTGCATACGGCACCGCAGGCGATGACACTGATGATACATGAGATGAAGATGGAGCACCGGTGGAATGAGATGGCAGGGGAAACCGGAGGTCCTGGAGAAAACCGCCCCAGCGCCATGTTGTCCACCATGAATCTCACTTTGCGGTCACCTGGGATCGAACCCGGGCCGCCTTGGTGAGAGCTAAGCGGTCTAATCACTGAGCCACGGCGCGGCCGTAGCAGCATTAGAAGTTTATTAGAGCAAAGTAGTCGCCATATAAAGAAGAAATAGAAACCGCGCAGAAGTAACTTTAAACAAGTAATCCAGGGTTTCAAGTAAAATTGAATTTGTGTTAGGAATTTTACTAACAGGTGGTCACCGATCCAAGTCGATAAGCAAACTTAGTAGGATTTAAACCAAATAATTCTGCAACAAACAAAGTGTTATTAATACGACTGAGTAGCCAATAAACACCAAAATCCAATTCCTACAACCATTCACCTGAGGATAAGAGAACTCATAGCTTCAATTAGAACCCAATCAATTTAACAGTGGTATGCGGGTTTGCCGCAATCTTGAATTTTCTGGGAATATCCAATGAAGTCCTCTTCATTCTGGATGACCTTTACATAACTGGTAAACGGTAAAAGATAGACAAAATCTTACTTCGTAAAAGCACGCAATTCGTATCAAATAAATTTGTCTGAAGATAATAATTTTCCCGATATTCCTTGTTATTTAATTTTCAAAGTCTTGTGATTTCCTCAAACAGGGGGTTGGCTATGCAAAGAGAATAAAATACCATAGGCATCAGCACTTATAAAGTTCACTATCACTTAAGCCTACTATATTCTCCTATACCTATACCTCAAGGAAATATATGATAATACCATTTCTACAAATGTTATCTCAAACCGCTTTAAAAAGCGGTTTGCCAACCTGTAACGTAAGTGGTAGCCTGTCTGCGTCACGTTAAAGAGGTACCGAGTTTGAATCTCGGTCAGGATTAGTTATCTGGATAAGAGTTTTCCCAGGGATTTTCCCTTATCCTGAAAGATGAGTGTCGAGTAACTCTGAGCTCTAAGAACCCTGGGCTCATTTAAGCATCATTTCACCTATCATTTCGCACTTCAAGAAAAGACCAAAATATTTTAAAAATTAAAAACAATGATAACAAATTTCTTGGTTAAATAAGTGTCTGTGTACATGTTTACAAATTATGCATAATGAAGATAACTCAACAGTCATTTACAGAAAATTCGGTATACCCATTTTATTTGTTATGTAAATTTATTAAATGTGTCATGTTTAAATGCAAGTTGTTAGAACTATTTTTTAGCAAATGAGAAACAACGACAATTGCTCCGAGAAAAGGTCAGTTTTGGGTAAGTTCTCCTGAAAAGCTTCCTGTCACTTAGTAACATGAAATGTTTTACAAAATAACTTTATTTAAAATTAGGTAACTTAAAATCTTATATGTGTTTCTGGTGAAATCTTGATGTGGAATTGTTGGATAGAATATAATCCATCTTCTAAATACTTGGTATAAATGGGTGCTAGGAAGGTAAAATGGCAGTTTTGGAAATAGGACTATATAGATGTGTTTTCATATGTATGTGTCTGTCTTTGAACAGGCTTATTCAAAAATACAAAGGCCGATTAATACAGATTTATATTTGAATCAGGACGTATTAAAATTCTTTGAGGAATTTTTTCACAATTTTCCATTGCTTAAGGTAGAAAATGTTTTAATAAAAGCGTATTCATTACTTTATGTACATCTGAAAGATACTAAACTTGATTCAAATATATGTGTCTTTCTTTTCTGAAAAAAAAGAGTAGAATACGTGATTGGACGCTTTCTTGCTGCTCATAACTGATGAGTTTTTGGAAAATACAAGCTGATAGTTATCCAAGTCGTGGAGCAAGCTACAGTTTCTTGTGCACGATTGAAGTTTTGTAAATTTAATGTTTTACATTACTTTCCAAGAGTTATCACAACTTTGTAGTTTTTCTCGTAAAATTACTCAATACTTTTAAAGTTTCTGATTGACTTGAAAGTAAGGACACGCTATAAGTAGTTAAATATTTGACAATGATTACAATGTAATGCGAGTATCCCAAGGCGCCACAAAATATGCAGTATGGTTGAAAGCGAAACTTGATTACTCCAGCAAAGGAGTAAGCTAATTAGGTCATATGAAGGCTGGCCAATTCTATACGTTGTGGGCTCAATTGGCTACCTCAAAAAGATAAACCATATAAAGAAATTGGGGCAGATTTCCGAAGTAAAAGCTAATGCATAATATAATTGTATACAGTTCAGCTAATCTATTAGTTCATATAATATCCACTACATTTCTTAACTGTAATCTCATTTTATTGATCATAATACCGGACAGTGCTTGTAGCTATTATAGAACAATATTCCACTGCAAATTCTTACATCGTGATGTCAATAGAAAATTAATTTGCACGTGAAAATTATCACTGTGCTCCGTAAACACATATTTGTGATATTGTCAAATCTTGTTGAATTTTTTCCAACTTTTTCTTCTATAGTTGACTTTCAATTTTGTTGGCGTCAAAATAATAGAGCTCCATTAGCTTTTGAGCTAACTGATAACTTTTTATTTGTTCCTCTTCCTTCTTGTTTTAAAATACAAATACTGAAAATCAGAAAGCAAATAAATTGAGAAAATGAATACAATCAGAGCTTGTAAATCAGAATATTTTTGTTTGAGCCACTCGAACATATTTCCCTAAAGTAATACTCTCCGTGAGTAAATTTGCACACTAATTAGTGGACATATTTCTTTCTCTTACCTTAATTATCTCTATTTTGTGATTATCTGTTCCAGTCATCTCTTTACATTGGCATATATAGAGCATTTCTCATTTAGCTGGTCCTCTAAGCGATTCCTTTCCCTGCAAATTAATCGTTATACTCCTCTCTTCCCCGATTTAGTAGCAGTTATAAATCGCTCCCAGAATATTTTACCATACTAGTCAGATCAGTTGTACCCGCAGATAACAACGTAGATATAAAACGTACAGCTGAGAATTTGTCTGCTTCGCTGAGCTCCGTTAATTTACCTGTTTGTAATTTGAACTAGGCTCCGCCTACCTTTAATTTTGTGCTTTAAATCTTCAGTGAAGTTCCGTCCGGATAAACTACTTTTAGATGCACGTAAATCTTAGTTATTTATTTTATAGTTTGATTACCTGCAAAGAAAGCATTTGTCGTACCTTTATCTATCGTTTATCGAAGCTGACGGACGTTCACTTAGCATACTAAAAAGATTTCCCGCACACCAACTATCTTTTACAACGGAACAATTTTCTTTGTTTTGTTTTCTCTAACACGGCTCCAAAATTTGGATTAAAACACATATAAACACACGTTAACATGTAGAATGAAATATTCTTTTTCATTCCTCTGTATAGTTCCGGTGAAGACCACTTTATTCTGTTTTCACTTTGTATGATTTTATTTAACTAGGAAACATGAAGCAAACTAAACCTTATCAAAGGAAAGTGCTTTTGAAAATATATTCTTTTTTTCCAACTAATTGCTTTAACCTTACTGCACATAGGTGGCCTGAAAAGTTTCCGACCTAATAAAGATAAAAGATATTTTTTTCAGAACTTTTCAACATATTCTCCTTGTAACTCTACACACTTCTCCCAGCGATGCTCCCATCTCTGTAACTCGTCCAAATAGTACTCGGCGTTTTTCTCTGCAAAATAATTGTTCACGAAGGTGATTGCCTCTTCATTTGACGAAAATCTCTGTCCTCTGAGCGCAATTTTCAGATGAGGGTACAAAAAGAAGTCACTTGGGGCTAGAACTGGTGAGTAAGGTGGATGGTCAAGCAGTTCAAAACGTAATTCGGGTATTTTCGCCATTGCAGCCGCTGAGGTGTTTCTTGGTGAAACAGGGGTTTCTTTCTCTGTAAATGTGGCCGTTCTCCGCAAGTTGTGCATTCAGCTTGTCAAGTAATGATGCGTGGTATGCTCCTGTAATGGTTTCTCCTTTTTGAAGATAATCGATTAAAATAACTCCATGACTATCCCAAAAAACATTCCCAGCCGAAAAATAACAGCTTTTGCTGTTTTTTGGAGCCATTGCCCCTTTGCAGTCCACTGTTTGGACTGTTATTTTTGTTTCGGGCGCATAATGGTGTATCCAAGTTTCATCTACAGTAATTAATCAGCGCCAAAACTCGGATTTATTGCGCCTAAACTGCGCAAACAGAGGTTGGAAATGTTAATTCGAACACATTTTTCATCTAACGTGTGCAAACGCTGCACCCAACGCGCGGACAGCTTTCTCATGTCTAAAAGTTGATTTAACATGTGACAAACTCGTTCTTTCGACATGTGCAGAGCCTCTGCTATCTCTCTAACTATAATTCGGTGGTCGTTTAGCACCATTTGGTGAACTTTGGCGATGTTTTCGTCAGTAGTTGCAGTTTTGGACGTCCCAAACGTTCATTGTCTCCCAAGCTCTTACGGCCACGTTTAAATTCAGCTTCCCAAAATGTCACTGTAGTAAATGATGGTGCAGAATGCCCATACACAGAATCCAACTCCTGTTTGATTTGCGTAGGCGTATTGCCTTTCAAAAACAAATGTTTAATATCAGCTCGATACTCGATTTTGTCCTTCTTCATAAAAAAAACTCACATCAACTCTCTCAAAAGACTGTTACATAACAACTGAGCGTCCAAAATGGCTGAAACCAACACCAACTCCAATACTCAGACCATAATACGAGAATCGATTGCAGGAAAAATGGCGGCGCTCGTGGCCCAGCTTGTTATGTTGTGGTTATATCTACAGAGTAAAGTGTCTGTTTGTTTACTTTGTGTGTTTGAAGAATTAATGTAATTCATGTTACAGTGGCAATTAGTGACTAACGAGTTAGTTTATAGTTGAGTATTTAACATAAGGTGATAACGTTTACCTAAATATATACTGTGAAGCATTGTCGAAATGCATCGTTGTTGTGTTCCCAGGTGTAATCTAATTATGGTAGTATACCTCACACGACATTTAAATTTCCGAAGGTAAAATCGTAATGGGATAAGTGAACCAGGAACATACATCGTAAAGATTTTAAAGTAAATGACAAAACTGTAGTTTGTATTCATCATTTTGAACAGTGCTTTGAAGTTAAGGAAGACATCTTTCCAGTAAATGATGGTGAACCAATTCGTGCCCTTCGAAAAGTACCAAAATTAATAGATGATGCCTACCCCACGATTTTTAAGAGTCAGCCATCCTATCACACATTAAAGCTCAACCAGAAAAGACGAACCCCTGAAGAATGCATCCAACACATTTTACAGAGAGTAAAGATAATTTTAATATTTGGTGTGCACAAGATGTTATTGACAGTTTTGAACCGAAGTGGTGAGGAGATTTTAACCCATTGATAGTCATTATTAAAGACGATTAGTTACGTTCTTTTCTATAACATTCAAGATCCCAGATTCACTGATGTTCCTTCACTTAATGAGTTTCGAAGTATTTCATAACCTAGAAGCAATATTATGAGCCTACCAGTGGAAAATTTTAAATGGATCTTGCAGTGTGAGGGAACTGACACCTTCAAACGTGACAATTGGAGTAAACTGGACAATCTGGTGAGTTCTCTTAAATATTATAGTATAAGCAGTATCTATGTCCTAACCAGAAAAGGTTAGCACCTGCTACAGACGATAGGTTGATACAGTCCAATAAGATAAAGTTTGCTGTGTTTAATGCTTATGAGTTGTCATACCTTATAAATTAAATTTTGATTGGAAGAATAAGGTGGAAAATGCATAGTACTGGTCGTGCTACTATATAATGTGATAAGCTCTTAGGATTTGTCATGATGCTCTTTATTTATGTTATTACACGTTTTAGTTGAAAGTATAAAGTGATAAATGCTTAGGAGTTACCTCGCTGCTCCGTTAATATGGATTATATTATGTCCATTGTGTATAGTTTTCTATTCTGCGTAACCAGAGTCGCTGGGCTTCAACGGGCGCCATCTTGGAATCTGTATTATGGTCTGAGTATTGGAGTTGGTGTTGCTGAAACCTTGGTGAGTAACTGTTGACAGATGAACAACGAAATTCACTAGCTATTATTTACGAGTGCTGCCATCTTCATGTTGAGGTCGGAAACTTTACAGACCACCCTCGTATATTTTATATATATATATTATGTTGTGTGCTTTTTTGTGTGTAAATGTGTCGTCATACAGAAGATGCTTGAAAACTTTCGATTCTTCTTTGTTCCGTTCCTTAGCAAGAGATTACTTGATTATTATTTCTGTTTCTCCAAGCCTATGGTACATAGATATTTAAATGTTGTTTTACATGTTTCAAATAAGTAATAACTTGTTGATTAGTTTGAAAGTACATTCATCTAAGCAAAAAAAAAAAATGTATAGTGAATAAAGTGAGATAGAAAATAAATGTTTCATGAATGTTAAAATATACACAGTGTTTCCAAATCACCAGTCATATTGTTCGAATAAGCAAAAGCAATTTAAGTTACATCAGTTATGGTAAATTATCTCGTTGTTTTATAACTATTACATTACTTAAGACTACCTACTCGTTTTTGTTTATCATTTTATTTAAATGTGCTCAGGTAATTGCTAACTCTCACTTCAGTGTCAGGCTGACTGTCAGCCGGCCATTAACTTCGGCACATGTTATCCATCCGTACCTGGACGCGACTAATGGCTCTTCTTCCGCAGAAAGATAGTCATTCTCTGCCGCCTTTCTGCTTCCAAAGATTCCTTTTGTCTTTTTCCAGTTTACCTAGTTTCCCTTTCTATCCGAGGCTGACCAGCGCCGACAGTGAAACGAGTCTGGTTCATGGCGAGCTGAGGGGTATCGAGATGGTTAATGGGTGGTATTGTTGCTTTTATAACATGTATTTACACCAAGAGAAGTATTTAATTCCACTAAAAATTCAATATAGAGATTTCACTGGATATAAACATTTTGAGATCTTCTGGAAAAAGAAACAACAACACATTTTTAGAAAACGATACGTGTATATGTGTGTAAAATAACTGTAAAACAAAACGTATTTATTCCCATACTGGGAATTTAGATTCATAATCTTTCAAGGATGTGATACAAAGATTTTCAAGATAATCCTCCAGCCCAAACTACCTCCTATATAAAATATTTTTCGAAAATTTTGGTTTTCTAAAAGTAACTCTTAATAATTTTGCCCTCAGTAGTGTTCTTCATACTGGATGACTTTTGCATAACTGGTAAACCATAAGACAAACAAAGTCTTACTACAGAAAGAATGCAGGTCTTGTTAAAATCATAATTTATATAAACTATATTTTGTTGTATAGTAAACTTTTTCCGAGATGTTTGCTTTCATTTGTTTGAATCTTCTAATTTTTACCTATAAGTTGTTTTCCCAAATCACTATGCAAAGAGAACGGAATTTCAAGGGCAACTCATAGTGACCGACCTGCTCTATGCTGTTGTATTCCCATCAGGGGCGGCCGGTGAGGCATTGTATTGGCGGTGCCATAAATAATAAATAAATAAGGGTTGTTAAAATATAAATATGTGTACCAATTTTTGAACAATTTAGGTAATCTTATCAATAATCCATTCTATTTTATAATATACTGTACCAAACAGAACGTACAGGAAACGGAAATAGATGTTTATTACATCCGTACTCTTGTTACGCACAGGTATAATGATCACAGTAAAAGTTTGATTATACAATTCATGGAGAATGTGATACAAAGTGTTCGTGTACGGTTTCGCGACAGACAGTCCCGTACTTTACTGCACTTTAACGGATAAAGGGTAAGTTATGCATCGGAGAAACCTCGGCACTACCTTCTCCCATAAGAAGCCGTATATAAGCAGACATCCTAGCCCTTAACACAGGCGCTTATGAGCGTAGATGGTGGCGTTCTGGAATTGGCGCCAATCCACGGAAAACAACCAGGATAGAGCGCTTGCGTTTAACGCGCCTATTTACACGAGGGAACAGATACCCAGAAACAATCTTTTTTTACGCAATTCCAATACACTTCTCTTTCTTTCGTTTTCTTACAGATGGTGCCATGGCACAGCGACACTACCTCAGAAGCCGCCCCTGATTCCCATATTATTATGCACCTACAAGAAAATTAGAAAACGGATGATTCCTGTAAAAGCTTATCTCGGTTAAATGAAGTAGAATCAGCCCTTGTAATAACAGTTTGTACAAGAGTAGAGCAATTTATCTGAGTGCAACACATAAGGCTTTTTAGTAGACAGCTGACAGTAGTACAGTGGAGTGAACAGTGCCAAGTGCAGTCAGTTGTGAGTCTTAAATCAGCAGTGTACTTAGTTGTGTTTTGTTCAGGGCCGGCTCGTCCTTATGTGCTGCAGTGGTGCAGCAGGCTATTTTCTGTTTTATAAATCCTATTTTGTACATTTTGGAAGTCCATGTAAATAACAGCGCGTTATTGTAGGTATAAGAAAACGAGCACGACCAATAATGAGCACTTGATGCATGGAAAACACCTGCGTAGCGAATGGAGCGCATGCGACGTGCTGTGAACCATCAAGCTCGGTAAACAGTACTGCGCATATGTACAACCTTCTCTTGCCCCTCAGATGGCCTTAGTAATTCCTTAGATTTTCGCACAAATGCGTGCTGCATACCGATGTAGCACGGTATCCATTCGTTGTACAACTGCGTATGCTGGAGCTGGCGAAGCAGGGCCACCAACATTCATAGTTATTTCTCTAGAAGTTGAATATGCATTGAAATTTATTAAGTAATTTGTCATTGTTTTATATTTTAGTTCTAGAAATAACCTAATGGTTATTAAAGCAACCGAGCGGGATTGCTCAGGCGGTTTCGTCTGTGGTCCGCATTCGGAAGGCCCTGGTTCGATTCCCATGGCCGTACATGGGATTTTTCGGGGGTTTTACTGGGTCGGTAGGTGAATGCTGGGTAGGTTAATTACATCCTTCGAATTTCCTGTCCCTCCATTTCATCTCCATTATCATGTCATATCATCTCTCATCTGGTGGTCTCTTTTAGGGTAGAAGTGTCGGTGGGTGTCTCGGCGGTGCATGGCAGGATGAAATGCTCTGAGGAAAACTACTTCCTCCTCCGGTAGCTCAGTTACCGGTCTCCGTTCCTCTGCTGAAACCATTTCGGGACCGCCTGCCTGGAACCATTAGGGCTCGGCTGCTGGGCTCCTTTCCGTCCCGCTGCAGGAGAGCGGGTTCGTTGTCCTGGCCTCTCGGGGGAGGTCTCTATCGAAGTAAACTGTAGGGACCCTGCCCTCTGTACTGTCGTGGCTCCTTTGGTCAACCACCCTCTGTCTCCTTCGTCTCATCCTTTCTCCTGGGGGCATAGGAACAATGGGCCCAGCATGGGGACCTACGTACCGAATCCCCTCCGTAATGAAATCCCAATCCATTACTTGTCAAGCAGCATGATGGCACGATACTCCATTCCCGCGAACATGACAACAATCCCCCATAACAAGTATTTCCTTGTGTAACGTTATTAATTGGCTGATAACAGTTTATTTTGTGTGAGAGTGTGAAACGTGTTATAAATTCACTTCATTCATTGTATGACTAATTTAATATTACGAAAGATTTAACCAATCGTTAATGAACTCGGTTAATGCACTTCTAAAAACTCTTTTCAAGGCAAGCATTAGAAGAAAAGATAGTACAAAAATGTTTGGGCGACTTACATCTAATCTAGAAATTCAGCAAAAAGTAAAAAGAAGTAGAAATTCGCTTTATATCAGGAAATTCAATACTAATGTATATAACGAGTGGACCTGTAAGTGTGAAATTAGAAATGCCCTGTTTTGCTTTCCTTGCCTTCCGTTCATTCATGGTGTAAGATGGATGTTAAAGATCTTGGTCACATTGAGTACATAAAAAAAAATTCAAATAGCAAGAAGCACCTACAAAATCCACATTCTTAGTATCCTATTTAGAACATTGTTTACACACCTCGGTTCCTTTTCAAAAATTGAAACAATTTCACAACTGATATATTCTTCCAATTTATTCTGTAAAATCCGCTCAATTGAATCCTGCAGTGAAACAGGTTTATTGCGCGCAATTAAGAAAAAACTCATTTGAATTCTCAATCCTTGGAACTGTAAATATTGCAGCACAACTATTATTTTCTCGAGTGTTTCCTGAAACAGAAATGAGCATTGTCAGTGTCGTTACAAGAACTTGACAAACTTCGAGCCGAACCAAATATTTTGTATCAACATTTGGAATTGAGGAAGTTAAAAGGTGCCTTTCCGCTATCGCAGTTAATACTGAAGAACAATCTGCAAAAATATTTGGAGAAATGACCAAGTTTTCAAGAATTTCTGTGACAATTCCCATGCCTACTGCAGAACTACGAGGGTGGGTCAAAAAGTAATGCCTCCTATTTTTTTCCCCTTAAATGAGTAAGTTATGTGAAAACTTTGAATTTGGCGCAATTCCTCAAACCTTAACCAATCCCCTGCAGTAATCACTTCCTAAGTCAACAGGTGGCAGCACCGCATCCTCTTGCAAAATGGCTGACATCGACATTCGCATTAGACAGCATTCTGTGATTGAATTTTTTACTGCGGAAGGTGAAACGCCAATTCGCATTCACGAACGACTAAAAAGTGTGTATGGTGATGCAACGGTGGATGTCAGCACTGTTAGACGATGAGTTCGTCGCTGTAACGAAGCTGAAGGGCAAACACCATTGGCAGATGAAAAGCGAAGCGGCGGGCCGGTGACTGCAGTGACTCCATGCAACATTCAGCGAGTCGATGACATCATTCGTGGTGATCGTCTGGTAAGAACAGGTGAATTGTGTCGCATTACCTCCCTCAGTAAAGGCAGTGTGATGACGATTATTCAACAACTGGGTTACTCAAACGTTTGTTCACGTTGGGTACCAAGAATGTTAACCGCACAAAACAAAGAAACAAGGAAAACAATAGCCTCCGAACACCTGCAGCGCTTCAATTTGGAGGCAGAGGAGTTTCTGGAAGAAAATTGTTACTGGAGACGAGATGCGGGTTCATTTTTTTGGGCCTGTGTCAAAGAGGCAGTCAATGGAATGGCATCACACAACGTCACCGAAGAGAAAAAGAAACTTCAAAACTTTAGCGGTCGGCAGGGAAAGTTATGGCGACAGTGTTTTGGGATGCAGAGGGTGTGCTTATGATTGATATTTTGGAGCAGGGATGCACAATAAATTCTGTACACACGTCAGAACTCTCAAAAAGCTGAAAGCACGTCTTCGCCGAGTTCGCCTAACAAAAACTATGGCGGATGTTCTTCTTTTGCATGACAATGCAAGACCACACACCAGCCGTTACACCACTGCAGAAATTGGGATGACAAGTCTTACCTCATCTCCCATACAGCCCTGACCTGGCACCATCAGACTTCCATCTGTTCGGGCCACTAAAGGAAGCTCATCGTGGGATTCATTTTGAAGATGAGGAGGCTGTGAAAACGTCCGTGCGTCAATGGCTTAGGAAGCAAGAACGTGTGTTTTACCACACTGGAATACATGTCCTAGTTAAAAGGTGGTCCAAAATTGCGGAAAAGGATGGAGATTATATTGAATAGTGACAAATTAATCGTCAATGTTGTAGTTTTCAAGCTATGTAAATTGGATTCTATTTTCTTGGCAATTAAAAGAGAGAAAAAAAATAGGAGGACTCACCCTCGTAGAACGCTGTTTCTTGGTTTTGAAGAGGTTAAAGAACTTTCTGGGGAACACCATGACTCAGGATTGGCCAACCTATCTATACAGAAGAAGCTTATCGCAGGTATTCAGGACTTTAACGTCAGAGTGATCGACAAATTCTACATAAACATCCACGCATGGACTTCATTTTTCGAAACCAGGTTAGTTGCATGCCCTTTTTCTGGTAGCACACCATTATTTTTCGGCATGAGCCGCCCCTGGTTTTCTTCTGAATGTACCAACGTACTACCAGCAACATTGGAGAATGCTGTTCAAATGGAAAGCATTCTTGGCTGTGTGATACTTATTTTAGAATCTTAATTTTAATCTGTTAACCTCAAGTGGTTCTGTATCATGTAAAGCATGCTTTCTTCGAAAACAATGTAGCATATCACAGTAATGTATAGTTTTAATTCAATTTGATTTAATTGCAGCATTTCAAAACGTATCTCTGAGGTATTAATGTCGTGAGAATTAACAACAATGATAATGAAAAGTAGTTTTACTTGTATGTTTAATAACAGCGGCCGAAACGCTTCGTGTGCAGAATTGCGGATGGTCGGCACAGTACGCGACTCTACCCTACATTCCTTGTTGTCCCAAGCGAACATAAATAAGCGGACCGCGCAATAAACTGGCCGAGGAACGACCATCGTAAAATGTACGGAAGGACAGAGATATAACGTCAGAAATAGAGGATAGAGATAATTGTTTTGGAATATACGACAACAAAGCTCATAAAAAGCAAATGTTAAGTCTGAGCTGCCTTTTACCTGAGACGACAAATCTTTATTATCACCAGAGACGAGATCGTTTACAGAGTAATTATATTTTCTGTTGCTTCTGGAAAGATACCTTTACGATTCTGTAGTTAGCGTTAGTGGCTCCGTATTGCAATTCGTGTGTCATTTTAATCTGAACGACTTGAGAATTAACTCTTAGGATTCGAAAATGTAGAAGCGTTCTTGATACTTATTTTACTCTGAAGTTCACTTCATTATCCAGCTGATGAGACGTCTTCCTTAATTGAATCACCATTTCGTAAGTACTTTCTGAAAGTAGATGGTAGAATTAGGATTTATTACAGAGGGTATTCGGCACGGAGACCAATCGTGATCTGTTGTGCCTTTGCCCCTAAGTAGGGCATCTCCGAGAGGAAGGATGAACTGAGAGGAGACAGAGCGCGGCCGTCCCAAGGAACCGTGACAGTGCAAAGGGCAAGGTCTCTACATTTTACTTAGACTGAGACCTCCGCTGGTAGGCCAGGACAATGGACATTCCCCCTACTACGTTACGGAAACTGTTCCGGCGTCCGGGTCCGAAATGGTCCCAGCAGCAGGTTCGAAGACCGGCAACCGATCCACCGGAGGAGGAAGTAGTTTTCCTCTGAGTCCTACCATGCATGTCCATCCTACCATGCACCACCGTACACCCGCCGACACTCCTTAACCGAAAGAGACCACCCGAGGAGAGATTACGTGAAATGATGGGACAAGAAATTCGAGAGATGTAATTAACCTATCCAGCATTTGCCTAGCGACCCGGTAAAGCCTCCAGAAAAACCTATAGGTCAGGTAGCTCGGCCATGGGAATCGAACCCGGACCTCCCGAATACGGGCCACAGACGAAACCGCCTGAGCCATCCCTCTCGGTAACTTGTAACGATATGTTTTAGTTAGAACTTTTTATATGAATCTTGTTTTCTGATATGACTTAGTAGGCCATGTAATGACAAATATATGTGTAATTTTGTGATTGACCGTAGTAATAATTGTATTACGTAATGCGGTGACATAGCAGTACATCGGCCAATCATAAAATTAATAGAGGAGTAACGATAGTTACTGAAAATCAATAATCTTGAGATAGATATATGTTCTTGAATCTGGCTTCATGACGATGGAAAAATGTCGCGGTGAATATAAAAGCTTTGTAAAAGAGTTATTCGGTATTCGTAATAGTGATGAGTGGACGTTCAAAAGTGATGAATTTCAAGTAACTAACGGAAATGATATATATATATATATATATATATATATTAACTTGAGATAAGGATTTATCGATGTGTTGGAGGTAATCTATAGTGACTGTTTAAGAAAGAAAGTTCGAGTGAATTGTAATCCAGATTTTACAATTAAATAATATATTAATTACGAGATCGGAGTATATAAAATTTTATTTCTGTCACCAAAAATCTACACCTGAGAACAGATCTCATGACTCTATTTAATCAAATTCAATTCAGACGATACAATTAGTGACCTGAAGAAACTGGACCGCACAAACTGACGACATGGGAAAGAATTGTGCTTGCAGCGAAGAAATACCGCTACATACTGCATAGATGGTAAGCTCCAGCACGTATATTCAACTTCCTAACCGCGATGGTATACACTACGATAACATGTCCTTATAAATATTTCTGGTCTGCGAGGACGGTGAGTGGAAGAACTACAGTAAAACCTCGCTAACTCGGATTTCTTTAACCCAGACCAGTTTTTACTAGAAAAAGAATTACGTTGTTTAGCGAAATAAATGTAGATTTGTTTTACAGACAATAAATTTATATTCTCAGTAGGTGCATTACTCGAATTTTCTTGCCAGCGGACGAATTCATTGTACTCACCGCTCCAGCTTGGAAAAGTAACTTTAAGTCAAGGAAAATGTGGTAGCCTGGTGTGTGTGACTTACCAGAAGACAAGCTTGAAAAAGAAGAAAAACTAGATATGGAACAAGATCTTATAGATATTTTTAAAAATATCGATGACTGTTCCTATGTTGATGAAGAATACATTGACAATTGGTTGTAAATCGACAATGACGGAAGTTATAAACCGTTTACAGCAGAAGGCATGCATAACGCAAGGTTACTGAAAATGAAGAGCATTCGGATTTAGATAGATCAACCAGCTGTGGCTATGGCCCATACACAAGCAGGAGAAACGTAGAGAAACTTATGCTTTATTTCGAGAGTCAAGCCAAAACATTGTCAAATAAACTTCCAATGATAAAGCGGATGCGAGATCACGCTGCCCGTAAGTGATATTCTAAATTGAAACAGCAGAAGTTCACTATCTTGTTTACTACCGACTAGTTTGTAGCTATATTGTACACAGTGCAAAAGCATAGGTTATTACAGTACATACAGTGTATGTGTTCTATTGCCTTAAAAGAGGACCTAACTGTACGAATAATAGTAGCACGTGAGGTTATTCGACACACACTAGGAATTTTGGACAGAGTACGACAGTCGTTCCTTCGGCGCTGTCAACTTTGTTTTGAAAACGCAGGTGGCCATTTCGAGCAGTTCCTATAAATATGACGTAAAGAGCTGCATTTACTTTTTATTTTATGCAAGTTCGTTCACCCTTTAAAGCACCTCCCATTAAGATATACAGCTGTAATCTCGCTCGTGAAAGTATTAATCAGGATTTAAACTTCGTTGGAAATAATTGGAATTAATTGCACTGACAAGTTGAAATTGCTGCGCAAATGCATAGAGTTGCACAAGAATTAAAAGTTTAGACAAAATATTAAAAAAACAACCAAATAAACAAAAATAAAAAAGGCAAAAAATGCGAAGAAGACTGGAAATTATTTACCTTTAATGTGAAAGCTAACGTCATAACCATTGCGCCAGAGCGAGTGTTCCGACACGTCTCTTCATTTTCGTGTGCTGTACACTCAAGTGGTTTTATCATTAGCAGTGGCGTACTCGCACTTTATAAACTTATAGCCGTAACTTCCACATTTGAACCAACTGGCCATATGTCTCCTTTCTCAAATCACTTGTTTAATATGTCTCCACTTGCTCTGAAAATATTTCGGTGTAGTTCATTAACATCCTATATATACACATTCACTCTTCCAGACGCTTGGAAAGATAAGGAATAATCTCGGCTAGACCAACTAGAATGGCTCAGGTTTTTTTTACCTGTGTCCCGCTTTCGGGAGGCCCGGGCTCGTTCCCGTGGCCGACCTACCTTACCCATGGGATTTTTCGGGGGTTTTCCCGGGTCACCAGACGAATGCTGGGTAGGTTAATTACATTCCCCGAATTTCCAGTACCTCAATTTCATCTCATTTATCATTTCACATCATATCTCATCTGATGGTTTCTTTCAGGGTAGAGGTGTCGGCGGGTGTCTCGGCGTTGCATGGCAGGATGCTATGCTCTGATGATATGATATGCTCCGGTAGGATGGTCTTCGGTCTGCGCGCCGGCCTGGTGGGACGTTTGTGGACCACAGAGGGTGGGATGCCGGTTCTGTCCTGCCGGGGAGTTTGCAGCTGGGGAGTTCGCAGAGGGACCCTGCCCTCTGTAGTGTCATGACTCCTTGGGTTGGCCGCCCTCTGACTCCTCTCGCCTCACACTTCCTCCCGGGGATAGACATAGGCATAATAGATTAAGACTGGTCGCAGTGCCGAATCCTCTCTGTAAGAGTCTATCCTATCTAATATCGGCTAGAGTAAACATTTAGCCCCCTAACCAGTAATCAACCCAGGAACCCTTGGACAGCAGGTAAAGCTTATACATCGTATTCGAGACACATACATACATTTCTTATGAACTTAAGAACATAAAGATGTTGGTATCTTTAGAGCCATAGCGACAGAGCGTTTCTCCGCATTCTTATGGAGTTGTTTAGGTAAAGCAGACGGAAGAGGAAATGGAGCGCAATGTATCCAAATGTCAGGAATGATAACAGATCACACGCTGTCGACAACTCAATGTTTCGCAGCCAGAATTCGTAAATAAGTTCAACCTGCATAAGCAGTTGAAAACGCGCTTTTCTAGAAGTAATGCAATTCAGGCAATGTAGAACATTAGTTACAATGTATATCCTAAGGGGGCATTAAAATTACAATATATTAATTCTTGTACTAAAAAGTGAAAGTTTTATTTTTGCATCACACTGAGCCGGCAGGAAATGTATATCACATAATAATAATAATAATAATAATAATAATAATAATAATAATAATAATAATAATAATAATAATAATAATAATAATAATAATAATAATAATAATAATAATAATAATAATAATAATAATAATAATAATAATAATAATAATAATAATAATAATAATAATAATAATAATAATAATAATAATAATAATAATAATAATAATAATAATAATAATAATAATAATAATAATAATAATAATAATAATAATAATAATAATAATAATAATAATAATAATAATAATAATAATAATAATAATAATAATAATAATAATAATAATAATAATATAAATAATAATAATAAAGTCAATCAATCGAAAATGTAAGCTTCAGTCAAGCATTAATAGCTTAATCAAGAAAAAGTAATATCCTAATAGGTATTTTGCCCTAAACTTAGGTCTGGAGCGTTTTATTTGCAGATTTCTCTTTCCGAGTATCATTTCATTTTATGTATTACCGGCGTCAACGCCTGTGTGGCTATGTAGTGGTCGTTAAACAAATTAATAATGAAGATGATGATGATGATGATGATGATGATGATGATGATGATGATGATGATGATGATGATGATGATGATGATGATGATGATGATGATGATGATGATGATGATGATGATGATGATGATGATGATGATGATGATGATGATGATGATGATGATGATGATGATGATGATGATGATGATGATGATGATGATGATGATGATGATGATGATGATGATGATGATGATGATGATGATGATGATGATGATGATGATGATGATGATGATGATGATGATGATGATACTGAAGAGTGTCATAATTGTCCGAGGTAGTATTTAGGGAAGGTATTTTAAGTACAGTTCGTACCAAGGATTTGCTAATTTGACACGTTACACTCTTCGTGTTATTCTACTCAGACTCATCTAGGGAGAGGAACAATTATAATCGAAGGAGAATTTCAACTTTACGGCTAAGACTAAACATCTACTAAACCTCAGGAAGGATGAGCTGAAGTCATAGAGGAGATGAAAGGCGGCCAAAACAGCGATATGCCCAACATTTCTACGTTGAGCATCTCCGTATACTGCTTCGATGTTCACGCAGAAGCAGGATCACCCAAATATTCAAAACGGTTCTGTAGAAACAATGCGGTTTCATTGCTTTTCCCCATAACTCTTATTTAATTACCTACACTTTTAATACACCACCTTGTATCTGTTAATAAACAAGTAATTAAAATATAGTATACATTAAAACAGTAAAAATTATTACAAATTATTATTCCAATGTACTCGTAACAACAATGGCAACAGTTATTAAACGGCTCACACTGCTCGTTGCTAACCACTCACGTTTAATCAAAGCTAGTAATGATGTAACCGAGCGGGATATCTCAGCTTTCGGGGGGGGGGCCCAGGTTCGATTCCCATGGCTGACCTACGAGACCCGTGGGCTTTTTCGAGGTTTTTCCCAGCTTGCTAGGCGAATGTTGGGTAGGTTAATTACATCGGCCGAATTTCCTCCATTTCATCTCCATTATCACTTCACATCATCTCCCATCTGGCGGTTTCTTTCAGGATAGAAGTGTCGGCGGGAGTCTCGGCGGTGAATGTCGGGATGATACATTCTGAGTCAACACTATCCCCTCCGGCGGGATGGACTTCGGTCTCCGAGGCGGCCAAGTGGGCCGAAATGAAATGTGTAGTGTTTAACGCCCGCTTTTACTACATACAGCACCGCAGGCAGGGACACTGATGGTACATGAGATGAAGATGGAGCATCGGTGGAATGAGATGGCGGGGGAAACCGGAGGTCCCGGAGAAAACCCGCCCCAGCGCCGTGTTGTCCACCACAAATCTCACTTTGCGGTCGCCTGGGATCGAACCCGGGCCGTCTTGGTGAGAGCCAAGCGGACTAACCACTGAACCACGGCGTGGCCCAAGTGGGCCGATTGAGACCGCGGCTGGCAGGATGCTGGTTGTGCAAGCCTGCCTGGCGTCTTTTTTGCTCTGGGGCAGTAGGGATAGCCTCTGGTCTCTGAACCGGACTCGTGACTGTTTCGGGGCCACGGTAGTGGGATGACAACTGTCCTGGACCGCCGGGGAGTTTCTATCTAGTAAAGTGTAGGGACATTGCCCTCTGTACTGTGGTGACTCCTTGGAATCGGCCACCCTCTGTCTCCTCTCACCTCATCCTCCCTCCCGGGGATGCCCCACATAAGGCATAACTATAAAACACCTTCTGGTTGAGGTACGGAATCCCCTACGAACAATCCCATCCAAAGGTTACTTGGTTACAGACGACCATGTGTTGTTTTAGAGAAGCAAGTGGTTATCACATTTTACTGAGTATTTTGGTCTCTATATACCTATCTCTTTGACTTCTGGTCTTACAAATAACTAAAAAAAGTTGTTTGTTTGTAATTCTGAACAATAAAAATTTGGTTTAAATATTTATTTAGTCCAATATATTATATTCCCCTCGCTTGGATAAATCTATAAAACGTGACCATGGAATTACGATATGATTTATACCGCAAGTTTTAGCTATTTCTGTTCCAGCTAGGCCACCGAAATGTATATCTTCAGTCTTGTACATGTACTCTCTGCCCCTCCCCTGTGAGGGAAATAAAAGCTTACCTGCGCATCCACCGTATAAGACCCTACACCATTGTCCATCGTAACTTTCAGCCTCGGAAGATGAAAGGAAATAAAATTAGGGAATGAAGGAGAGGAATATTCGTTTCTTGATTACCTACCGACCTGAGACAACAACGAAAAGTCCAAAGTCAGAACGCGATCTAACGGAATCGAAACCGGCCACCTAAGCCTGAGTTTTTCCGCACGGTTCTAGTCATCAGTTACGGATTATTCATTCGCCCATTATTCTTGAATTGCAATTATGGGAAGGTTGCACGGCATTAAACGACGTTTATACAGAAGCTTCCAGGCAACAGAAGTTCAAGGCTTGTTTTTACAGCCGCTACGGTTTAACAGAAGAGCTGCAGTGTTTGCTCGATGTAAACAAGAGAAGATTGTTTTTAGGCACTTCATTTTCCTGCAGCTACATAAAACTTTATCTCTTGTTTTTCACGTTTTCCCTCCAAGGAGTTCTTTGTGCGGCGAGCCAAGCAAGTCTGTCGTCGTAATTTCCTATTTACGTCTCACAGGAGACAAGACTTGATTGACATATATCTCAAATATGAGGATTTATTGACATTTTCCCTCATCAAAGTTGCCATGCTTTGATGTTGTTTCGCAACTTTCTCAGTTGAAATGTAGAAAAACAGTGTAAAAGAGAGAGAGAGGACAATGCTAATAAAGTTGCGGTAGTTAAAACTAACCCATCAACTCTCTGTTTTTTTTCATTCAAAATGTTGCACATTAAACGGCAATAATAGGGTCAAAATAAAAGGGTTAGTTTAGAAACAAAAAGAACTATCTACACTTAATTCAGCGTGGTAACCTGCAAATTGCCCTGCGCCGTGGCGTAGCGGGCTAAGGCAGCATGCCTTTGTCCCTGGCCACGGAAAGCGGCCCGAGTTCGATCCCACCTATGGGGTGCGGATTTTAGATCCCGGCCAAAGGACCGGTGCCCACTCAGCATCATGAGGGAAGTGAAGAGCTTACGATAGGTAAGCGGCCCTGGTCACAAAAACCAATATTCCGGCTGGGGGATGCCGAGATGCTGACCTCATCTCCTCCCCGTATCTGTTGGATGATCGCCCACCTCTGCCGGCAGTCGAGTAGGTAGGCCTTGGCCCTCTTAGGGCTGTCGCATCAGTGGTTTAACCTTTTACCTTGTAAATACTTTCGAGCATTCACACCCAAATATACTCTACCTCGTATCCAATTAAAATACTCTAAAAATTAAACCAATACAGGAATAATTTTCATTTTAACATATATAAAGGCAAAACGACATTGCACTTTAATTTTATTAGTTTTATTGTTCTTTTTTTAATTTGGATGAGTTTTCAGTATTTTAAATATGGATATGTATTTAGTAGAACAATTTTAATTGATATACTGTCTGAAATTGTCAGCACTGTATAATTTAAACAAATGAGGGATACAATTTTATAGTCGTTACAATTGAGCTACTAATGACTAGGATTAGGATTGGGACTACTACAAAAGAGATTTGGCACTGCGACCGGTCTTGATCTATTGTACCTATGCCCACAAGTGGAGCACATCCGGGAGGAAAGATGAGGTGAGAGGAGACTGAGAGTGGTCGTCCCAAGAAGACACGATAGTGCACAGAGCGGAGCCCCTACATTTTATTTAGGTGGAAACCTCCCCTGGTAGGCCAGGACGACCTATATTCCCCCTACTGTGGTTCAGAAGCGGTTCAAGCAGCCGGTTCGGAGACCGGCAACCGACCTGCCGGAGGACAAAGTGATTTATTCAGAGCATATCATACTGCGATGCACCGCCGAGACTCCCGCCGATACTTCTACCCTGAAAGAGACCACCAGATGAGACATGATGTGAAATGATAATGGAGATGAAATGAAGGGACAGGAAATTCGGGGGATGTAATTAACCTACCCAGCATTCATCTGGTGACCCGGGAAAATCCCCGAAAAAAACCCATGGGTAAGGTAGGTCAGTCACGGGAATCGAACCCGCACCTCCCGAATTCAGACCTCATGCGAAACCGCCTGAGCCATCCCACTCGGTTAGTGACAGCATTAGCTTTATTAATTGTATGTAATTCTGAAAACACCGCACAAGAAGGAGCTGAAAAGCGGTGCACTTTTTATAAAACGTACTTTTAGTAAAATAAAATATATTGAAAAACGTCTGAACATTTAAATTGTAATCTGATTTGTTATATTTCATATTAAGGTCTAACAATTGCTGTCTTTTAATTTTGATATTCGAATATTTTAGGCTGGAAACGAATTCTTGGATTTATGATTCTATTACAAGGTTCGGAGGAGGGACCTTGAACTTTTTTGTGCCTATGCACCTGACGGGGCTGGGGGATCTTCCCCGATCCGAGAACGTGGATTTAAATAGAGCGAAGTCCTTGCTATACACACCGAAACTCCTGCCGGCACTTAGAATCTTCAAATACATCGTTAACCAAGATGAAAAGTAAAGTGGAACTACAAATGAGATGATATGGAGAGCAGAAAATTCCGGGAATGCAATTTTCCTTTCCAGTATTCTCCTAGAAAACCGAGGAACCCGTAAAGTCGCCGATGAAGTGGGAAGGTTGGTCACATGAATCAACCTATGACCTTACGAATGCGGACCACAGTGCTACCGCCTGAGCTACCGTCCACTTCGAAATTGTTACACTATGTGGCGAGGTAGCTGGTGTTCAACTCAGAGCAACAGCCATTGTTGTATAGTTTTGGGCCTACTCCTGACCAGGCTTCCTTGTTTAGAGAACAGGCACCAAATCTTGTTTTGGGCAAGATCCGGACCTACGGTTAGTGGTTATGCCTTCAAGACCTGGAACCTTGTTGGATGCACACGTTGAACAAAACGAAGCTTACTTGAGAGGTACTTTAAGAGTTAGTACGCGCAAACACTCCTATTTTTAAGTTAATTGCTGTAAATTAATCATTTCTTCACACTAGCCGTATAAAGGCTAAGGTTTTCGATGGAAAGAGTCAACTTGAACTCCCGGCCATGGCATTGCATTTTTCAAGTTGACATCCATCCAAAACGGCAAGTGTGAAGAAATGATTAATTTCTATCAATTAACTTAAATAATAAGAGTTTAATGGTGAAGCCTGTGATTGTATATATATATATATGAGTGAATTGGAGAATTTAATGTCAGGACTGCACGTTGGCCTTGGTAGCTTAATGGGTAAGAGCGACTGGACGGAAACCAGGAGATCCGTGGTTCAAATCCCGGCCATGGCATTGCACTTTTCAAGTTGACTCTATCCATCGAACTACTATTTTATTTTTATCTTAGCTTATATGACATGATATTTTGTTGAAGCTCTTTAGTAGCAAGAATGATTTACTTTCTAAATTTTGAAAGCAATTTAGATGTTTTTAAATAATTTCTCACAATTTTAGAGGGTTTAGCAACTTTTCCAAACGTTGTTCCTGCATTTTCAGACATTTTTATATGTTTTCGAAACCCCAATATACATTTTCGACCTGATAAGTATCACTTACAGTTCTTAGTACGCAATATACTATTTATTTATCACTTATTTAACGCAACTGTTACAATAGAGACGATAATGCGTACATTCAGTAAAAAACACAACTGATACGTAATCGAATCACAACCACACGGCTGAATCACGACTGACAACTGATTGTACTGGCATTGTACAAATGTCCTGAAGTACTATTGTCATGACCTTCGCTACTCTTGTACATACAAACCGTTCTTACAAACGCTTATTCCTCTATTTCGTGTTAACCAAGATAAACTTTTGCATAAATTATCTGACTGCTTATTTTCTTGTAGGTGCAAATGGAATATGGAAAGAGTCCAAACTTTTGGGAATATACAGGTTGTTTCGAAAGAATATGGCCGTTTCGTAGTAAATACTGTTGTACGAACCTCAGAAGTTGTTACTAGAACGCAATGGTCACGAAAACAAAAGCTCCTTGCTCTTTATTTGTGACCCTAGCCTCGCTTTTAGATAATGGGGCAAAGGGCAGTTATTTGTGAAAAGTCGACTAATGACTCGAACAGTTAAAAAGTTGTTCTTTTTGCTATGATCTTAATTGTATAGTACTTTCAACTAGTTACTGTAAAATCGACAGCTTACTTTTAAGCTGCAAATGCTATATTTTGTATTATTAAACATAGTAAAATAAAATGCTTGTCTCATTGCATAAGGCATTTAGTTTTGGTTAACTTTATGTACAATTCTTTAATATTGTTCTCTGTTCTTTTTATTCTTTTTTATCATCCTCAGTCTGACTAACATTAACTTCCCCCTAAAAGGTTTAATTTGCATATGTCCACCAGCTTATTTGCCATCATCGCGTGTTATAGATAAATGTTGGAACACATTTAACACCCATAAACAAATAACTAAAGAATAGCTTTTTTACTGTGGTTCCATAAGCCAAAGTAAATTTTAAAAGTAGCAAGCTACCTTGGAGAATGCCGGTATGTTAACAAACAGCTACAGCAGGCGGAACGCTGTGTCACCTACCTGCGATTCCTTTGATAGCGTGAGGCACGCGGCATTGCTTCTGTCACTGCCTAATCCACGGTCATTCTGGAGCGTTTTTTAATACTGCTCTATTGACGGTAAAAACTATCTGTATGTCTCACATAGTAGTTGAGTAACTACCGCTATATATTCGGTCAGTTTCGTTTTGAAACATCCTGTATATATAAGTACCTACAAAGAGTAAAAATAGCTATGATTATTCCTGAACTATTTACCAATTTAAAAAGTGAGTTTATTCTATCGAAAATAAAGATTCTGTAACGTAAATGGCACCTTAGAATGTTTTAATAGGTAGTCACTATGTGATGTCTTTGAAAGTCCTCTTTATTCTAGATTACTTTTGCATAACTAGTATACAAAAGAGATAGCAAAATCTTGCTACACAAAGGATGCAGGTGTCGTTAAACATAAAATTTATATCAACTACATTTCGTTTTAGAGTGAAGTATTTCCGAGATATATCTTGTTATTTGTTTAAATGTTCTAATAATTATCTAAAGCCCTTTTTAATAAACAAAATAAGAATACGTTATTCGCTTGTTTATCTCTTGGCCACGCAAAGAAAGTCGTATAAGTGCAACACCTAAGATTTTGAGTAGACAGCTGACATAAGGTAAGTACTTTAACTTTTCAATTGTTTACACTGTTTTGTCTATAATCACATACTACACGCGCTAGTTTAAGCCTGGAAACTGCCTCGCTCGCTCGCTGCAAAACAAAATTCGATCGCGCCACTACCATTCGTTTAACTGGATATACTCCATTGCGTTCTGCAACTTTGCTAACGCACGAAGGGATATCTGCTTACCTAAAAGACGGGGCAGGTGGGTCACCTGGTGTGTGTATTTTGCGCTATCTGTGTAGCAGTGGCCTGGCCAAAACACAGGGCACTCCAAAAATTGTAAAAGCTTATTACCTCAATAACTAGTTTAATCAGAGGGTTTTGGCACTGTTCTTGATAATTTAATGATACACTCACGCCATTGAATTAGGTATAATTTCCCTATTATGGTATTGGTATATTGTTATTTGTTTCTCTATGTTAAAATGTCACTTGAGATAGAATGCAACGTTTTGCGCGAAAATGATACCTCTGTTTAGTATATAATCGATTATTATTGTCAGCCTGTTTTCGTGCAGTAATTGGGATTCAAAAGCTATTCACATAATAATTATATACATAGGTGTCATAAATAACAGCACGTTTAATATTTTTGTTTCTAAAACATCTTATTTTCTTAATTTTAAAAAGCAATTACTTTTATAAAATATTTTATGCCACAGCGGTTGAAAGCATACAAAATCAAGAGCAAAAAGTTCCAGCAAATAAGCCGTATGACAGAGTTATTATTGCTAATGTATGGTTATAAGTCGCCTCTGATGTCCGTTGGTGTGCTTCACTCGTTTTGCATTTAGAAGCGATCCACACTGTGCTCATGTTTACAAAGTGATTACTGCAACCAGGTGGAGCTGTCGTACACATATATGACAGACAACGGCTAGAGTATACAGTCGAAGCAGTCAAATCACCTGTCTGAACAATGTCAGGTGTGCTGAACTCTACATAATCGAAATGGGACCATGCAACAAACAGTATATGGACATGCATTTCATGTATGATTTTGTTAACGGCGTGGCACGAGATGCTGCACATTTATACTGAAAAGTATCCTGATCGAAGACATCCACACATTTACAAAGATCCACCAGTGCCTTAAAAAGTGAGCGAGAGAGAGATACAGAGTGGTTACGCAGTGACAGGAGACGCTCATTATGCCCGCAGTTGAGGATATGGTGTTGGATGCATTAAACATCTCTCCGGGAACTTCATCAAGCAGAATTACCACACAAACACGTGTAAGAAGCCCCAATAGTATGTGGGGAATTTTACACCATAGTGCATTCTACTATTAACACCTTAAACGCGTTCAATGTCTCAGTGATCGGACTTTGGTCCTAGAGTGAACTTTTGTCAGTGGACGCAAAATGTATGCAGCTTTCGTTTTAGGCATAATATTTTACTCGCCGATAAAGCAGGTTTAACAAGCAAGTGTACTTTTGATGCGAAGTAAACACACCTGCTGTTTATTTGGCACCATGTCCCAATGTTTCTCATTGAGTAATACGTGGTCGTTTCATAGGTCCATACACTTCCGTTGTTGCGTGATAGAACACAGGTATAATTTGCTGTTACTGCGATAAGATATCTAACGTGAATATATTCTAAGATGGACAGGTCGAGAGAGGCTTGTCCCTTGGCCTCCTTGGTCAGGTGATCACAATTCTTTGGCCTTTGCTGTACAGGATCACCTCAAAAGTGTAGTGTTTAGTACTCCAGTTGATACCGTTGAAGAATCAAAAAACTGTACATGCTTATCAAGAATTCGTAGAGGATCCAAGGATGTTTAAAAAAAATATCAGTCACTGCGGAGACAAGTGCATCAGTGCATCCAGAGGCAAGGATGATACTTTGAACACCTTTAACAGAAAGGGTGTACCGTATCAGTAAAATCTAACATAGATGCTAAAGTAGAACTGTATTCCGCTAAGCTTTGAGTGTATTGTAGCTCTACTTAGAATGGAAAATAAATGAAAAGTATATTTTTGAAATTCGATGCGTTAATAAGGAGAATGTTTCTTTTTAAAGTCAGTGGCGTGGCCCGGACCTACACATCCGCAATTACAAATTTCGCGCACGGCTTGTTTGCAGGCCCATGTTTGCTGGAACTTTTTTGTTTCTGTTATGATATTGTGTAAACATTTCGCTATTAATTTTATATATATATATATATATATATATATATATATATATTCACATTCACGCAAATCTTTTAACGTGTGGAATTTTATTAAAAGAGACATTTTTGAGAAAATAAAAAGTAAGTACATTTTCCCAATTTAAGATAAGTTTAGGTTGGGAATTTTCATGCCTCAACTTTGGAATATGCTTAAGTACCAAGTTGAGAATTTTTATACCCCAACTTTGAAATATGCTTAAATACAACATTTGGTATTCATCTCCTATTTCTCTTTTTCCTTTTATCATTCTTTATTTTTTTAGTTACGAGAGTGCGTCAAAAGTAATGCCTCCTATTTTTTCCAAGTAAATTGAATGCAATTTACATAGCTTGAAAACTACAACATTGACGATTAATTTGTCACTATTCAATATAATCTCCGTCCTTTTCCACAGCTTTGGTCCACCTTTTAACTAGGGCGTGTATTCCAGTGTGGTAAAACACACGGTCTTGCTTCCTAAGCCATTGAAGCACGGGCGTTTTCACAGCCTCCTCATCTACAGAATGAATCCCACGATGAGCTTCCTTTAGTGGCCCGAACAGATGGAAGTCTGATGGTGCCAGGTCAGGGCTGTATGGGGGGTTAGGTAAGACTTGCCACCCCAATTTCTCAATTTCTGCAGTGGTGTAACGGCTGATGTGTGGTCTTGCATTGTCATGCAAAAGAAGAATATCCGCCATAGTTTTTGTTGGGCGAACTCGGCGAAGACGTGCTTTCAGCTTTTTTAGAATTCCGACGTATTGGACAGAATTTATTGTGCATCCCTTCTCAAAAAAAATCAATCATAAGCACACACTCTGCATCCAAAAAACACTGTCACCATAACTTTCCCAGCCGACCGCTGAGTTTTGAATTTTCTTTTATTCGGTGACGTTGTGTGATGCCATTCCATTGACTACCACTTTAATTCAGGTTCAAAAACATGAACCTACGTTTCGTCTCCAGTAACAAATTTTTAACAGAAACTCCTCTCCCTCCAAATTGAAGCGCTGCAAGTGTTCGGAGGCTATTGTTTTCCTTGTTTCTCTGTTTTGGGCGGTTAACATTCTTGGTACCCAACGTGAAAAAACTTTTGATTAACCCAGTTGTTGAATAATCATCATCACACTGCCTTTACTGAGGGAGGTAATGCGACACAATTCACCTGTTGTTACCCGGCGATCACCACGAATGATGTCATCGACTCGCTGAATGTTGCATGGAATGACTACAGTCACCGGCCTGCCGCTTCGCTTTTCATCTGTCAATGGTGTTTACCCTTCAGCTTCGTTACAGCGACGAACCCATCGTCTAACAGTGCTGACATCCACCGTTGCATCACCAAACACATTTTTTAGCCTTTCGTGAATGCGAATTGGCGTTTCACCTTCCGCAGTCAAAAATGCAATCACAGAACGCTGTCTAATACGAATGTTGATGTCAGCCATTTTGCAAGAGGATGCAGTGCTGCCACCTGTTGACTTAGGAAGTTACTACTGCAGGGGATTGGAGAAGAAGGTTTGAGGAATTGCGCCAAATTCAAAGTTTTCACATAACTTACTTATTTAAGGAAAAAGTAGGAGGCATTACTTTTTGACCCACCCTCGTATATTGTCCACAGACACGCAATAATGTTCACTTTTTCTAATTTTAGTGGACTTCAAAACATTTTTAGTAAGATCTCGAAAACCAATTTTTGGATGGAATGCAATGGTATCTCTACCTATCATAAGCGGTAGATAAAGTAAAATGGTGTTCATGAAATGCTGGAGCCAAAGTAAATCAAAGAAACTTATTACATAGAAGAAATACACAAACTTGTAGGGATATCAGTGTTGCAGTAAGAACAGCACACCCTGTGAACCCTCATCATTCCGGCAGCTTATTCGAAAAATTGAAGGAGCTAGTTCAGTGCCTCCGGGCGGCGTGCTAATCAATACCAAGATAACCAAGTTATTCCAATTATAACAAGCACCTACGCGGTATCTCAACTGAGTTTGACTTTGCGGCTAAGTTCGTGCAGGCTTTGTAAATGTCAACCAAGCTTGTCTCTAGTTCGCCTTCCTTTCTTACTTAGCTAAGCGTTCTGCAACCCTTTTTGGAAATATTCTCTACAACATTGTTATTTACTATATAGGAAAAATAGCCAACGTTGCCTGTGGTTTGGTAATTTATCCCTACAACTTTTAGAATTAATCTTGCGTTTCACTGCAGACATTCAAAACTTATTACTCGGCACATTCAAAGAAAGAATTAAGTCTCTTAGAAGATTCTAAGGCATAAAAATAAACAAAATAGGTGCAAAAGCACTAATAAACAACCCGGAGTACCACAGGAGAAACTGAACATTTATGAATAAAGTTACACTTTCAATTAAGAATCACGTATCGTTCCTTACACAACCTAGCAAGTGTTAACTTAATATTTTTGTAGTCATTATCTACAGAAGTGTATAAAGTATAACCAAACCAAATTTGATCACCATTCATTCAGTTAATTATCATGAAACCGTAGATTATAGTTGTTTCATGTGCTAGTTTACTCAGCTTTCCTATAAAAAAGCACCGGCGAATAACCACAGTTTCAAATAATGGTTCCATTGATTTACAGTGATTTTACTACTGAACAAATGCAAGAGTCTCAGTTCTAATTCGATTGCGCTGATTACAGAAATGTAGTCCGTTTTTCTCCAGCATCTCGGAATTTTGAGATAATTACATTTTTAATTTTAATATATTTAGATCGGTTTTCTTTATTTTATTATTGGATCTCTAGATAAATTAGATCATATGCGTTGAGATCATGGCTCCCTTTATGATTTCAGCGTGAACTCACTAGGAGTACAATTGCCCTTCTAGAATTGTTTATTTCTACTAAACGTGATTACTACTATGTGATTTCTTAAAAAGAGAAGTAATATTAGCTGTTTTAGTTCTTTATAGCACTGGAAGTATGCTCTAAATAATATATTTTATCATTTTTCTGTAAATTACTTACCAGCATATGCAAAATTCTGCCATATCTGGGGAAAAGAAGTAAATAAAGAAATCCACGTTCAACACTATCAAGGGGAGCCGGAACAGCCTCTCACCAATGTTAAAATGAGAGCTTTTTGGTGCTCTTAGCTCAAGAACCACTGAACGCATCAATTTAAAACGTTTACTTGTTATTTTACAACACGTTCACAATTCATTAAACACAATAGATGTTTTGGAGTTTTAATAAACTATATGTGATTTTTTAAACAATTGTCTTGAATTTAATTCTAATAATATTTAAGATATTTTTTTAAATTCAAATTTTCATATATCTTTCTACAAATACCTTTAAAAGCAGTATAAGTATTGCTTTAACTCCAGAAAAAATGTAGACTTGTAGCTGCAGTAGTTTTATAGATGAGCGCACCCAAAGTATAAAAAAAAAACAGCATTAAAGTTTTGCTATGTTGGAACTACACCTCAGAATTTTCCCAAATCCATATTCTGCATCTCTTACATTATCAGCATCCTTCCTATTTAGTTTTTCACTCCTCTTCCTAGACTCCATGGTCACTTGCTCTATGGTATTATTAATTATTTTATTACATTTGTCAGGGAGGGGGCTGGTAAATTGAGAACAGCGGCCAATGTCAATTCCTTTACCAATGCTTCTCAAGCCATAAGCAAACCTTACATTTATTTCTGCACCACTTTCAATATTTCTGGATATTTCAAATGTATATTCTTTATTACACTTTGGCAACTGAGTGATAATGTAAGCTCTTAATCCATTTCGTTTCTTGGTGTCTTCTGATATGACAACAATTTTCATTTTCACAAAATTTACACTGAACAAAGTTTCTAACAACTAAAGATGACAGTTCTATATCTTAGTTAATTGCTGGAAATTAATCATTTCTTCACACTAGCCATATATAGGCTAAGGTTTTTGATAGAGTCAACATGAAAAATTCAATGCCATGGCCGGGATTTGAAACACGGATCTCCTGGTCTCCATCCAGTCGCTCTTACCCTTTGAGCTACCATGGCCAACGTGCCGTACTGACATTAAATTTTCCAGTTGACTCATATATTTCCCCGGTAGACCACTAGGGGCTCTCGCATCCGAGATACACCGTTTGTGGCGACTTACTACCGTAAGTACTTGACTCTATCAAAAACCTTAGCGTATATATGGCTAGTGTGGAGAAATGATTAATTTCCATCAATTAACTAAAATAATAAGAGTTAAATGATGAAGCCTGGGACTCAAGTACTTACGACAGTAAGTCGCCACAAACAGTGTATCTCGGATGCGAGAGCCCCTAGTGGTCTACCGGGGAAATATACGAGTGAAATGGAGAATTTAATATCGGGACGGCACGTTGGCCATGGTAGCTCAAAGGGTAAGAGCAACTGGACGGAAACGAGGAGTTCTGTGGTTCAAATCCCGGCCATGACATTGAATTTTTCCTGTTGACTCTTATCTAGTTCTATATCTACTAACGGAAAACTTGTTTATCTAATATAATTACTTATTTTAGTTAAATTGTCATCACTGTCCTTACACGATGAAGAAACCAATTTTTTCCTTAAAGAACCAATTTTCACTTCACATTCATCGCCAATGTTTGAGGTTGGGTTTGACGAAGTCAGTATATTGTCATGCATTACTACACTTTTTCCATTTTAGGGGTTGTAACTCGAATTATTTAATCGGAATTACTTAAACTTTTTACTGGATCCCATGCTGATTTCTTACACCAAAATTATTGCTTCTTCCCATCTTGAAAACAGCACTAGTAATTGAAAACATACCCTTACTAAACAAAGCATGGAAGAATTAACATCTGATGCAAATATTAATATTAATATTAATAGAAAAAAACAAGGACTTTCTTTCCTAATAAGGTTGTGCTCTGGAATATAGCTTAAATAAGGTTACAACCAAGGAGAGAACACAGAGTCTGTCTAGTGAATGCGAGTGCAGCTTGTCCCTCAAAGGAAAGTACCCTCCCGCCCACTAATGACCGTCATAAATCTATCTCCACACTTCAGAAATGGAACAATGTCGTTGAGAACCAATAGCAACCCTGATTTTCTCGAAGTGACAGTCGCATGTTTACTCCACGTGGAGTCTCAGTTGCCAAAGTTCCAACTTCCAGTTGATCTGTTTAATTACGTGCAGAAATTCGTTGTGTGTCACGATGTGGAGACCGTGGCAGGGAAATGCAGTGGTAAATGCAGCAGATTACTTTCAATCAAGTGAAAATAATCAAAGTGATGACAATGGTGTGAATAACTGGGCCGAGTTATATTACTGGAAAAGCCTCAAAAAACAAAGTTATAACGGGAACTGTTTCTAAGCAAATTCAAGCGATTGTTTTGAACACATAAATATGTGCTGACAAATAATCTTGGTAAGGGATCGTGCAATGATGATAAATTCTGGTATTCACAGAAATACAGTGAGAAATATTGTGACGAAAGCAATACCAAAGACGCCGATCAGGTGTGAAAACAAAAGGAAACGTTTCTCTAAAGTAGATAATTTCACATGCGATTTAATTCGTCGATAAATTTTTAGATTCTATGCAAAAGGGATAGCGCCCACCTTAGACGAATTGGTTGCACATTTGCAAGAAATTTGTGATTTTTTCTTATGGGCACTGCACTTTGCGCGGTCTCTTAAAGGAGTTGGGTTTCAAATACCGTACTTTGAATAAGATAAGGGTTATTATGGAATCCAGTAAAATTTTAGCTTGGCGATATATATAATGTCAAAACTAAGGAAGTTTCACAGTACGATATATGTAATGTCAAAAGTAAGGAAGTTTTGCAGTAATGGACATAAGATTATTTAGACGAAACCTCGTACGATACCCATGACGTATGGAGAAAGGTGGCAACCTTGCAGAAAGGTCTGGGCGAAGGAGGGCCGGGGTTGTAAAACGATTATAAGGGTTCGTCAAAGGCAGCGGCCGAAGTGCACATGAGTTAACTAAACAGACTCTACAAATGGCTAGTAGGGGGCATGGCACACTGTGCAGCCTTTTCAAAATGAATGTATTTAGGACTTTTAAAACTACGGGACAGTAATATTGTTATTCGCTTCTACAAACATCAGGGAAGATTATTTTGGCAATAACTCATTTTGTGAAATTTCGACCCACAATGCAGTTCTGGCTCCCCTTAACAATAGAACAGTTGTAATTTGAACATTATTTTCGCTAAATCTGGAGGGTTAATACACATCATGTGTTTTAAATCCATCTCAAAGTAGCCTTAGCAAATACATACTCTCTTTAAAGTTGGCTTGAAATCTTGGTGCTATTTTATCGTTTTATTTAATGAGTTAAATATATTTTCACTTAGTAAAACAAACAGCAGAGCGTTGCAGCACGGTGTAGGGTGGATTCAGAATCGTGAGAGCGCCTACAAATGGAGTGTTTTGGGAACATTAAGCCGCTTTTCTGCTGTGCGCGCACATCAACAAATTATTGATGTAAGAAGAGCTGTAACATCATATCTGATCCCTGCAAATCTCTGTCCCTCACAGCAGTTGGATTTTATCTGTGGTAGAGGAAATGCTGTAGATATTCCATCTAAGGTGCCATAAAAGAAAAAGGTCACCGTGATGATATATGTGAAAACAAACACATAGACTGAGTAACTCAAGAATGGCACTTCGGATAAGTATAAACGTTCAGGTGAATATTAAGAGTACAAGGCAAAAGCTTCAGGCAATAATACGCATGCCAGCAATTCTTTTAGTTGCTAGTTCTTAGCTTTATTTTTCAATTTATTAACTTTTGTTTAAATTATAGCATATATGCTTGACATATTGAGAGTATGTATGTATAAAACATACATCTTACTTTTTGTAATTATAGTTTAAGTACAGCACTTGACATTTTAAGCCTCCAAAAAGAACGAGAAATTATTCATTTTAATTAAGTTTGGAGTGGAAATGTATTGTTGCAAACCTCCTTATCAATCTTATAGCCTAGCACGCAATCTGTACTTAAATACGAATTTAAGTGTTATAACCGGAGGATGATAGTTGTAAATTAATGTCGAAGTTTTCCAACTCTTAATTCAAGGAACGGCTGGGGAAGGCTGTGTTATAAGCAAACCTTAGCTTTCGCAACTTTTTGATGATTTATAATGCAAACAGCTGCACTTCTAGGTTCAGCGGCGTTTCCGGAAATTAATGTCTGAGCATGTTTTACGAGTATCCCCTTGCATGAAAGGGATTAAGCAAATACCAACTACAAATACTGTTTTGCAAGAAAACATGATGTTATGAGTTAGCAGAATTTCTGTTGATTTAGTCGTACATATAACAAGACGTTTCATTCAGTGGATTTTTTTAATAACCTCGGCTGTCACTGAACTAAGAAAACAGTTTTATTTTTATATCTCTACTGCTGCCTTGTTTAGGAAACAGTTCTTCACTGTGTTGTCCTTGTAGATACTGAATCCCTATCTCACACTCTTCCTATGACCTCCACAAAGATCTACTAGAGGAAAGGATAAGGTGAGGAAATCGCAGGTAGTTCGAATGGACAGCGGCCACACAACGCCGCACTGTACCGGGAACAGCAAATGAATGCGCAATCATCCGCGCATTTGTCCGACACTGGCATACACCACGAGCCTGTAAGCAAATCTGAAAAATATTAAGTAAATGGACTAAAGGGTAAAGAAGTAGTATAAAAGTAAGTAGCCCAGCTTCAAGAGGAAACCACGAACAACTCAAGACACCTCCCGAATGCGAGTCACACACGTTACTGCGGCACCTCCTCGCTCGATGCCTCTTAAAATTGCACTTTCCTTTGTAATAATAATAATAATAATAATAATAATAATAATAATAATAATAATAATAATAATAATAATAATAATAATAATAATAATAATAATAATAATAATAATAATAATAATAATAATAATAATAATAATAATAATAATAATAATAATAATAATAATAATAATAATAATAATAATAATAATGATAATAATAATGATAATAATAATGATAATAATGATGATAATGATGATAATAATGATAATAATGATGATAATAATGATGATAATAATGATGATAATAATAATGATGATAATAATAATGATGATAATAATAATAATGATAATAATAATAATGATAATAATAATAATAATAATAATAATAATAATAATAATAATAATAATAATAATAATAATAATAATAATAATAATAATAATAATAATAATAATAATAATAATAATAATAAATAATAATAATAATAATAATAATAATAATAATAATAATAATAATAATAATAATAATAATAATAATAATAATAATAATAATAATAATAATAATAATAATAATAATAATAATAATAATAATAATAATAATAATAATAATAATAATAATAATAATAATAATAATAATAATAATAATAATAATAATAATAATAATAATAATAATAATAATAATAATAATAATAATAATAATAATAATAATAATAATAATAATAATAATAATAATAATAATAATAATAATAATAATAATAATAATAATAATAATAATAATAATAATAATAATAATAATAATAATAATAATAATAATAATAATAGTAATAATAATAATAATAATAATAATAATAATAATAATAATAATAATAATAATAATAATAATAATAATAATAATAATAATAATAATAATAATATTAATAAATCAATAAACGTATATAAACTTGCAAACTTCCCGCGGGGGAACGTGGAGGCCAAGGAATTGGACCACTATGGCCAATCCAATGACCTGAGAATGTGTCATCTAAGAACTGTCGGACTAAACGTTGGCCTGCGCGTTCCCTCGACACTTTTTTAGTTTACGTCCTCCAACGTTAATTTCATGTCGGATGATTTTTTTTTTCGATAGGAGAGGTTATAGAGCGGAATCAAAAGGAGAGAAAAGTGTTGGGGTCTCGCTGATGCGAATCCGAAGGGAAAACGTGTCCGGGGATCCAACCATGACGAGAGGCCCAGGGTAGATCGCCGGGATTAGATGGAAGATGTTGGAAGGATATGAGTTCTTTATTTAAGTGGCGTAACTGTGCGCCATAGGTGCTCGTTTTAGGGTTTAATTTTTGCGGCGTGGCTGGCGCGGTGTTCGGTCAGTGAAGTCAGTTAGTTGTAGTACTGTGGTCTGTAGGTGGTCGATGGTCGTGAGCACTTGAGTAAAGTACTCGCGTGGTGAGTTCGGGTCATGTGTGTTGGTGGCAACTGCGATCTGGATGTCCACCTGCTTCTGGGCGATGCGCTGTAGGCTCTATATGATGTCAAGCTGGGAGGTTTCAGTCCTGGTAAGTGCCTGGTGGGCGGTGTTTTGAAGGTCTGCGGTGTGGCTCGTGATGGCGTCAATGGAAGTCCCGAGGGTCTTCTCCAGTTGCTGCAGTCAAGTAATCGTAGTCTCTGAGGTTGAAACGGTGGTTCTTGCAGTTTCAATGCGTTGTAGTGTTGTCTGATGGTCTGAGGCTGGTGAGCCTACCTGGTTGCTGAGTTCCTGCAGTTTAGCAAGTTGCTCCTTGATCATTTGAACGGTGTCTAGTGTTGAAAGTGCGGAACTGGCTATTTTCTCAGACGTGGTGTGTAGTGTTTCCAGGATGGTATGAGACTGATTTCCAACGGTATCCTCCAGCATGCCAAAGTGTGGGCCAAGGTTGAGAACTTCAGAGTGAAGGTCCTGCAGGGCCTCACGTGTGGGGCCGGAAGTAGCGGCTGTGATTTTTGCTTCAAGCGTGTCGAGTCTCTGATTGACGTTCCGAACCTCGGCTCGGAGTTCGAGGAGGACTTCCTGCACTGAAGTGTTGGAAGCTGCGGTGATGGCTGGTGTTTGCGCTGCCGAGGCTGTAGGTTGCGGTGCTTCGTCTCGGGCAGTACTGGAGAAAGTCCGGGGGTACTTTGGGCACTGCGCCTGTCCAGTGAAATAGTCGAAGCCATTGCACGGAGCGCAGTACCGGCGGCGTCGGAGATTGTGGTAGATGCATTCGGTTGTGAGGGCACGGGCACCATAATAATTGCAACGTAGTGGAGCTGAGCAGCTGAACTTGAGGCATACACACTACCATTTACGCTACCGAGGCGGGCAGACTTTTTCTTGTGAGGATTGTCAAAGACTACAAGAGTGCAGAATGTACTGGAGTTGAAACAACTCATTAGAGATGTTAGAAACATTATGTCAGAAGATATGCTGCACAACACATGACATGAAATTGACTATAGATTGGATATTATTCGCACCACCCGAGGCACTTAATGTGCAAATGACTGAACTAGAGTTTGTTACAATGTGTTAGCGTTTGTTGCAATGAGTTACATTATCATTTTGCTGTATAGTAATTATAGTACACAAACTTTCCTTTGTGCTACATTTGTTTGAAATGCGGGAGTCTCACTATGGACACCCTGTATAAAAGTACATGAGGAATGGAGAAGGACATCACCGCTGCCAGTTGATGTTTGGATTGCTGTGCAAATTTAAAGAGATGAGATGAAGGTAGCATTAGCAGTGACCTTAAAGTTTCCAGGGCTGCAGCCCGGTAGTTCGCCACGATAGGTTCGAGCAGGAGGTTCCAAATGCGGATATAAACTTATTTTTCCTCATAGCACATCCCACGCTATATGATATTTATCACTCCTCGGCCATGTGGCTCTGAAGATGGAAGCGATACGAGTGGGAGTGAGGGACGGGAAAGTTCGTGGCACTTAATTAAATGATGCTGTGCAAAATACACTTGGCTAATATTGTCGTCACTTAGAATATCAAACGAACTCTAGAACGTCGGTGTATGTATGTATGTATTTATTCACTGCAATTGGGTACTACCCGGTGGCAGAGTTAAGAATACAGATCAAATTACAAATACTAGATTTACAACAATAACACAATAAACAATACAAACATGATATTATTTTACTTTAGTTACTTAAAACATATCTAATTACTTCTCTATTTACATATTATATACCATTATAATTCAAAAGTTAAACTATAAACCATCTAGATTTTTTCTAAATTTCTTCAGCGACAGGGGACAGCCCTGAAAGACTGCTACAGGCAATTCATTCCATTCTTCAGTGGTTCTATTAACAAAAGAAAATTGCCCTACGTCGGTTCTGTATCTTCTACCCTTAATTTTATACATATGATCGTTTCGTCCATAATAATCCGGATTATCTAACCTTACACTAACGTCCACCCATGCATTTACACCATCATTAGCTTTGAATAATGCTACCAACCTATGCTTTTTACGCCTAATTCTTAATTCCTCCCATTTAGTCTCATCTCCTTTTATAGGCCCAAAATACTTGCCTCTTTTTATGAATTTTATTGCCCTCTTCTGTATTTTTTCTAATGGATCGATTTCGTTAGCTCTATACGGGTCCCAGCATGCTACTCCATATTCCATAACCGGCCGCACTAAGGCCTTGTAGGCAATTTCCCTGGACCTAGCGCTCCCCATTTTCAATATTCTCATTACGAAATGTAATGCCTTCCACGCATTCCTAGATGTGGAATTTACTTGTTCGTCCCATCCAGCATTACTTGCCAGGTACACTCCCAAGAGTACCCAAGTATCAGATACGTCTTAATATCTCTTGCATCGTAAAAGTTTTGTTGTAATATTAATTATTTATCTTCTATTTAAATATAAAGTAGCAACTAAATACAAAACTTATTGCTCACCTCGGCAGCGTAGATGGTAGCGTGTCTGCCTCACGTTCAAGAGGTCCCGAGTTTGACTCTCGGTCAGGGTGAGTTGCTTGGATAAGGTTTATCCGGGGTTTTCCCTTATCCTGAAAGACGAATGTCAGGTAACTCTAAGCTCCATGGACCCCAGGCTCATTTGAGCATTATTTCACCCATTTCATTCATCGTCCGATATGACATAAAGTTGGAGGACGTAAATTACAAACAAACAAAAAACTGTAATAATTACACCGCACAATGATGCTGTTATGTTTGTCCTAGCACCGGATTTGATGCTCATCGTTACTGTACGATTTTTTAATGTACGTCCTCCAACGTTAAGTCATATCGGACGATGAATGGAATGGGTGAAATGATGATCAAATGAGCCCAGGGTCCATTGAGCTTAGAGTTACACGACATTCGTCTGTTTAGGATAAGCAAATATCCGGAAAAACCTTATCCAGGTAACTCACTCACCCTGACCGAAATTCGAACTCGGGACCGCTTGAAAATGAGACAGACATGCTACCATCTACGCTACCGAGGCGGGCTAAATAAAATGATGCCATTGTAATCCTCTAAGATTCTCGCCAACATTTGTAAAGGAAATGTAATCGCTTACATATGTATCTACCAAATAATGGTGAATTTATTCACCTTTTTTTTCATTTATACCCCGCCTTTAGCTGCAGTGGTCATATCGGTGGCCTATTCTCCTTTGGAACATATCGATGGTGTTAACTCGTTATCGTAAGTTTATTTTTATAACAAGGGGCTGGGAATTACGCGTTACCCAGTCACCCCTTGCGCTTCCCACTCAGCCAACCCGCGCTATGTTATCCGTCAGACTTGTGTTCAGGAAGGTAAAATAAAAATAAAAAATAACAAATAAATAAATGGGGTCAAACATAGAAGTGGACCATGGTTTTGGGCGTTTGAAAAACTCTCACCTCGCGGAGGACTCTCACCTCGAGAGTCTTAGCTCGGGACTCCGGGAGCGCCAATCTCGTACCTATGATAGTAGGCTCCTGGAGGAAAAACACCTGAGTCTCTTCTGCCAGTTTTTTGGGATTACTGATGGGCCTTCTCGGCAGCCGTAGCGTTCCTGGGGCTCACCAAGTCCCCACGGTACATCTCCCCATCAGTCAGTCCCTTAATTCCTGTCGCCCACCCCTCGGGACGAGGACCACATAGGTTGGATTTTGAGGGGCTGTTCGATGAATGAAAAGAGGGGTAAATGGCACCACAGAGCAGTAAACGCTACAATCGACTCTAAATCATTGTATTTGCTGTTGCATATTAGGAGAAGTTCCGAATTATGCTGTATTGACACGTTTTTGAAAATCTACAGATAACACTGGGCAACAAATAATAATTTTTGAATGTTTCGAGCACTTCGTGAGAAATTCCTGCTAATTTTGGGTTGAGGAAAACAGATATGACAATGAAAAATTTTTATTAGCTCTAGTTTCTGGTATCCACAAGGTGGAAGTATTATATTAACGGATTGAGAGAATATGATACATTTTAATTACATACATGCTAACAACAATGAAAGTGCATTTGATTTTTTTAACTGGTAATTACATGCTAAGAGTTGTAAATTGCTGGAAAAATACTTCGCAGATAGTCGTGTCTGAAGAGAATCATGTGGTGGCCTATTGACTTCGTCGTCTTTTAGCTTGCCTCTTGTGATGGAGTTCCGCAGAATCCCTATACAAAGACCAACAGTGATCTGCAAGCATTACTTCATTCCAACGGCCCTGATATCTTTTGTTCCATAACAGAAATGTCCTGATGGAATCTCTCCCCATGTTCATCACTAACAGCTCCACAACTAAGGGGGAAAAAGTCTAGGTGGGAGTGGAGAAAATGGATCTTAAGGGAGATGTTGCCTCCAAGGTTACGGTATTTTTGCAGGAGCACTGTCACCAAATGCATGTAGTTGTCATCTCTTTTGTTGCCTAAAAATTTTTTAACAACACCCTTGAAGGCTTCCCAGGCTTCCTTTTCTTTCCCCTCCAAAATTTGGTCAAATGCAAGTTCTCTTATTTGTGGCCCGACAAAAATGCCTTCCTTCATTTTTGCATCACTTAATTTCCAAAATTTCTCTCTGATTGTGTTTTATTATTTGACAGGCGTGCCAAATACCAAAAAGATTCCCCCAAATTTTAAATCTTCACTCTAAAAATGAAATGTCACTTTATCTTCAAAACAAGAGCTAATCTATCATTTCATGGTGATTTTTTAATTCAGCAGATGGAAATACATGTAAATTCACTATTTTTAAACCCGAAACATTTTCATTGTTGCCCAGTGTAATCACGCATATTTACGGTATGTGTGCTATATGTTAATGTTGCGCTTTGGTTTTTCGCATAGAATGGGTTAGTTAACGTCGTTATTTGCATCAATTTGGGCTCTAAATGGAGCAATTTAAGTGTGAAGCTACCTCTGAAGGAGGCTACAAACCAAGTATGCAAAACATGTCTTGGCTGGCGGTGATCTTATAAGACCAAGATCGTGTTTCACTTGGGAGACCCTATCCTCCCACGTCAGGAAACATGTGCCGCACATGTAATGGCCATGTCGACATGTACACACCGACGATGGACTGGATGTCACCAATCTATATGGCGACAGTTTGCCTCTGCCAACATCTCCATCCACCAGATCTGCATCACAAGCACAACTTAAGATTAGAAGGGGATTCCACACTGCAACGTGAGAGATGCTGTGAAATGTTAATGGAGATCAAACGGAGGGACAGAAAATTCTGGGAACGTAATTAACCTACCTAACATTCGCCTGGCTACCCGGGAACCCCCCCCCCTCCAAAAAAAAAAGTTAATGGGTCAGGTAGGTCGATCACGTGGATCAAACCCGAGCGTTCCGAATGCGGGCGAAACGCCTGAGACGAAACCGCCTGAACCATCTTGCTCGACACAATTTAAGATAGCGCATTAGCATTCTCCAGCTATAAGCAGTTACGACGGTCGTTCGAAAATAAAGAACGGTGGCATGCTTGGCACGTAATTATTTTGTTACTGTCAAGTTTGGGGTATTCCAGTGACGTGACCAACTGGTCAGTAATGGGAAGCACTTCACTCCTCCACACTTCACAAGTAGTTCAGCTGAAGCAAAAGTATTATCATTCATCACTTGAAGCAGTTCATTAATGAAGCACGAAAAATGACCAAGGTGACACTTATCATTCATGAATAATTTCTTAATTTCTCTACTGCTTACACGTAGACTATAGTTATAAAAAAGGAGAGGTATGCCTCAGTACCTCAAACTTTAGAAGCTGCAGGAGATCTATTGTGGCTTCCTTCCATCGTGTTTGCCTTAGTTTAAAGTAAATATTGGGTTAAATCTTCAATACCTAGCCCAAAGTTATACCCGCAGAACAAAAAGAATATAAATAAAATGGGTAGTATAGTATATTATAGTATATTATAATATATTATATATTATAATATATTATAGTATATTATAGTATGGTTAGTATATTTCTAACAATGAACGCGCCAGTAAAAAAATTCTTCCAACCCTGGTCTGCGAAGGATTTATGTTTAAGAGTTCATTAATGTCCTTTAGTTGAAACGCAAGTTAAGAATTAATGATCATTCGTGCGCTCTAAAATATCAAACCAGGAATCTTGCTCTGTTATTCTCGTACAAAAACTTGGAACCCATGTTTGTGCGCTGCCTATACCTGCGGATTTCATTTATTCAAATTATAAGACTTGTGAACCGACTGGAATAGATAAGATTACGGTCTGCTGTGTGGGAGTAAGGTCGACAGAAGTTACATGTTCAGAATGAATATCTCACAAATGAGATTCAGACTTGCGGCTGGAATTATCTTTAAGGAGCTTTCATGGAATGAAAACCCGCAAAGGAAATGGAAAGTGATGGAAATAGTACAGCGCTTAGCATCTAAAAGGAGAGATGGAAAGACGATCTTTTAGGAATTACAGCTACACACTTTCAAAAATTATCTTCACCTAGAATGGAATAGCGAAAGGATTAAATCTCCACAGTACTACGATAAATATAACTAAGTTCTAGGATTATGTCGGTGTGGTTTGTTGTTGGGGGTTGAACATTCTAGTGTCCTAAAGTTAAGCATAATTCGGAAAACAAGAGAACTGGAAGATAAAACGGTTAGCAACCGCCATTAAACGTTATCATAGTGTGTGCCTCTCCTTACTCATGGTCTCTGATAGGTAACCGATTTCCACTTCAAATGTCAACAAAACCAGAGCAGCAAACCATCACTAGAGCATCACACCCAGTGTGTAGCTCTTTCGTTATTGTTCTCCCATTGGGAACAGAGAATAGTTGCTTCGCAAAGTGTTTACAAGACAACAGCTACAAGCCACAAAGATGTCAACTGGACCCTCTTTTTAAGCGTAGAGTCATCGGACGTCTAGAGGAAGGTCAGAAACAACATACTCTCTTGGGTCCTGAATGTGTCACAAAGTGTCATTTCCAGGTTTTGGTGACGGTTCCAGGAAACAGGTGTTCGTTGAATCCCTGTATGTGGTCGCCTAAGACTCATAACCCCAACAGGATCGTCATTTGATCATAACAGCATGATCACAACGGAGCATTCCCGCGAGACAACTGTGTTTCGAGATATCAGCTGCCCCAGGGGTTCGAGTTTCGAGGCAAACGGAAACTGTATACCGGAGGCTCAGGGCAGTCGGCCTCTATGCCAGACGTCCACCAGTGTTGCCCCACTCACTCGAATACACATACATTCCCGTTTACAATGGAGTCAGCTAAGTCAACATTGGACCTTGAATAAATGGATGAACATGCTGTTTGCAGACCAGTCTACATTCAGTTTCAATATTGATTCTCGTCGCACAATAATTCGAAGAGGACTTAAAACCTGGTTTCAGCCCATCAACATCGTGGATACCGCCCATTAGGTGCTGGGGCGTGCCATCGTGGAAACCGCCCATTAGGTATGGGAAGGCATAATGCTCAGTGGACGTATACATCTGCACATCTTAAATGGTGGTACTGTGAATACCCAGAGTTACAGATACGAGGCACTGGAACCACATGTGCGACTTTACAGAGGTGCAGGTGATCCACATTCATATTAATGGACGATAATGGACGTCCGCATAGAACCCACCTGTTGGACAACCATCTTGAGAGCACTGGCGAGGGATGTCCCCGAATATGAACCGTATAAAGCATGCGTCGAATGTATTAGCAAGACAAGTTGCAAAAAAGCTGTCCCAGGTCAACATTGTCTGCTATTTTTCACTCTATTGCATTCCAGATCATGTGTGATGCGTTGGTAACAACATATCACATTCTGCTTAACTTTTGTACAATTATGATAGTTTGGTAATAAAATATTGAATTATGCTTAACTTTTGGACACTAATGTATATCCCCCATAGCATTCGAAATCCCTTTTTTAATTAAGCCAAACAATTTTGCTTCTATTATAATTGAAATTCAAAATATATAACAATAATAAATAATCAGCTATTAACTTTTAAAAATCAATAGAAAATTTGCTTAGCGTAAAATATTGACATTAAATAAGCAAGTAAAGAAAATTAGTGATAAATGAGGCATGTGAGTTTAACTATAAGGAATCTGATATGAGAGACATAACACAATTTGCTCCATCAATTTTTAATTCGAAAGTATGTTGTATATTTGAGATGTCCTGAGTCCAAAGTAGAATTTTTGAAAAATATCCGTGTGTTTGTGTGTATTTGTGTGTGTGTGTGTGTGTGTGTCTGTCTGTGTGTGTGTGTGTGTGTGTGTGTGTGTGTGTGTGTGTGTGTGTGTGTGTGTGTGTGTGTGTGTGTGTGTGTGTGTGTGTGTGTGAGCATAGCTAAAAGGAACTTGATGTTCCAATTTAGCTGCTTCTAACCGAGCTCAGGTGGTTTCGTCTGTGGCCCGCATTGGGAAGGTCCGGGTTTGATTCCCGTGGTCGACCTACCTGATCGGGTGTTTTCCGGGTCGCCAGGTGAATGCTGGGTAGGTTAACCCTTTAATGGATTAATTATTTTGCTACTTATGCTGCTCTTGCTATACTTTCTAAACCGGTTTTCATAGCACTTTCAAAGCAATCGATTCGAATAGCTATGGTCGTTAAAGCGATAGATAGTGGACTGGCCATCCATCAAAGCCAAACGTCGTGAGTTTGAGTCTCAGCAACTTCAGTCAAATGTGCCTGTGGTAAAGGACGGGTAGGGCTCACGTAAAATAATTGGTATTATTGTACGAGTGGATGTTGACGGGGTATCATTTGACTGCAGTTGCTTGGATTTTGCCTTTTTGTACTAAAATCACTACAATTTTATTGTAAAAATAATATAATATTTACAATTCAAAAGACTCAGAATGTTGTGAGTATACCTAACTGAGAAAGGCTAGTACAATATTATAATAACAAACAAAAGCCGCACTTAAAATTTTTAAGATTGGACCTCCATGCTGAGTTCTCTACGAAATAATCCAGTTCCAATTCCAGTTTAGCAGCTTCCAAAGTTGCAACGCGAAGATTTTAAAGATAATTGCCTTAGTCCAAATTATTATTGAAGTGAAAACTTCTTTAGGCGCGTTTAGCACTTTTTGTGGGTAGTGAATTAAACTGAGCCGTCACGCTGGATAATGTGATGCTCATTCGGGTGAAGTCGGCTCAAGTCGACTCAATCCGAACTAACCCCCCCCCCCCACACTCAATCGTTATTTCAGTATTATGCTGTCCACACCGCTATACACCGTAAATTTTCTGTCACACTCAACAGCGTATCAACAACAGCCATCCAGGTACGTTTTAACATATTTCAAATACTATGAAAAATTCAGAAACCCTACAGGAGTTTCATTAAAAAATGGTTATCTTAGGGCCGTTCTTACAAACGTCTGTCAAGTGCCGGTAACCGATCCGATCAGATAACCTTCTGTCATTTAACAAGTCGACAACGTGTCAAATTCCACATAATAGTCAAAAGAAACAGATATCACCGAAGTTCGGTATTTAAATAATTAAAATCATAATAACGAAAAATAAAACGAGTGTGTTAATTTGAAATAAAAGTGTTAGGAATTCGTGAAAGAGATGTTTCATTTAAGAACTGTTTATTTTTATTTACATTTTATCTTTGTTGTGAGACGTAAAACAAACGTAAAACATCAATAAATTAAATGTAAAAACTTGTAAATAATAAAATTACCTATCACATGTTAACATGACGTTTTGAGTTTATTTTCATTTACAGCTTATAGGTTATGTTTTTCCACAAACGGAAAGGCCGACCGAGGGTCAGAAGATTTTATACATAAATTTGATTTCTATAGAAAAAATATATTTTAAATATATATTATTTAGTTTCGAAAAATGAAAATTTAAAGACAAAACATCGGACAAAATCATCGAACAAAAACATCGATGTTATAAAAATATGTGTATCAGCAAGAAACAAAATATGAAAAATGATTGTGAAATAGCATGTATTTTAATATAAAAGTAAAGTACATGTAAAACAGTATATTGTGTGATTTAGTTTTATTTCCTTTGTACATCCTTTATGTGTAACCCTCTTCGCACGGTCGCAAGTCCGTGGTCATTCAGTTTTTTTTCAGAGTATTTTCATTTGCGAGCACACTTAGTGTAAAGCATGAAATGTTTAGCTCGCAACTGGACTCTTTGCGCAAGAATGAATGTCAACATTAAATTTATAATGAATAGTTTTTAAGTTTTCACTTCTGTCATGTGGTCTTAAGCACACACAATTTTTTATGAAAAAGGCGTTACTTTTTATTTTTGCAAAAATTACCCAACATTTTGAAAATATTTACTTGATGAATAAAATTCGTAAAGAGATAGAGAAAGAATTAACATGCTAGAAGTTTGTAGACCTCGATAAATTACAATATTTTTCTAAACAATCTTATCTCTTATGGTTCACCAATAATGTAAAAGTCATCCACGATAGACACACCGGAGACTATTCCCAGAAAAATTATGATTACATTTAATTTGTGATAAAAGTATCCAAGACACATGCATGAAACTTTAATCAAAATTATTAGAGCTATTTTTTGGAACATTACATTTTTTTTTTTTTTTTTTGTAATTTACGTCCTCCAATGTTGCCATATCGGATGGTGAATGAATTGGGTGAAATGGTGCTCAAATGAGTCCAGGGTCCGTGGAGCTTAGAGTTACCCGACATTCGTCTTGAAGGATTAGGTAAAACCCCGGAAAAACCTTATACAGGTAACTCACCCTGACCGAGATTCGAACTCGCGACCTCTTGAACGTGAGGTAGGCATGCTACCATCTACGCTACCGAGGCGGGCACGAAAATGTTTTTCTAAAGGTTAGGTTGGGAAGGACAGATTTTCTTTAAAATCGTTGTATCATTTGCACATAAAGAGCTGAACTTACTGTATAAAGTTTGGTACGTGATGGAGAAGTAAAAATTAGAAAATTGGTGTTTGTAAAGTTGCTTTGTTGGTATTAAATGATCTCTTTGGATCTTAAAATAAAATTCACTAACACTTTATTTTTAAGAAGTTTATTTACGGAACTTTGCTGGAATGTAGTCCTTGGTAATATACTTCCTAAACGCATTTTACAAAACGAAGCAGTTCAAATGTTCTTTTTCGATAACTCCAAACAAGAGAAGCGAAGCAAATGGCTGTCATAGACGTGCAATTAGACCGAGGACTTAGAAAGCTCCATTACACCGACATATGATGAAAACGTAGTATGACATTTGTTATGCGGTATTTTGATGGCTCGGTACTCCACTAGGACATGCAACAAGTGTGAGAGAGAGAAAGGCGTCTGCCTACGCCATGCTACGGTCTGGTCTAATTGAAAGAGACCATTCATGTGCCAGACACATTCGTACAGCTGCAGCAATTGACGTGAACCAGCATTCAGATGAGCAAATCAAGCAGAGGAAATGATTCGTTGAGACTCTGCAGGGAGCACTGTGGGTTTCTCCACAGGAAAATGTAACTTGCTGTGCAACCAACACAAACAAAACATTCATGTACCGGGCTATAGTCCATTTTATGATTAACATCCTTCATTGACTGGAGTAGAGTTGCTTGCTTCGCTGCTGTCATCCACTAGGAATCGATTGATATCTAACTTTAGCCAATAAGAGATATCATGTGTAGGAAATCACGTGATAGAAACAGGTAAACATTCTAAACGGTAGAATGGATGACTGGCTAACTTGGGACTTCCTTTGGTCGGGGTTGGGGATAGAGCAGAGAATACGCGATTTCTGTTAATATTCTCTAAATTATGTATTACTACTAACGCTACAATACGTTAAACTTGATAGTTCCATTGTTATTGATTCTGTAAATTAGTGTCTAGTTATATATATTCACCACATTCTTCAATTTATTTTAATAATATTTCGATAACTTATTTATATGTAGCATCATTTCTGGTTTAGTATTTGATATCTGTCATTCATAAAAACTCGGAAGAAATGCTTCAACAGATAAGTCATATGTTCAAAATTGATGGGAGAAATAAATTTTAGAATTTTTGTACAATAAGAAATTGTAGTAAAATTGCTAGTTTTAAGTACGTAGGTTACTTAATTTTCATGTTAATGTCATATTTAAGTAATGCACGCCCTACTTTGCTGTTTACCTGAACAGAAAATATCGATTTTTTAACTCTCTTGAAGAAGAACCAAAAGAGAATCAAAGAAAACACTGAGAACACTTACTACATCCTGACTCTTGTAGGTGAATGGAAAAAATGTAAACAAAATCTTTAAACCTGATTTTTCCAGATTAATAACTTTTTACTTTCAGTTGCACATTATTGGGCACTAATGAAGCTATATTTAAAGTTTAAGTTAACCACTGGCGCGACAGCCCTTAGAGGGCCAAGGCCTACCAACCCGACTGCCGGCCTCACGCCCACTTACGCACGGCAGAGGTGGACGATCATCCAACCGATACGGGGAGGAGATGTGGTCAGCATCTCGGCATCCCCCAGCCAGAATGTTGGTTTCCGTGACCAGGGCCGCTTACCTAGCGTAAGCTCCTCACTTTCCTCACGATGCTGAGTGGGCACCGGTCCTATACCCGGGACCTAACATCCGCACCCCATGGGAGGTATCGAACCCGGGCCGCTTTCCGTGGCCAGGGACCAACGCATGCTGCCTTAGCCCGCTACGCCACGGCGCAGGAAAATGAAGCCAGAGGCTTAACTTTATTACTTATTAATGTTACCCCAATGGGTAAGTGAAACAAATGAATGGTATGGTCTATTATTTTTAAATGTCAAGTTTTTTTTGGAGGGAAGCTAATTTTCTTTGAAAAAGTCATATTTAAGGGCTTTTAAAGGATTTATTCATATTATCATAAACGAAAACTCCTAAAGCAACCTCTACAGGAACTTAGCTAAAGGAACTTAGGAACTTAGGAACTAAAGGAACTTAGCTTTAATGGTGATTTAATAAACAGTAGCACAGTATCCTGCTCAAACTCTGCTTTCAAAACGTCCCTCAGCATGTATAGCCTATAATTTTACCTTCTGCGAACCTGAAAGAACCGTAAAGAATGAATTTGATCAACTCAAGGGCTGTCCCTTCGTCATTCATAGATTGTGTGTGGTGGTTACTTAGAGACCTTATATGGTCTCCTATGGTACGGCAGGTCGACCGGAACGTTTTTCATGGTTATATTACCTGTCCCCTGAAATTTATTGACCAAGGGTTGGATGTTTGCTTGCTTTGGCTCCGGTTTGTGGAATTTACTTACGTTAAAACTTCTTTTGGACCTGTGCATACATCAAACGGTGCATTCGAGCACCGACAGCAAACGCTCATTCATAGTCGACATACCAGTTTATCAAACTAAAATTAAAGCCAAATTACCTTGATACTTCTGCATATTTTAGTAGTGGAGGAATTAATGTTATGTGGGTATCTTTTAGATAAGCTTAGATAATAGTATCAAACATTTATACTTTCTCTTCAACTCCATAGTCATTTAATACACAAACAATCGTGATAACTTCCATACAATATAGTACCTTCTGGGACCAATACACAACATAATAGTGTAAAACTGGTCAAAATATTGATATTCCATATCCAGGTCAGCAACACCAACAGTATGAAACTGAAACAGTTAGGAACCAATATAAGGACGTGGATCTGCTTATCTCTAGCGTCAAGAAAGTGTTTGTAGTCGCCGATTAGAGTTCAAAAATTTCATGATGTCCTTCCAAACTTGTCTTTACCTCCTCAGCCAGTTTGATCTCGGTGGGTTCTTGATTAAAGGCTGTGTCATACTACACAGTAGTCTACTGAACGCGAGTGCAGTTAGCCCCTCAAAGGAAACTACCCTCCCGCCCACTAATGACCATCATAAATCTATCTCCACACTTCAGAAATGGAAAACTGTCGTTGAAGACTAATAGCAACCCTGATTTTCTCGAAGTGACAGTCGCATGTCTACTCCACGTGGAGTCTCAGTTGTCAAAGTTCCAACTTCCAGTTGATCTGTTTCATTACGTGCAGAAATTCGTTGTGCGTCACGATGTGGAGACCGTGGGAGGGAAATGCAGTGATAAATGCAGTAGATTACTTTCAGTCAAGTGAAAATGATCAAAGTGATGACAATGGTGTGAATAACTGGGTCGAGTTATATTACTGGAAAAGCCTCAAAAAACAAAATTATAACGGGAACTGTTTCTAAGCAAATTCAAGCGCTTGTTTTGAACACATATAAATATGTGCTGACAACTAATGTTGGTAAGGGGTCGTGCAATGAACCTGATGATAAATTCTGGGTATTCACAGAAATACAGTAAGAAATATTGTGACGAAAGGAATATCAAAGACGCCGATCAAGTGTGAAAACAAATGGAAACGTTTCTCTAAAGTAGATAGTTTCACCTGCGATTTAATTCGTCGAGAAATTTATAGATTCTATGCAAAAGGGAGAGCGCCCACCTTAGATGAATTGATTGCACATTTGCAAGAAATTTGTGATTTTCCTTTACGGGCACTACACTTTGCGCGGTCTCCTAAAGGAGCTGGGTTTCAAATACCGTACTTTGAATAAGGTAAGGGTTATTATGGAATCCAGTAGAATTGTAGCTTGGCGATATATGTATATATATATATATATATATATATATATATATATATATATCGTCAAAACTAAGGAAGTTTTGCAGTAATGGACATAAGATAATATAGACGAAACCTCGTACAATACACATGACGTATCGAGAAAGGTGGCAACCTTGCAGAACGGTCTGGGAGAAGGAGGGTCTGTGTTGTAAAACGATTATAAGGCTTCGTCAAAGGCAGCGGCCGACGTGCACATGAGTTAACTAAATAGACTACGTTTTAATGAAGTAAAATTACTTTTGTACTCCTTAGTTGCAGAATATGCAACCATCATTGCCACTGCACAGGAATGTTTTGCTAATATTGGCACCCAAGATTGGCATCCATGACAGTTTTTCTAAAATACCTGCTATTATAATATAGTTGGAAGCTCGAACATAATACTTTCAAAAATTCACTTCCTTTGATAGATGATATTTCAGTAACGTTGTCTTCAATGACTCATGATATTGCTAAAACTGCCTTTGAGTAACTCAGTAAGGTATCAATGAAAACTCCTGGTTACGAAACACTGTGTAAAATTTCTGAAAATGTATATTGAAGGGGAATTCACTCATGAAGAACTGTGGTGCTTTTCACATGTTCCAGTAACGTCAATTGACTTCAAGAGATCCTTTTCTCTCTATAAAAAGTTCTTCACTAACAAACGCAGGAGCTTCACACAAGAAAGTCTCAAGATAACTCCCTCGTGTACTGTAACAAGCTTACGTAAGGTAAGGATTCTAGGAAACAATATGTTTATGATTAAATTTTTATTTTCATTTGCTTATTTTTAGTGCTTATTTGTTTTATTTTCGCTTATTTGTTTGCTTATTTTACCATTTGATTGTGCTTACAAATCCGGACTCTACCGATTATAAATAACAGTTGAGCAATTTTTACTTTCTTTACCATGAAAATTGTAATTATAGAAAATGTTACAAAAAATGTGATCCGATAGTTTACTGGAAATATACGAGGTCTCAAAAAATTAAAAATCCGTATTTGTATATGAGTGTGTATGGTTGTGCCTGTTTTTTTTTTTTTTTTTTTTTTTTTTTTTTTTTTTTTTTTTTTTTTTTGTAATTTACGTCCTCCAACGTTACGTCATATCGGACGATGAATGGAATGGGTGAAATGATGCTCAAATGAGTACGGGGTCCATAAGGCTTAGACTTACACAACATTCGTCTTTCAGGATAAGGGAAAATCCCGGAAAAACCTTATCCAAGTAACTCACCCTGACCAAGTTTCGAACTCGGGACCTCTTGAACGTGAGGCAGACACGCTACCACCACGCTACCGAGGCGGGCATGTGTGTGTCCATATGCCTGTGAACAGCGTAACTCAAAAAGGAGATCGCGTTCAAGATGTCATGAGTTCGAATCTCGGTCAGGGTAAGTTACCTGGATGAGTTTTTTTTCGGGATTTTCCCTTATCCTGAAAGACGAATGTCAGGTAACTCTAAGCTCTATGGACCCCGGGCTTGTTTGAGCATCATTTCACCCATTCCATTCATCGTCTGATATGACAACGTTGGAGGAGGTACATTACAAGCAAACAAAAAACAAAAACAGAAGTCAGTTTAATACCAAACCAGGTATTTAAATATCTTCCATGAAGATTTTCAGAAGTCTTCTACATTCTGCAGAGTTTTACACAATTCGGAAAACGTTAGAAATAGTTAAAATCTTCAGCACCAAAAATGTATATCTCGTTAAAAGACACAGCCTGTCACACATATGTATTCTATATATACACATGTGTGTATGTGTGTGTGTGTGTGTGTGTGTGTAATTTACGTCCTCCAACGTTAAGTCATATCGGACGATGTATGAAATGGGTGAAATGATGCTCAAATGAGCCCGGGGTCCATAGAGCTTAGAGTTACTTGACATTCGTTATTCAGGATAGGGGAAAACCCAGGAAAAACCTTATCCAGGTAACTCACCCTGACCGAGATTCGAACTCGGGACCTCTTGAACGTGAGGTAGACACTCTAACACCACGCTACCGAGGTGGGCCAGCCTGTCATATATACAGGATGTCCCACTTAATGCTTATAACTGAATAGAAAAAATAACCTATTTGAAACTTTTAAAAGTGGACCGTTTCGGAGATATTTCATGTCATTTATCTGAATTTTCCTATACTTATAAAATAATCCATGGCGCGACAGCCCATAGTGGGCCAGTGCCCGGCAACACAACTGCCGACCTCACGCCTACATACGCAAGATAGAGGTGGGCGATCATCCAACTGCTACGGGTAGGAGATGTGGTCAGCATCTCGGCACCCACAGCCGGAAAGTTGGCTTTCTTGAGCAGGGCCGCTTACCGATCGTAAGCTCCTCAATTTCGTCACGATACTGAGTGGGCACCGATCCTATATTTGGGACTTAAAATCCGCACCGCGAGGGTGGGTGGGATTGATCCCGGGCCGCATTCCGTGGGCAGAGAACCAAAGCGGTGCCTTAGCTCACTACGCTACGGCGCAGGACTCCTATACTTATACTTTCCTCAACTGGAAAGTCCTTATTCACTTTTTACTCTTGACTATGTGAAGAGAATGGGTTTTCAAAGATATCACACAGCAAACAGTTCTTTCAAGATGGAAATAATCATTTCTTCCACACCAGCCGTGTACAGGCTAAGGTTTGAATGAACAGAGCTAGTCTGAAAAATTCAATGCCTAGCCCGGATTTGAACCACGGATCTCCCGCTCTGCGTACGGTTACTCTAAACTACTGAGCTACTATGGCCAACATGCCGACATGACATTAAATTCTCCAACTGACTCGTGTGTTTCCCGGTAGACCACTAGGGGTTCTCATATGCTATGAGACACGCACCTTTTGTGGCGACTTACTATGCTGTAAGTACTTAAGTCCCAGGCTTCATAGATAAACCAATGTTTTGGGGGGAGAGGGGGGGTAAATTGATGGAAATAATAATTTATTCCACACTAGCCGCGTGGACACACAACTAGTGTGGAAGAAATGATTATTTCCATCAAGTTACCCCAAATAAAACATTAACATGAAGTAGAGGAATAACCATTTTTAACAATAGCCTTGTAAGAGTAGAAAAAGTTATGTGAGTGCAGTATGCACATTGATACCGAAATTAAGGTTTGCCAGAAGTAAAGAATCGTGATGGATGTCAAAGGAATGTTGGTTCTTTGTTACGACAAGGGCAAGGCCAGTTAAGTTGGGGGAAAGTGTTGTAACAAAAGCAGTGTCCTTAGCCCACTTGACGTGTATGAATAGGAAATTCTTTGGATCATTCACAATGGCGACAAAACAGCCACAAAGGGATTTTGGTTGAAAAGGAGTTTTGAGAGTGAAAGTTATATATACACACACGCGCAGCTGTGAGCAGTGAAACAGTCTTCGGCGTGAAGCCGATCAGAGGAGTCTTCCGTGTCAGGCCGATGAGAGGAGTCTGAGACGTGAAGCCTATTAGAGCGGTCAACTTGTTCTGTCTTGAATATTTGTCGGGTCATCAAAATTTATCGAGTAATAAACAATTAGCATTCAGTAACTCTAAACCGAGATTGGTAACCCTCGGTCGGCAACTTCGATTTCGATGTTTGAAAAGAAGAAGCAGTGAATAAATAATTTGGAGACGGGCATTCCAGTGTTGTGAAAATCTCCTTCTCACACCCATCCACGCATACCCTGTGAGAAACCTCATTGCTCGCCGACTTATTTGCTCGCCAATCATATTTGTCATCGTTCACCAATCTATTTGCTCAACCATAAACATTTTAGTTACAACATCATAATTTTTACGTTATGCTAGACTTAAGCTTTTGTGTAATCATTTAGGACAGTGGAAATTAATTTAACTACTATAGCATCAAAGGGAACTTCAGCAAATATTACTTAGGTATGGGTTTGTTTTCTTGCATAAGAGTCACATAGTATCATATATTCAATTATAATTTATTTTACTGTAGCTTATGCTTTCTCAGTTGCTAAATCATATTTCATGTATTTTTGTACAGTGATAGTAACTTTGACCAAAAGTGATAGCCTTCTTCGAAACTTCGTTTTATGGTTCTATGTTGTCATTTTTGGTATGCAGGAATTCTAAATCTTTTTAGTATTTTAGTTATTATTTTAGGAGTCGAGATTAGAAGCTTTCTTATCTGTGCTTTAACTCTTTGCTACGAATATATGAATTTTTATGAACATATTTGGATCATCTTCTACAAATGAAAGTTTGACTAAAATGTGCTCGCAAGCTGATGATAAAATTTCAAATGTTTTGAAGAAAGCTGTACACTGAGTGGATTGTTTTGCCTGACGTTTATAATAATAACCAAATCTGAACCTTCTTCGTGGTCCATTATTGAAATCGCCAACTGTCCGTTATCACTTATCATAAATGTAATCTATCCAAGTTATTGTGAAATTAAGTATTTCATTAACACGTTTTTCTACTATAAACGATTTTATAATTAAATTTTCTATTAATTTGAGAACAGAAATAGTATGATGGTAGACGTAAAGCTTTTGTCCATGTTCTGAAGCTAATTAGTCCTCTAGAGAAGTGTTCCCTTTATTTTAGTGAGTTCAATAACTACAACTATGATTTGAATCTACGTTCAGGATTTCTGAATTTTTATATAGTATAACAAAGAATGGAGCTGAACTGCAGGTTCGTGTTTTGTATGCTATAACAATGCCAAGTGAGTCGATCCCGTGGCAAAACGTGTAAGGCTTGCTTTCGGGAGGTCCATGGTTTGATTCCTGTCGTCCACCAACTCTAACCTTGGTTTCCGTGGCTTTTCCTGATCGGTTTCTCATCTCCAACCATTTTATTTCTGCCATTTCCCTTGTTTCCTTCTCGTGCTTCAGGTTTTGTGGCATGAGATGGTGAAAGAAATAGCGATCCCCGTTGGCACTAAAAGGTTTGCTGGTTCAAAGGGTCGTTCATAGCCCTCTCAGAACAGCTTCAATATGGGACTGGTCTTCCAACCAGCAAATTTGGAATTTCCACGTGACTCTGTGACCTATCTGCCTATGACGTGTAGCCTCCTATATTTCTTCTACTTCATCCCTTCCTCTTGGAGCTGGTAGATTTTATGCAGATCTCACGTAGTAAATCTTATGCATATTTCAGTATATGAGGTGTTCCCCTTCATTATACAACCCTATTTTTGGGATTTTAAATAAATAGTTTAATTCAGCTAGTTCACATTTCTCTGTCCATATATCTACCACGCGCAAGCCAAATAACATTAATTGGGTTATTCCACTCGTTGACGTAAACACCCATTTGGACGAAGCCTAGCACACCTTGGGTATCAATATCGAGGGTTAATTGCGGGGTAATTACCGCATCAGAGGAAATTATAACCGCCATCCGATAATTATGCTTCCTCCGTAATATATTTCCGATTAGAGGAGATTCACGCCAAAATGGCAGCAATTAGATTTGTTCAAGCGCCATGCATTAAATCAATTTATTTTAGCAATAAATGCTATTTTACCATACAGTCTTAATTGTTATTCTACTAATGTAAAAGTTTACCTTTGAAGTTAGACCTATGGATGGGCATTATTACACAATTAATTTAGCAGTTGCTATCAGGAGTGGAGTGGTGTTTTTACACAGAACTTAAGAAGTAAACATGTATATATTTCATAGAAGTAGTAGTAATAATAGTAGAAGTAATAGTAGTAATAAAGTTTTGCTTCTATTTTCTATTTGAATAAATTTGTTTCAAGCTAAATTTAGCGTATAACCAAAGTAGATGTAGTGCTTATTCGTTTGTTTATTTTTTCCATACATCGAAAAACACCTTGATCAATATTAGATATGCATACTCCAAATCTGAACGTTCTTCTTTGGCCTGAAAACGCGATGCAGTTTACACTTTCCATAGTTGGGTACATTTTCCATAGTGTAAGCATTTTTTCTGTTATAAATGATAAAACTTTTCTAGGCACGTGGTATCAAACAAGTTATTTCACCTATCCAAGTTTCAGAGATCTTTCCTGAGTTTTAGTTTTCCTTCAAGTTGAGAAGAATCACTTCACTGCTATTTAAATAACACTTGCATCCATTCGCCGTACAATCCTGCCTCTATGTTATTAAGTCTACCATAAAAGTTGGGTTACTGCTGAACCTGCACCATAACATAGCAAGCTCGTGATTCATTTGTCTCATGGTCCAAGAACACTACAATTGTTCTTGCAATCAGCTGCCGGACTTTGCAATGCTCCGTTATCTCGTTTAAACATTACCGCAGTTAATATAGACAATAGGAGGAAAATCCAAATGAAAACTTCAAATATGTCTTTTACTGAACAAAAATGTATCTTTATTCAACATAGTACCCTGTTGTTCAACACACTTCCGTCAGCGCGTAGGAAATACTTCGATTCCTCTAAAGAAAAAGAAAGAAAAAAGAATTAAAATTCCTTTGCGCGGAGCCACTTATGCACCTTTGGCGCATCTTTGCCCCTTTAAGTGGTCCAAACATACGATAATCTCTCAGTGTAGCATCTAGTGAGATGTCGGATTTTGGAGTAAGCTGCAGCGGAACCTGTCTTGCAGACGCTTGGCGAATGATGTGATGTATTGATCCATTAATAATGTTTACATTTGGGCTATTTCATCCAACGTCAGACGGCGATTTTCCATCGCAATGGTTTCAGTTGCTGCGGCAGGTCTGGTATCACAACACGATGTTCCTGACCTAGGCGCAGAGCGCCTGTAACAGAAGTCACGCCATTTTCGAACTTTGTGCTCCTCTCATATTGTTCCTGCAGGGATAGATATGTATCAGCGTACTGGACTTATTCGCTGGTAGATTTTAATAGCGTTCGTATCTTCGCTGCTCAGAAAAATATGATAGTATTCTGTTCTTCTTAGTGCATACCACAATCGGAGCAGCCATCATTGGTACTGTGGCTACATTCGCTAGTTTATAGTATTCTACAAACTGTTTGGCACTTCCTACATTATTACAGCTCTGCCAACTTACTGAATTGTCGATTTGTAATTGCACACTTAAAGTTTTCATTTAAATATCCTCGTAAGATACATTATCCTTTTATACGTAATTGGCAACCTCGGAATCTCTTGCGATATTGTTATCTAATGTAGTCTATTTTAAAACTCCCTAACAGCCCAATAATGTTTTGGTAATACACATGTGTTGAGACTACTATAAACGGTGTAAGAAATTATCTTCTAACTGACCCATGTGCGATGTATTATCGGTTGACCAGCATACATTGAATCCCTGGCCAGTCAGATACTAAGAACGCATTACCGGCAAAGGCAAGACTCATTGGCGTTGCAACAGCTATCGGTTGAGTATACTGATCTAAATTTTGCTTGTGAGCATTTCATATGGCGAAGTTTTCGGCAGTTTTATACATACAGTGATTCTGTGGGGATTTAATAATTCCATTAAATTATATTCAGAACTTTACCGTCTTTTATGGGTCTTGTTACTGCAGATGGCCAATGAGTAAATATGGCACTAGCTTTCTGAGACGGCCGGGTGGCAACACGAACTTTAATCACAAGATAACTTCCCAACAACAATTAACCACATATCCCTTTCTGCCTTTGGTGGAAAAAGGACTTATTTTCGTTTTAATATATTATTAGGAATTCACAGAACAAATGATGAACAGTCATGTTAATGTGTCTATTGAATTATTTTGCAAATAAGGAATAATGATTTCCAACTGCCACAATTTGCCTCTTAATCACATTTCAGCAACAAGTGTAAATACAACACAAGTATGAACTGTAATTGAAATCCCGGCAGCCTATTGGACTTCAGCAAGAATTATAGGAGAGAAATGATAAGCATACTACAAGAGATAAACTCATAAGGTCGGTACCGTTTACACATTATATGATACATAAATTATTTTATATTCAGTGAATCAAAGCTTCTTCAAAGTTAATGTAAACCAATTGTATCTTTGCTTTTACATCCATTTGTTTCAATATAAAATGCATTTCTTGTTCGACTTAAACTTGCAACCTTTATTTTCGTCGCCCCGTTACTGACAGTTCTGAACTATTGTCAATTATTTGAAATCTTTGGCCATAATTTTTAACACAGTAATTCTTTTATAAGTGTATCTCTTAAAATTCATGATAAACTCACACCTTTGAACAAAACGACATGGCAGAAGTAGTTACCGTCTTGCTTTTAAAGCTCTCAAGAGTATCAAATTAAGACGAAACCTGAGAGCTGTGATCAGTTCTGGGTTTCTGTGACAGTTAACATACCTAAAGTAACACTATCCAACTACTTTGTAACGATTATATTACTACAAAAACAATTGAAATAGAAAATTGTATCGCTTTTACTACAAATGTGTGGGTGGTGGGGGTGGTGTTCTCGAAGCCCCGCGTTGTGGCTTGTTACAAATGTGATGATTGAAGACTGACGACCTCTAAGCCCCGCATTGGTGACATGTAACAGAATTCCAGTGGTGATGATAGTGGGATGAAATGAAATGCACACATTTGTGTGTTGATACCGAAATTAAAGGATTGTAATGTATAAAGAATCATGATGGATTTCAAAGGAATGTTGGTTCTTTGTTACAACACGTGCAAGGGCAGTTGAGTCGAATAGTAGTTTGGGTGAATAAGTTGTTTTAACAAAAGAAACGTAAGAAACAGTGGCCTTAGCAGAGTTCTAAAGGATAGCACTTGACTTGTTGAATGAGGTATTCTTCGGTCCCTAATAATGACAATAGACAAAATTGTTACAAATGGAATCTTTGGTTGAATGAAGAGGGTTTTCAGAAATTGAAAGTGGCACATACACCCACGCGCAGCTGTGAGGACACTTCGTGACTGGCAAGCCATTGAAACAGTCCGAGGCGTGAGGGCGATTAGGGCAGTCCTCTTGTTCTGTCTTGGGCCAGGCATACCAGAAATGAGAGAAGATTTATCGGTTCAAATGTACATGAGGAACGAATAAAGTTGATCGAGTAATAAGCATTCCGCCTTCAGTAACTCTAAACAGTGATATTGGTAACCCTTGGTCGGCAACTTCAAGTTTTATGTTCAGATAAAAGAAGCAGTCAATAAATCAGTTTGAAACGGGCATTCCAGTGTCAATAAAATCATCCTTCTCACACATATACACGCATACCCTGTGATTAACCTCATTGCTAAACCCTGAGCTAAACAGGGCATTCCAGTGTCAATAAAATCATCCTTCTCACACATATACACGCATACCCTGTGATTAACCTCATTGCTAAACCCTGAGCTAAACACTATTTGTTTCAAACTGTCCCGTAAAAGTGGAACCAATTTGCCCGCCAATAAAAAATAGTTTCAAATTGTCGCCTCAACGTGGAACTCTTTGCTCGCCAATATATTTGCTTCAAATTGGCGTCCCAACGTGGAGCTGTGCGTTCTTGTTAAATATTGCTTCAGTGTGCATGGTTTAGTTCAATTTATTAGTTTTCCTTGCTATATTCCATTAACTACTTAACTCTGTGTAGTTGGAGAGATAGTATTTCGTACATTCTTTGTTACACATTTCACAAACAAACTTTTCGTCATAAAAATGTTGTGTTTTGGTTTTATGGTAGTGATGAATAATTAAAACAGTTCAACTTGTTTGGTTTGCAACCAGACTTTTGCAAACATCTAGCTGTTCCACACCCGTCTTTTCACGTTGAGACCACGATGCAAAAGCCGCCATTATTTCTTATCCAACTATTGATTTGTACCTCTCATTTCTATAACTACCAAATGAACTTCTTTTCACTGATCCACGTAAACACATTATGTAATATCATTTTTACAACTACCAATCATAAAACATAACATCATCTTGTATACATATTGCATCATCACATGACCCTTTGAATTTCTTCTGCATATTGATCCTCAAACCACATATTTAACATTTTTCAATTCTTGGGGCCTAAACCTAAACAACGGTTACACTATACAAACATATTAGTTATAATTGGCAACGGGATTAGACTCTGACTCGGAGAGGTAGATGGAGGTTCAACCCCACTCCAGAACAATGACAAAGTTTTTATAAATTTTATGGCACACGTCTTTTGTGTTTGTGAGCGCACATAATCCAACCTTTAAACCAGAGCATCTGTTTTATATGGTCGATTCTGCATAGTTCTTAGAGCGAAGCCTTTTCAAACAAAGTTACAAAAGAATTTGCAACCTCGTGTCAGTAAAACATTTCTACCAAAGTCACAGTACTCCGGCGACGGGGAAATGGGCCTCAAACTATGCGTCCTTACAGAAACTTAACATTTACAGTAGTAAATATATTCGCTACGTATGTATAAACCTTATAGAACCTACACATTGTTAGGCCCGTAACTCATAAACTAAACGACAATGCACATTATGTACTCCACTGCTCTCAAGAGTACATGGCAATGCCATTATGTTATACCATCTGGAGCCAAAAATATCAACTATGAACCCTGCATGGAATGTTCTTTTTTTTCTTTTGTAATTTACGTCCTCCAACGTTAAGTCATATCGGACGATGAATGGAATGGTTGAAATGATGCTCAAATGAACCCTGGGTCCATGGAGCTTAGAGTTACCCGACATTCGTCTTTTAGGGTAAGGGAAAACCCAGGGAAAAAACCTTATCCCGGTAACTCACCCTGGCCGAGATTTGAACTCGGGACCTCTTGAACATGAGGCAGACATGCTACCATCTACGCTACCGAGGCGGGTGAATGTTCTTCAGCCTTCCTTATAAGACAATTAAGCTTGTCATGAACTTTTTAATGAGTAAACGCACCAACACTATCCATAGGTAGTGCTATTGCACATACGTAGATAATAATTACCCAAAAAGCTAGCAATGTAGAAAGAAAATATTTTTGTTAAATTGTATTAAACTTAAAGAAATTTCCAGATTCCTGAAGCAAAGATGTAAAATAGCACTGACTAGGCTACCTGCATAATAAGAAAAGTAGGGACTAGTGTTCCACCTGTTGTGAGGTGATAGGTACAATGCATTGACGTATATGTGACTACCTCCGGTTCTGATAATATTTCTAATGCCTCATTCGCCCACTACTCTCGCCACTTCTCTTATTTCTCCTCTCTTGAGCATATGGAGCTTCACGACATTTTACACAAGCTGTACAATATTATCCAATTAATAATTACGAAAGCATACTGTATGTGTCACGGGTAACACTCGCAATTTGAAATTTCGTTGTTATATTTCTTAAAGTGAAATGATGCTCAAATGAGTCCAGGGTCCACAGAGCTTAGACTCTTTCAAATAAAGGAAAATTCCGAAGAAAACTACCCAAATAACTCACCCTGACCGAGATTGGGACTCGGGACCTCATGAACGTGAAACAGATACGCTACCACCTACGCTACAGAGGCAGGCTATTATAAATCACGGTTGAATATGTAAATTATTGCATGTAACTTGAATGAATATGGCAGTCATAACCACTACACAAAAATAACACTTGCCAAACATATATTACTGTTTAACAGGAAAAGATTAGTTTTATTTATACCTTGTTCTGCTAAGTGCGTACAATAAGTGAGGGTTTGCCAACATCAGTAGGTACCTAACCTAAAATTTATGCTGTGCCCTGTAGCATTAATGTAAAAATGCTTAACTTTTTATGTAAAGAGGTGAAAATAAGTAATAAGAAGAGCTTTTACAAATTATACGTCCTGATTGAAACTAAAGATTAGTGTAGTTTTTGCATATGGTACGGTAGCCCATGATTTTTCCCAGGTCCCATTGCGCAGTTGTACAATATTTTACTCGTTGGGTTAAACAATACGTATTTCTACATGGGAAGTTAAAATAATGGTCATTGTAGTTTTCAATAGTTCCTAAATAGCTTAGTTATAATTATTGTTGGATCCGATAGCATGCGTGTACAAAGTTTTATATAAAAGTAACGGAAGTTTTTGAAAGTTATAAGGTAGGTTAATTTTTCTAGAGCATAAACTCTCGTGTGACAATTTTGTGACAATTATATTCGTAATACTTCTGATAACAATGTACGAGGAAACTTGTGATGTGAACATTGGGGTAATTAAGCAACTATCTATTCGTCGCTTCGTTAAGTCAGTTTTAAACACTTTAAGTGTTTGCACGTTCTCCATAAAAGCTACCCGCCCCCTCCAAAAGTAATTCTGATATTCATATTCTACGAAACTAGCCGAAGCTTGGTGACATGAATATGAAAATAAAAATTCTGAAATTTAGTTTTTCGGAAATATAACTTAAAGAATGTTTTTTTATTTTTTCTACTAAGTAAATATAGTGAATAGAAAAGTACTGCATGCTACCAAATAGTTCCATATCAACACATCGCCTGAAGTACATATTTTGAGACTCCTCGAATTCGGAAAAAGCATTTTTATAAAAAGAAAATGGTTTGTGTATTTGTATTATTTATTTAGGATACCCTTAACCGCTGTGGTTCTCGACATCTCATTCTATATTGGATGTGAAAGACCGCTAAATTTTGCTCAGAGACCTCTTCATCGGGCTTCAGTTTCTCTAACCTGCCGTAAATATACGGAAGCACCGGCTTTACTTCCCATCCCTAGGAAATACTGTGCTAAGGTATTTTACTTCCGTAAAACTCCATCGAACAGGGCTGAAACCACGACCTTGGGAATCAAGGCTAGCATGCTATCTCGCCAGTACGGAGGACTTCTAGATTTCGGTGTCTGGCGGTACCGTCATATGGTACGGATGCTTGCGTTCCGATGGATGCCAGAGGACTACCTCGTTGGACGTAGTGTTCTCTGGGCAGCTCCGAGGTGGGTCACGTCTTTGCAGTAAGAACTGCTACGAAACTTCGCTTGTTTCTGTGGCTTATCAGTGGCCTATGGCCTCCTGTGCTTTCTTCATCCCTCCTGGAGATTGTATCTGTAACAGGTCATAAGTCAATGTATTGCTATACAAAAGTAGTATACGTACTTAAAGCTAACTGGTTAACACACGTATTCCTGACTCACATTGGTGTCCTAGAATGTTTAAGGCTGCAAAACGCATGTGTGGGCAGCCTAGCACGTTCCTCTTTATTACGTATGCGGGTCCATTGCAGACAAACAACATTATGAAATAAAAGCGACCATCTCCGAGATAGAGCTACACTGAAGGAAAAAATATCCTTTGTATGGCAGTCACGCAACTTTCTGTGCCCATCAGCAATTCACAGCTAGATATCCCTCTTTGCTGGCTCTTTCATTAACAACATTTTATCTTTCATCCAATATTTTATGCAATGATATTTTAATAAAAAGCTTTAAAGGATTTTGGAAAAAAGTAAAAATCAGATGCTTAACTCACACGTCCTTCTCATCTACGAGAATTGATCAACAAATACGGAAGCTAAAAAAAATCAGCTTCATGTAGCTTTCTTGGTAGTTTCGAGCCTATATAATGAATATTTGAAATAGCGCATTTTATATTTAATGCCCATGAGGGTTATTAGGTTGATAGTAATGTTCTAGTCTTAAACCCTGTTTACATTGAGTAATAGGTGATTTACCAGCAACAAGATATGTTACAGCAGCATACTTCACGCTAGTATTGGCCAAAATATGGAAGTGCATTGAAGGAAGTGACCAAAATTCCTTCTGACTGGGTACCGACTACATCATAAAGCGCGGCTTCACGTCGCAAATCAAGACATTGTGTGCCACATCCGCCGTATGGCCTCGATCTTACACCCCTGATTTACTCCCTTCGTCATTAAAGGCAAATCTCCGGAACTCAAGAAAAGTAAGGTGATTCTCAAGGGTCTCACAAAGAATGGCCTATACCACGTTTCCAAGGACTGGCAAAGATACTAAAAAGTGCATTCAAGTAGCAGGCAATTTCTTTGAAGAAGATAATGCAAACAATGAAATGGGGCAATAAACATCTCCCCCCCCCCCCCAGGTGCCTACTGCGGTAGGTATGGGATTGGCGATCCTGGGGTCCCGAGCCAAATCTCTCGATTGGGGGCCTCTGAGTAGTGAGAGAGCTAATGCCAAACGCCCAAACAAGGTCCACATCCACGCTTGACTCTTATCTAAATAAAGTAAATTAAATTAAAGTAAAGTTCAATTAAAGTCAAAGCGAAGGCAAAGCAAAGCCAGAGCGAGGCCAGAGTACAGCCTGAGAGGAGCTAGTGCGGAGCCAGAGCGGAGCCAAAGCAAAGCCAGAGCGGAGCCAGAACAAAGACAGAGCAAAGGCAGAGCAAAGCGAGGGGATATCCAGAGTAAAGCAACAGCAAAGCCAGAGCAGAGCTAAAGCAAAGCCAAAGCAAAGCCAAAGTGGAGCCAAAGCAAAGCCTGAGCAAAGGCAAAGCAAAGCCAGAGCGAAGCCAGAACAAAGCCAGAGTAAAGCCAAAGCGTAGCTAGAGCAAAGCCAGAGCAGAGCCAAAGCAAAGCCAAAGCAAAGCCAAAGGAGAGCCAAAGCAAAGCCTGAGCAAAGGCAAAGTGGAGCCAGAGCGAAGCCAGAACAAAGCCAGAGTAAAGCCAAAGCGTAGCTAGAGCAAAGCCAGAGCAGAGCCAAAGCAAAGCCAAAGCAAAGCCAAAGGGGAGCCAAAGCAAAGCCTGAGCAAAGGCAAAGTGGAGCCAAAGCAAAGCCTGAGCAAAGGCAAAGTGGAGCCAAAGCAAAGCCTGAGCAAAGGCAAAGTGGAGCCAAAGCAAAGCCAAAGCAAAGCCAAAGTGGAGCCAAAGCAAAGCCTGAGCAAAGGCAAAGCAAAGCCAGAGCGAAGCCAGAACAAAGCCAGGGTAAAGACAGAGCAAAGCCAAAGCGTAGCTAGAGCAAAGCCAGAGCAGAGCCAAAGCAAAGCCAAAGCGTAGCTAGAGCAAAGCCAGAGCAGAGCCAAAGCAAAGCCAGGGTAAAGACAGAGCAAAGCCAAAGCGTAGCTAGAGCAAACCCAGAGCAGAGCCAAAGCAAAGCCAAAGCGTAGCTAGAGCAGAGCCAAAGCAAAGCCAAAGCAGAGCCAGAGCCAAGCCAAAGCAAACCCAGAGCAGAGCCAAAGCGTAGCTACAGCAAAGCCAGAGCAGAGTCAAAGCAGAGCCAGAGCCAAGCCAAAGCAAAGCCAGAGCAGAGCCAAAGCAAAGTCAAAGCTCAACTAGAGCAAAGCCAGAACAAAGCCAAAGCAAAGCCAAAGCGTAGCTAGAGCAAAGCCAGAGCAGAGCAAAAGCAAAGCCAAAGCGTAGCTAGAGCAAAGCCGGAGCAGAGCCAAAGCAAAGCCAAAGCGTAGCTAGAGCAAAGCCGGAGCAGAGCCAAAGCAAAGCCAAAGCGTAGCTACAGCAAAGCCAGAGCCAAGCCAAAGCAAAGCCAGAGCAGAGCCAAAGCAAAGCCAAAGCGTAGCTAGAGCAAAGCCAAAGCAGAGCCAAAGCAAAGCCAAAGCGTAGCTAGAGCAAAGCCAGAGCAGAGCCAAAGCGTAGCTAGAGCAAAGCCAGAGCAGAGCCAAAGCAAAGCCAAAGCGTAGCTACAGCAAAGCCAGAGCAGAGTCAAAGCAGAGCCAGAGCGTAGCTAGAGCAAAGCCAGAGCAGAGTAAAAGCAGAGCCAGAGCGTAGCTACAGCAAAGCCAGAGCAGAGCCAAAGCAAAGCCAAAGCGTAGCTAGAGCAAAGCCAGAGCAGAGCCAAAGCAAAGCCAAAGCGTAGCTAGAGCAAAGCCAGAGCAGAGCCAAAGCAAAGCCAAAGCGTAGCTAGAGCAAAGCCAGAGCAGAGTCAAAGCAGAGCCAGAGCCAAGCCAAAGCAAAGCCAGAGCAGAGCCAAAGCAAAGCCAAAGCGTAGCTAGAGCAAAGCTAGAGCAGAGTCAAAGCAGAGCCAGAGCGTAGCTAGAGCAAAGCCAGAGCAGAGTCAAAGCAAAGCCAGAGCCAAGCCAAAGCAAAGCCAGAGCAGAGCCAAAGCAAAGCCAAAGCGTAGCTAGAGCAAAGCCAGAGCAGAGTCATAGCAGAGCCAGAGCCAAGCCAAAGCAAAGCCAAAGCAGAGCCAAAGCAAAGCCAGAGCAGAGCCAAAGCAAAGCCAAAGCGTAGCTAGAGCAAAGTCAGAGCAGAGTCATAGCAGAGCCAGAGCCAAGCCAAAGCAAAGCCAGAGCCAAGCCAAAGCAAAGCCAGAGCAGAGCCAAAGCAAAGCCAAAGCGTAGCTAGAGCAAAGCCAGAGCAGAGCCAAAGCAAAGCCAAAGCGTAGCTAGAGCAAAGCCAAAGCAGAGCCAAAGCAAAGCCAAAGCGTAGCTAGAGCAAAGCCAGAGCAGAGCCAAAGCAAAGCCAAAGCGTAGCTAGAGCAAAGCCGGAGCAGAGCCAAAGCAAAGCCAAAGCGTAGCTATAGCAAAGCCAGAGCAGAGTCAAAGCAGAGCCAGAGCCAAGCCAAAGCAAAGCCAGAGCAGAGCCAAAGCAAAGCCAAAGCGTAGCTAGAGCAAAGCCAGAGCAGAGTCAAAGCAGAGCCAGAGCCAAGCCAAAGCAAAGCCAGAGCAGAGCCAAAGCAAAGCCAAAGCGTAGCTAGAGCAAAGCCAGAGCAGAGCCAAAGCAAAGCCAAAGCGTAGCTAGAGCAAAGCCAAAGCAGAGCCAAAGCAAAGCCAAAGCGTAGCTAGAGCAAAGCCAGAGCAGAGCCAAAGCAAAGCCAAAGCGTAGCTAGAGCAAAGCCAGAGCAGAGCCAAGGCAAAGCCAAAACGTAGCTAGAGCAAAGCCAGAGCAGAGCCAAAGCGTAGCTAGAGCAAAGCCAGAGCAGAGCCAAAGCAAAGCCAAAGCGTAGCTACAGCAAAGCCAAAGCGTATCTAAAGCAAAGCTAGAGCGTAGCTACAGCAAAGCCAGAGCAGAGTCAAAGCAGAGCCAGAGCCAAGCCAAAGCGTAGCTAGAGCAAAGCCAGAGCAGAGCTAAAGCAGAGCCAAAGCGTAGCTAGAGCAAAGCCAAAGCAGAGCCAAGGCAAAGCCAAAACGTAGCTAGAGCAAAGCCAGAGCAGAGCCAAAGCGTAGCTAGAGCAAAGCCAGAGCAGAGCCAAAGCAAAGCCAAAGCGTAGCTACAGCAAAGCCAAAGCGTAGCTAAAGCAAAGCTAGAGCGTAGCTACAGCAAAGCCAGAGCAGAGTCAAAGCAGAGCCAGAGCCAAGCCAAAGCGTAGCTAGAGCAAAGCCAGAGCAGAGCCAAAGCAAAGCCAAAGCGTAGCTACAGCAAAGCCAAAGCGTAGCTAAAGCAAAGCTAGAGCGTAGCTACAGCAAAGCCAGAGCAGAGTCAAAGCAGAGCCAGAGCCAAGCCAAAGCAAAGCCAGAGGAGAGCCAAAGCAAAGCCAAAGCGTAGCTAGAGCAAAGCCAGAGCAGAGCCAAAGCAAAGCCAAAGCGTAGCTAGAGCAAAGCTAGAGCAGAGTCAAAGCAGAGCCAGAGCCAAGCCAAAGCAAAGCCAGAGCAGAGCCAAAGCAAAGCCAAAGCGTAGCTAGAGCAAAGCCAGAGCAGAGCCAAAGCAAAGCCAAAGCGTAGCTAGAGCAAAGCCAGAGCAGAGCCAAAGCAAAGCCAAAGCGTAGCTAGAGCAAAGCCAAAGCAGAGCCAAAGCAAAGCCAAAGCGTAGCTAGAGCAAAGCCAGAGCAGAGCCATAGCAAAGCCAGAGCGTAGCTACAGCAAAGCCAGAGCAGAGCCAAAGCAAAGCCAAAGCGTAGCTAGAGCAAAGCCAGAGCAGAGCCAAAGCAAAGCCAAAGCGTAGCTAGAGCAAAGCCAGAGCAGAGTCAAAGCAGAGTCAGAGCCAAGCCAAAGCACAGCCAGAGCAGAGCCAAAGCAGAGCCAGAGCGTAGCTAGAGCAAAGCCAAAGCAGAGCCAAAGCGTAGCTAGAGCAAAGCCAGAGCAGAGTCAAAGCAGAGCCAGAGCCAAGCCAAAGCAAAGCCAGAGCAGAACCAAAGCAAAGCCAAAGCGTAGCTAGAGCAGAGCCAGAGCAGAGTCATAGCAGAGCCAGAGCGTAGCTAGAGCAGAGCCAGAGCAGAGTCAAAGCAGAGCCAGAGCGTAGCTAGAGCAGAGCCAGAGCAGAGTCAAAGCAGGGCCAGAGCGTAGCTAGAGCAGAGCCAAAGCAAAGCCAAAGCGTAGCTAGAGCAAAGTCAGAGCAGAGTCAAAGCAGAGCCAGAGCCAAGCCAAAGCAAAGCCAGAGCAGAGCCAAAGCAAAGCCAAAGCGTAGCTAGAGCAAAGCCAGAGCAGAGCCAAAGCAGAGCCAGAGCCAAGCCAAAGCAAAGCCAGAGCAGAGCCAAAGCAAAGCCAAAGCGTAGCTAGAGCAAAGTCAGAGCAGAGTCAAAGCAGAGCCAGAGCCAAGCCAAAGCAAAGCCAGAGCAGAGCCAAAGCAAAGCCAAAGCGTAGCTAGAGCAAAGCCAAAGCAGAGCCAAAGCAAAGCCAAAGCGTAGCGAGAGCAAAGCCAAAGTAGAGCCAAAGCAAAGCCAAAGCAGAGCCAAGCCAAAGCGTAGCTAGAGCAAAGCCAGAGCAGAGCTAAAGCAAAGCCAAAGCGTAGCTACAGCAAAGCCAGAGCAGAGTCAAAGCAGAGCCAGAGCCAAGCCAAAGCAAAGCCAGAGCAGAGCCAAAGCAAAGCCAAAGCGTAGCTAGAGCAAAGGCAAAGCAGAGGCAAAGCAAAGCCAAAGCAGAGCCAAAGCCAAGTCAAAGCAAAGCCAGAGCAGAGCCAAAGCAAAGCCAAAGCGTAGCTAGAGCGAAGCCAAAGCAGAGGCAAAGCAAAGCCAAAGCGTAGCTAGAGCAAAGCCAGAGCAGAGCCAAAGCAAAGCCAAAGCAGAGCCAGAGCCAAGCCAAAGCAAAGCCAGAGCAGAGCCAGAGCCAAGCCAAAGCAAAGCCAGAGCCAAAGCAAAACCAAAGCAAAGTTGAAGTAAAGCGGAGCCAGGGCAAAGCCAAAGCAAAGCCAGAGTAAAGCCAAAGCAAAGCCAAAGCAAAGTTGAAGTAAAGCGGAGCCAGGGCAAAGCCAAAGCAAAGCCAGAGTAAAGCAAAAGCAAAGCCAGAGTAAAGCCAAAGCAAAGCCAAAGCAAAATTGAAGTAAAGCGGAGCCAGGGCAAAGCCAAAGCAAAGCCAGAGTAAAGCAAAAGCAAAGCCAGAGTAAAGTTGAAGTAAAGCGGAGCCAGGGCAAAGCCAAAGCAAAGCCAGAGTAAAGCAAAAGCAAAGCCAGAGTAAAGCCAAAGCAAAGCCAAAGCAAAATTGAAGTAAAGCGGAGCCAGGGCAAAGCCAAAGCAAAGCCAGAGTAAAGCTAAAGCAAAGCCAAAGCAAAGTTGAAGTAAAGCGGAGCCAGGCAAAGCCAAAGCAAAGCCAGAGTAAAGCAAAAGCAAAGCCAGAGTAAAGCCAAAGCAAAGCCAAAGCAAAGTTGAAGTAAAGCGGAGCCAGGGCAAAGCCAAAGCAAAGCCAGAGTAAAGCAAAAGCAAAGCCAGAGTAAAGCCAAAGCAAAGCCAAAGCAAAGTTGAAGTAAAGCGGAGCCAGGGCAAAGCCAAAGCAAAGCCAGAGTAATGCAAAAGCAAAGCCAGAGTAAAGCCAAAGCAAAGCCAAAGCAAAGCCAGAGTAAAGCCAAAGCAAAGCCAAAGCAAAGTTGAAGTAAAGCGGAGCCAGGGCAAAGCCAAAGCAAAGCCAGAGTAAAGCAAAAGCAAAGCCAGAGTAAAGCCAAAGCAAAGCCAAAGCAAAGTTGAAGTAAAGCGGAGCCAGGGCAAAGCCAAAGCAAAGCCAGAGTAAAGCAAAAGCAAAGCCAGAGTAAAGCCAAAGCAAAGCCAAAGCAAAGTTGAAGTAAAGCGGAGCCAGGGCAAAGCCAAAGCAAAGCCAAAGTAAAGCCAAAGCAAAGTTGAAGTAAAGCGGAGCCAGGGCAAAGCCAAAGCAAAGCCAAAGCAAAGTTGAAGTAAAGCGGAGCCAGGGCAAAGCCAAAGCAAAGCCAGGGCAAAGCCAAAGCAAAGCCAGAGTAATGCCAAAGCAAAGCCAAAGCAAAGTTGAAGTAAAGCGGAGCCAGGGCAAAGCCAAAGCAAAGCCAGAGTAAAGCAAAAGCAAAGCCAAAGTAAAGCCAAAGCAAAGCCAAAGCAAAGTTGAAGTAAAGTTAAGGTAAAGTCAAAGTAAAGTTGTAGTAAAGTAAAATACGTTTCTGGTAAGGGTGCTGATGACCATAGAGTTGAGCGCCCTGAAATTTAAATCATCATGATCATGATCATCATCATCATCATCATGATCATCATCATCGCAATAAATATCTGTGGAAAATAAATTAGTATCAGAATTTTCTGATCAGCCACAAATTTACTTTTATTCATCGAAAGTAAATTTCCTTTCTACGTTATGTTATTCACAGTCTATTTTGATCCATCTTCAAAACTAATTTACAGATTCATCGTTACATGCAATATGCAAAACATCATTGAAATTGTTCTACCCAAACCTTGAAGCAGTGGATTCAGAGGTTACAGTAATGAACACTTCCGAAGGGAAAAAATGAATTGCAAACTTTCAAGTATGTTCCATTTGCCTGCATTTGAAACATACAACAACAAATATTTCGAAAACGACTAACTCTGATAAAGATCTGTTTGAAGGAACCATTTATTGTAACAGTTTTAATTTGGCCCCGAAAAATCAATATTATTTATTTATTTTGTAATGTTATTTAGAGTCTAAAATATTTAAAGAATGTTTAAAAATATTATGTTTATATTAGTATATGAAAATGAAATTGTAAAACAAATGTACAAGATATGTATATGAGAGGGTATATATATATTGAATGCGTATGTATAAACGTGTGGTTGCTATAGGAACAGAGAAGAATCAATAATCTTCACGGGGATACGCTATCAGAAGAAGCTTGATCACGAGAGAAGAGCGTCGGGTGTGCAAAGACGAGAGTACATTGAGAATGTGAATGTATTAAGAAGCTTATAATATAACTTGTATTGTTTAATTTTGTGTTTAATGGTCAAAAATTAAAAGTACTATAGATTGAAAGGAGATACCTAATTTTCATGTTGGAAAATCAACGTAATAAGAGAAACGCATCAATCCGTGACGACAACCTGGGATGGAATTTTCATGTGCTGGCGTGAACATCGAAGTTTAGTTCAATATAAATTCATCATATTTCTTTAAATTTTCATATCCAATCAATACAGCATCTTTAATTAATATTTTCCCAACACTGAATATTATCACTACAAAAATCTCATTCAAAGAGCACACTACGATGCGATAATACGCGTGGCATACTAATGGTAAATACAATACACGGCAATCATTTCGGGTCCTTATTTGATATGAAACGCGAAGGATTTAATCCTATTGAGTAAATTTATCTGGATTTTGTACACGCAGTTGTTTATTAATCCGACAAAAATGTAAACCGGTGGATAAGTAATATATCTTGCACATGTATCCCTCTTGAATGTCGAGAATCTGTGCTGTAAGCCGTTTGATTTAGGTTGAACCAGGAAAGCTAATTAGAGTCGGTGAAGTGGTTCTCTTCTGCCACCCACTCACACCCACACACACCGAGAGAGAGAGAGAGAGAGAGAGAGAGAGAGAGAGAGAGAGAGATACACCCCATTTCACTGAGAGTGACGCCTATCGGATGTAGCGCCTGCTGACGTAAGAAGATGCCTTGCTTTACTGATAAACACCTACGTGCGCATCAAGGTGACGTGGAGATCAGTGTATCCTTTGTTTACACAGCTTTGTGACTGCAAAAGGAGAGATCCTGAGTTGCTGTGAACTTCCTCTAAATAATGCGCGTAACTTTGGTCACTTGTATAAGCAGTTCTGGATTAGTGGGACTGTATGCCTAGATGATAGCGAACAATGTCATTTTTTATTATTATTTTTTCTTTACTTTTTCTATTACATATATACATTAAGTAGATGAAGTGTTATGTTCCACCCAATAATTCAGTGCCAAAATTTCACCATAAAAACATGTTTTGAGCCTCCCTAAAATTTCGTTGTGTATAAACAGCACAGTGCAAAAACAAAACATTGATAAAATACTGATACTTGAATTATTGAGTGTAATATTAACATTTTATAAAAGACATGATAGAGAAATAGATGAGTAATTACAATACATAATTTCTGTGCATTAAAATCATTTCATAATCGCAACGCTACATTTTATCAGAGAATTGGGGCTATTAGCTAACTTCCGTGTTAAGATAAGGAATCGGAAAGACAGTACAGCCCACCTCGGAAGCGTAGATGGTAGCGTGTCTGTTTCACGTTCAAGAGGTCCCGAATTCGTATCTTAGTCATGGTAAGTTACCTGGATAAAGTTTTTCCAGGGGTTTCCCTTATCCTGTCCTGCGCCGTGGCGAAGTGGGCTAGAACATTGTGATTTAGTTACCTGCGCCCGGGATCAATCTCACCCCCGGGAGGTGAGGATTTTAAGTCCCGGGTATAGGACCGGTGACTACTCAGCATCATTAGGAAATTAAGGAGCTACGCTAGGTAGCGAACCCTAATCTAGAAAGCCAACTTTTCGGCTGGGGTTACCGAGATGCTGAACTCATCTCCTCCCCGTTTCTGTCGGATGATCACCCACCTCTGCCTTGCGTGTGTGAGCGGAGGCAGACAGTTGCAGACATCGCCTCCAAAATTGGCATTTCTGTGGGATCTGTGCACAGAATCCTGCATGAAGATCTGAAAACGCTCAATCGGCGATCCTCCAACACAGCGTTCTCCACTCGCTGGATCATGTCGTCAGACCGACTGGTGCAAGGCTGTGACTGTCTTGGTTTGTTGTCACACAATGTTCTGCCTTCATTGAACTGTCGCACCCAGGAATGCACATTAGACACATCCATTGTACCATCACCACATGACTCACTCAACTGAAGATGAATTTCAATAGGCGTCACACCACGGAAATGGAGAAAACGAATGATTACACGTTTTTCTTGCAATGAAAACGTCGCCATTTTAAGAGTCCACGTGTATTAAAAAAAAAAGAACTTCCTATCTCGTCCCAGTCCTGGAAAAAATAGGAGGTGCTATCACTTGGACGCACCTCGTACGTCCTATTCATTCTGAAGAAAGTTTGCATAATTCTGCATAAATGGTAAACCATAAAAAATAGACAATCACGTACAACTGTAGAAATGAATATCTCTTTAAAACATACAATTTACTTGAAGTAACCTTTTTGTGACAATAACCATTTTCGTGGTTTAAGGTGTTATTGGTTTGAATTTCTCAATACTTTTGTAGTTATTAGAATTTCTGTTGATATACAGCTGATTCTTGTCTTGTCTTGTCTTGTAGTTGTTTTCAGACGCTACTGCCACGCTATTGCCAACCTGAAGAGCTAACTATTGCGTCTGAATATGACAGAGAATTCAGGCGACTTTGATTTAATGGAGCTTTAAGGATAGCAAACAGCGATTAGCTTTTAAACATCTGACTATCGATTCTGTTTTTGTCCTGCTTGTACTTTCAACCAAACGTGTAATAAAACCATTTCTACAAAGGCTTATTTCGATTGACTTAAAATAAAAATTAGACTTTCTTAGGAAATGATTGTAGTAACTTTGACTTGGTGAAAGTAATGTGAATGCAACACATCAGCAGCTTTTGGTTCTCCAGATTTTTTTTAATTGAAAATGTGTGCTTGCATAAAGATATGAAAGGTCCAGGGGGGGGGGGGGGGGGAAGGTAAGTCACTGTTTTTCTCAAAATGAGTTTGACATGTCATTGGAAACTCCATGGGAAGTACCATCTTTTAGAGGTATAAAACAGGGGAAAACACTGGTTAGTCATGGGGGTTTTGACGTTTAAATTTTGGCTACAGGAAAAGAATCAGGTAAGTCAATTTTTCCCGCGCGAGAACCAGGCAAGTCATCTTTCTGCCAACAGTGCGATTGCGACCTATCCCACCATTACTACTATTCGTTGCGCTTTAGAGACAATCATTCCTATATGAAATGTGATAAAAATGTTTGTCTTTGGAATTTGAAACAAAGAATGAAAACTCTCAGAGGAGTTCATAAGCTTGATTACAAATTTAAGATTCAAACCCACACCTTTTATTACTGTGAATGTCTAACAGGAAATGGTGTATGGTTGGAAAAAAAATTAAATAAGAACTATGTAACGAAATGTCTATCTAAGAACCACCCCGTCAAGGAAATTTGCGCCTTATCCGACCACCCACTTTGTTAAACTGGAGAGCTACCTATAATGGAGGCATGGTATCCAGATTAGTATAAGAAAGGCTGAGAAATATGCTTCAACACAGAGGCCAGAAGAATTTGAGCTGCTTTCCTTGGCTTATTCAGGTAATTATAGTAAAAACATTCTCCTACCCCTAAACTTTTCTGATAACACTGCTTATACTATATAATATACGTAACACATTTCTGCATTTTCCTTAGGCCCTCTACACATCTCGAAAGCTAAGTACCAGAATATAATGAGCCTCATGAAATTCTGTGGTGAATTAGCAGTGAACCTTTTCCAGGAATTGGAACGTGTTCAAATAATCTCTGAGATAAATGTAATAATAAAAATAATAATAATAACAATAATAATAATAGTAATAAAATAATAATAATAATAATAATAATAATAATAATAATAATAATAATAATAATAATAATAATAATAATAATAATAATAATAATAATAATAATAATAATAATAATAATAATAATAATAATAATAATAATAATAATAATAATAATAATAATAATAATAATAATAATAATAATAATAATACTAATAATAATAATAATAATACTAATAATAATAATAATACTAATAATAATAATAATAATAATAATAATAATAATAATAATAATAATAATAATAATAATAATAATAATAATAATAATAATAATAATAATAATAATAATAATAATAATAATAATAATAATAATAATAATAATAATAATAATAATAATAATAATAATAATAATAATAATAATAATAATAATAATAATAATAATAATAATAATAATAATAATAATAATAATAATAATAATAATAATAATAATAATAATAATAATAATAATAATAATAATAATAATAATAATAATAATAATAATAATAATAATAATAATAATAATAATAATAATAATAATAATAATAATAATAATAATAATAATAATAATAATAATAATAATAATAATAATAATAATAATAATTTTGTAACATTTTTACAAAAATGATAGTAGTACAATTATTTTAATTGCAAACAAAATCTCTGGTGGCTGACTTTTCTGGTTTTCTTTCTGTTTCAGATGACTTACCTGTTTTTTTTTTCCTAAAAAAAAAGGCTTTTGGAATTAACTCTTTTGTTATTGACTTAACGGACAGGAAGTACCACTTTACTTGATTCACTACATGTGACGCATTAATATTTCACTAAGTTTGAAAGAAGTGTTTTGTTTGAGAAACACCCGTTGCGTTTTAAAATTAAATATTCGTTTTCTGGCTTTCTTACAAAAAGTGACTTGCCTGGTTCTTTCCCTGAACCCTTCATATGTTACAGAATTGCCAATACCCTTCTGAATCTTCTAAGAATATTTTATATCTGCATGTTTGCTACAAGTTTTCAAAATCATTAGGATACCAAAATTAAAAATGTAATTTCTTCTTAAACTCGTATGACTTTATGATATAGTACCTGGCCCCAAAGTGAGTAGGATATATTTAGTCAGAACTGAAGTATTGTTTCATCAATACCACTCACCGAATTTCCTCTCGACCAGTTCTTAAACTAGTATATTCCTAATTATACATGGGTATTTCAATATTAATTAGTTGAAACTTTGAACACAAAGAAAAAAGGATTAAATACATTGTTGCTGTGTTCAGAAGTAATCTCCTCCAAAATAAGACAACAGATGGTGTCCACGGCCTCTTGCACTAATCTTCGAACAGACTGCTCTACTGCTGCTGTATTTGCCTGTCTGGTCTTTAAACTAAGTGGTTTAAGTCCTTTATGTGATAATTTCACTATCGCAAATTTCCCCATCTTTAACGTCTTAATTATATGTAGAATCGTATCGGGAGCAATTCTAACTTCCCTTGCTAGTTCAATACAAGTCCAACAGCAACATTCTACCAGCAAGTGCTCTTAACAGCGCTCACATGCATATAATCACTTGGTGATTTCGGTCTGGCAGTTCCATGTTTTTTATCAATACCTTCGCTACTCTGCGAAACGCCCACCTAGCCACGCTCATGGCACTGTCGAGCATTCTTGCCGTTTTTTAATCTGAATTTTAATGAAGCATCCTTATTCCTGCGAGCATTTAATAAACATTTTAGCTCACTGCAAATAACAATCGACAAATTAAAGTCACTGCAAATACATGGGTCATTCAAAAATTAGTGGCAACTCTGTCTGCATTTGGCGCTATCATGTAAGCTAATAGCAACGTAAATTAAGACCATCTAGTATTTGTTAGCTGTGAGTTGGAAAACAATAATTTTATTTAATAAGATATTTTTAGTAAATTTAATTATTGGCCGCTATCTTTAATGATCTAAATATATTTAGTAAATACGAACAAATATGCTTAATTAAAATAAAAGATGCAAGAGTCGTCGTCGTGCAGTTGGTGGACTGAGGGACAGCCCGTAAGTGTGTTATTCGTGTACCTGTGCTAGAAAGCACTTAACCTCGTAATGTCAGAAATAAGGGGGTATTGATGCTTGACAATTTCATACAGAATTACTGGCAGCTTGTAGTAGACAGACTTTACCATATCGTACCGTGGCATTTCGTAGAGGAAGGGAAGACGTTCATCAAAATCGTGGAGCTGGCAGACCGCAATCAGCAAGTGATGATGTGCATGTGAATGCTATTAGAGCACTACTGGAACAGTTGCTCCTGGTATGTTTCTCCACATACTTAACAAGAAGCTAAAGATGAGGAAAATCAGCTCTCGATGAGTTCCACACAATCTTTCAGAGGAAACAATGTGACAGAAGATGGAAACAGCAAGATTACACTCTAAAATCTAAATGTGTTCTTATCACTCATTCATTTCCTCAAGGAAATTGTGTGAATTGTGCATATTACAGTAATTTTATAAAACACCATTTACGACCAGCTGTGCTACGTAAACGTCCAAATCTCCTGAGTTCTCATCCCGTTGTGTTAAATGATGGTGCTCGCTCTCACACGTCTGCCCCTGTTGTTAATTTGCTTCGCACATAGGACTGGGACATTCTGGAGCATCCTCCATACTCCCCAGATATGAATCCATGTGATTTTGACGTTTTTGTGAAAATGAAATTGCCACTTATAGGAGTTTGCCTTGGAATCAGACAGGCAATTATAGCAGTAGTAGAGCAAGCTGTTCGAGTATTAGGACAAGACGCTGTGGATGGCATCCGTCGGCTTCCTGACGTGTGGAGGCGAGTTCTTCGTGTTGGAGGAGATTATTTCTAAGCACTGCAATAATGTGACTGCTCCAAAAATGGTTTATTTGTTGCTAATTAAAATGTTGACACTAATTATTGAATGACCTAAAGTAGAAGTGTTGGCATAAGTATCTTACAAGTAGGATTATTGTTTTCACACTCACAGATGCTCTTCTGCTCAGATTCTCTAATGGCACCCCATCCGAACATTGTTGCTATTAATTACTAAATGTCGCAAAATACCTTATTTTCACTGATAGTAGCTTATCTGTAGCATCTTTAGATTATTTAGATGTACAAAATTTGGTGTAATAATCGGATGTGCTTCGTAGGACTGAATTTTCCTGATTTCCATTGTGAATAACGTAACGTGGATAAAAGAATCACCTGTTATTGACTACTGCGATATTATATAAGGGAGATACGTAACATCTCAAGGATAGAAACCGGCAAATGTCAGCAGGTAAAACTTGATTTTTCCCCAAATTACCTCTCCTAATCACTATCATTTCATTTCATGCATCATCGTGTCTATTGCCCATTTGGATAGCGTAGATGGTAGCGTGTGTGTCTCACGTTCAAGAGGTCCCGAGTTCGAATCTCGGTTAGAGTGAGTTACCTGGATAAAGTTTTTCCGAGGTTTTCCCTTATCCTGTCGGTTAACTCTAAGCTCCATGGACCCCGGACTCATTTGAGCATCACTTCACCCATTTCATTCTCAGATATGACTTAACGTTGGAGGACGTAAATTACACACAAAAATCATGTCCATTACTTGTGGTGATGAGTGTCCTGACGAGCTTAACACTACTAAGAAAATCATGGGCAACGAAAGTGACTGATCACATCAAATATTGTTTTTTTTAACATCTACTCTTCAAATGGGCAAGATACTCAATTCTGCACCATAAACCGAGCGACAGTGGCGCTGCAACAACGTGTGAGACCCACATTCAGAAGGTTTGTGGTTCAAATCTCATCAGAATCGACCTTCTCCAATCGTTTATCAGTCCTCCAAACTGTAAATGCCGAAGATATGGCATTCTAAACTTGTGCTGTAACGTATCCTATCCTAAAAACATTTTATTTCACACACCATTAGTGTCCACCGCCTATGGTGCCATTTAAGAGCAGTGTTAAATATTGGAAAATGCAAACAATTAACAACGAATATCTCGAAAATGGTTCGTTCCCAAAAAAATAAAGTGTCACATAAAGGCTGTGTTATAATAAGCTCTACTTTTTTGCGGTTTACCACGTATGCGAAAAAAGTCACCTTCAGCGTGAAGAGTGTAGCGGGATATTCTGCTTCGAGTTGCTCCAAGTTGAAGCGGTTATATCTGGTTCGTTATTTTAGCCGACAAACTTATATCAAGGTATGCGTAGACGTGTAATCAAAGTAAGGATGACACCGGAATATGAGTTTGAAACGTTTAATAAAAGTATTCATTTAACTTGATAAGTTGCCAACCAATGGAAACTAGTATATAAATATCCGGAGTTAACGTATTTCAATCTTATACTACGCGTAGCAAGTGATTCTATTACTGAGGTAAGAATGACGTCTCATTCAGCTACGTCATGTTCTACCGGCGATCCGATCAGAAGTATCAAAGATTATGCCCGAAATGTCCTACTCAACTTCAATATTCCGCTTATAACCTCCCCTTATGCTAATGACTACAAGACTCCCAACTACTAGCTACTAATACGATGTTGCCACTTCAGTTCTATATTACTGAACTCTTCTGTTTTCCATGCTAAAGTCTGTCTATAGATATCTAAGATATACGCTCACATATTCCAAAAATTCCAAACTAGCCTGTCATACATAATCTGGCAACTTTGGATACTTTCACCCCTCTCCCTAACGTAACCTTCCGAACTACTTCTCCAAATTCGGCTGAAAACCAGCCCTCCCTAATTACCTTACTTGATCCCCGTAGGGGAGGGGATCCGTCCCCTTCAGCTGCAATGGTGCGGGCGCTGCGGACCCCTAGCACTCGTGGTACCTCTGACGTTACTACAGGAACCTCGGGCCGAACATTCGTCCCCTCCCTGATAGGGAGTTATTCGGATTGGGTGGGGGCAGTGGTTCCCGATACCCGTGGGAGATTGGGTGCGTCTCTGGACGGGGTTGAGGGAAGCCATAATATCCCCGCGTACTAGCCAGCATAGCTAGTAGAAGGTGAGCTAGATCACCAGGCGGCCCCACCGAAGTCATTTCGGTTGCCTTCCCATTTTGGAGTTGGCGCGCTTAAGTGGCGTATCCACTTCCATCTGGTTTTGAGTCCACAGGACCAGATGGGGGCTTGTTAGTCTCTAGGTCTTGTCCTATGGAACGCTCCACGGAGGCGCCGGGCGCCGTTTCGGGACAGCTCGGTAACTCCCTGATCGTCAGAGGGGGGGGGGGGGGGTCAGTCTTCACTCTGTGAGGATCTGATCTGGTACAGTTCGGCCGCTCTATCTCCGGCTCTGACATTTCTCCAGAGGGGGAAGCGGGTTGTTGCCAGTTCTTTAGCGGAAATTTCAAGCAGAGCAACATGCGTATTTGAAATATTTCACGTATTTGCGTATTTCACGAACCAGTAACCATATTATTGTAATAGCGATAATAATAGGACTTACGAACACTAAAAATCGGAATTCACGCACGAAAAATATACCAAAGAAAGTTTACCAGCCCAAGTAGCTAAAAGGCCACGTGGCTCAAGCAAAGTTAAACTGGCAACACGGTGTTGGGTTCGGAAGCCACGCCTAGCAGCGACAATGCTGATTGGCACTAGCAGACAGTTTTAACCTCCTGACCACAGCACCGGATGTAGAGACTCCCAGTACCACCAACAGATGCAGTTAGTGTGCGTGAAAGATGTGAACGAAATATTCTAATAGAGTTTTGTTGTAATGAATATCTTGCATGGTAATGAAATTGCAAGTTGGATTTTATTGTTTTAAAGCTAATATGGTCTTATATTTTCATTTTAAAGATGATTTTGACGATATGTTTTCAATTGCTCATTACTGTATGTTGGTACTATGAACCTTCCCCCTCCACTTCTTGCAGTCGCAAAACGTCAGAGCCGGAGATACAACGGCCGGACAGTAGATACCCTGGTATATACCTTACTTGATGTCCTTTTACCCCGAGGCCAAACAGTACTCATAATACATTGCCAACCCTAAAACGCCTTAACATTTAACGAATGCACAAAATATTTATATTTAATTTTATTATAAGTATTAATTTATTAAACTGATCCATGATTTCGGTATCAAGAGGACTTCTTTAAGAATTTCCCAGAAAATTAAATATATTGTCACCGATTGCATTGTTGTACTGCTGCAATAAGCGGGAGCCGGGCGCGCGGGCAGGAGAGCTGGACGCTTGCCTGAAGAAAGAAAGAGACAGAGAGAGGCACCTGCATTTTCTTTCTTTCTCTTGCCGCCGCGGATGTTCTCGGAAAGTCTACGGCATTCTAGAAACAATGACTTGAGGTATAAATACCGGCAAAGTGTTAGAAGCGCCAGTTGTGTTGTGTGAAGGTTATTGTGACAGTGGACGTTTGAAGTGTACCGCAGTGATTTCTTTCATTTGTTTACGTGCGGCGGAGCACCGAGTCGACCTTGAAGACAGCTGATTGTCAATGTCACGTCTTTTTACTGCAATAAAGAGTGTTCTAAATTTCTACCAACCAGACTTTTGATTCTACGTAACCCTTGCAGTCACAATATACTTTTTATTTAGCATGAAAACATCTCAAACATATAACATTTTTTTTTAATTTACGTCCTCCAACGTTAAGTCATATCGGACGATGGATGAAATTCGTGAAATGATGCTCCAATGAGTCCGGGGTCCATGAAGCTTAGAGTTACCCAACATTCGTCTATCAGCATAAATAGCGAGTCAGCCCTGCAAAAATCTGCTTTTAAACTTAGTGAGCTTTGTAAGCAATATAATATGAAAATTTATTTTATAAAATCAAAGGTAATGGCATTCATTGGGAAAGAGCCAATTAGAACAAAAGTAGTTATAAATAATCATTGCATTGAACAGGTAAGCCATTTTAACTACTTGGGAACTGATGTTAGTTATGACAAGGAATATGATGTCTACAATAAAATATGCAAATTTCAAAGAGTGTGTGGAACAATAAATAGAACATTTAGAAACAAAATACGTAAAGAAACAAAATTAAAGTTCTACAAAGTTATGGCTGTACCTACACTGACATACGGAAGTGAGACTTGGACGTTAATTAAAAAGCAACAGAGTAAAATACAGGCTTCAGAAATGAAATTCTTGAGAAGTGTGAAAGGATGCACGAAGAGGGACTTAATAAGAAATGAAAATATAAGAGAAGAGCTGGACATTTTTAGTATAAATAATATGTTAAAAGATCTCAAACAAAAATGGAAGGAATATGTTGAAAGAATGCCAGATAATAGACTTACAAAACAAATATTACAGTATCATCCTAAAGGTAGGAGATCGGGGGGCAGACCCAGGAAACGATGGCTGGAGGACTTCGAAGGCGGAACAGGCACTTGATTGCCTATGCCATGAAGTGAAGAAGAAGAAGAAGAAGAAGAAGAAGAAGAAGAAGAAGAAGAAGAAGAAGAAGAAGAAGAAGAAGAAGAAGAAGAAGAAGAAGAAGAAGAAGAAGAAGAAGAAGAAGAAGAAGAAGAAGAAGAAGAAGAAGAAGAAGAAGAAGAAGAAGAAGAAGAAGAAGAAGAAGAAGAAGAAGAAGAAGAAGAAGAAGAAGAAGAAGAAGAAGAAGAAGAAGAAGAAGAAGAAGAAGAAGAAGAAGAAGAAGAAGAAGAAGAAGAAGAAGAAGAAGAAGAAGAAGAAGAAGAAGAAGAAGAAGAAGAAGAAGAAGGAGGAGGAGGAGGAGGAGGAGGATAAGGGAAAAACCCGGAAAAACCCTTATCCAGGTAACTCACCCTGACCGAGATTCGAACTCGGGACCTCTTGAACGTGAGGGAATTTCTTGAAAACCTTTCTGTATCATTCTTAGAACATGTTGAATTTAATTCCTCCGTTAAGTTGATCTTTTATTTAGGAAATCTTCTGTTCACAAACACACACATAGATAGCGTTTTTCTATTTTTTTCAAGAGTCTCAAAATATGTTTCTACTGAAATCTCGATATCAGTTTTTGGGTGGAATACAATACTTACCCCACCTACTATTAATACGTATTATAGAAAGTAAAGAGTTTCCCAAGCGCTAATTAGCAGTTGCTGTTTCAGTTAGGTTAGCTAACTAGTTCCAAAGCTGTAGCAATTAATACCTCACCTGGCTTCCTCATGTAGGAAACCAATTAATTAGATAATAAACCTTCCCATCCAGTCCTGGTTATTATTCTTAACTCGCATCTTAACTTTGCGTTAACTAATTGATTTCATGAACATCAAACCAATAGCGTACGTATTGCCTCATCCTCTTTGAGCTGAGCTTAAATGCTCTACCAGCATCGATTCCCATTAACAAACCACTTACGTCATGTAGTGCGAGCAGCAGTAGTGCACAAGCATTTGATTGGCATCTTGCGCTTATTTTGCTGTTGCTAATTAATTTAGTGCAATATAGAACTTTCTGTTATACAGGGTTAGTCAACAGTACTGCACCACCTAAACAAACTTCTAAGCATGTGACTCATTAACAAGAAACTTGGTATAAGATTATAGTCGTGTACAGGAACTCAAAAATTATATTGTCGCGAGCCCATTGTTGATCAAGGCGGCGCGGCGAGGCATTCAAAGGGACGGGCAGTCAGTGCGAAGATGAAAGGTCACCGAAACGGCAGGGGGGGAAAGAAACGGATTTCTCGAGAGTTCTAGTTCTTTGTTCTAGCCGTCTCGATTGTTGGAGAACATTCCGGAATGTGAGTAATCTATAAAAAGGGAGCCCACTCGCCAAAGTGAGAGTCGCTAATTGGACGCGTGCGCGTGTACAGCTGTGTGTGTTGTGGTCGTTGACCTTGTAAGTTGTATTGTGTATGTGACGTAATTGTGTTTGTACGAAAATAAAAAGACATTTTTAGTGTTTGTAGCCTGAACTTTTAATTTCACGAACCCCCAGAGTCACAAACGGTGTCAGGAGTGAGACATTTCAAAGATGGCGGCTGCATTGGCACAGATTCTAGCGAAAATGCACGAACCTACAAATGTTTTCCTGTTTCCGGCAGGGGCGGCTCTTCCTTGATGCGTTTGAATCACTGAGTGACCCACTTATTTTTGAATAACTTACATGGTTATGTTTTATGTTCTAGCATTTAATTTTCCTTTATAAAAGTTCTCCAAGTTATATGCATTTTTAATTGAGCCCCTCTCTTGGCGCTCGCGTGTCGATAATTCAGTTAGCTTACTTCTCGACTAGTGATTCGTATTTAAAAGGCCAATGCTACGGATTCGATTCATAGAAGCCGTATATTCCGCACCAACTCGTATTGCCAACACAATACCGGACTTTCTTCTTACTTTTTCGTTTATTTAAAAAGTAATTAGTTGGTAGAAGTGGTAACCCGCTTGAAGTGAGCCCCGCGTGTCATGTGCTACTGTTTATTATCAGTTTGCATCCTGTGTAAAAACGTAATATTTTATGTGATCGGTTATTATTGTCTAATATATGAAGTGTTTAAGTTTTCATATTTATGGGATTTAAAATGAATCCAACACACGACTTGGTGTGTCTCCAAACTTCCTTTTTTTTGTGTAAAAATGATGACAAACGCGACGTAGTAAATGTCGGTAGGCCAACACAAGTCCTATGTTTAGAAAAACTTTGCGGCACATCAGGAAATTGTAGACTCGTTGGTATGAGGAAGATAATTATGTCGGATTGAAGGGTCTGAGAGAAAACACTAACAAAATGACAGACGCTCTTCGGGAAAGCTCACGTCTATGTATTGTAAAATACAGTAGGAACGTTAAGCTTAACAGGTTTTACATACAATATCCCATTAGGGAATTAGATAAAAGTTTTGAATTCATATACAGAGGGAAGCCCCATCGAAATTCACAACCACTATTCCAGTATAAAATCCGTTTTTGCGATGATTAGAAAATCTTCCGAGTCACCTAATTAATTCGCCCAGAGCCGCGCCTGGTTTCCGTTTAACTCGAAGTGACTGTAATTTCCTCGTTTTAAATACAACACTATACTTTTTACGGATTCAAATGCTAATTTTAATAGCTTTTCAACAAGTATCCACACCGATAATGTTGAGCAAGTCATTACATTTAAATATACAAGTATAAGATTAACAAAGTAATATGTTCGTATCCGCCTCCATAAGAAAAAAACACATAATTACGGATACTTTTGTTGCTGAAAAGTACCCCTTTCACTGTTAGACATGAATAATCTCTGCAAAGGAGTCGAATTATCTCTACCAGGGTCAATATAGCAGAAGAATAAATTTAAAATTTGCGAGACAAAACATTCTTCAGGAACGTCTACTCTAATATAGTGTCAAAGACATATTGTGACTTTGTGGATTCGTAGAATTAAAAGTCCAATTGCACAAACTCAAAATTTTCTTTATTTCCACCGAATTACAGTTGGAACACTTGCCAATTACATAGAATTACGTAGCGCACACAATTACAATCCACCAGTTCGTCTGTCACAAGTCCACTCCACACTCGCAATTACGTACAACTCCTCTGATACACATACGCAGTCTTTCAGTCCGTTCTCTAGCACTGCGCTCTTCACGGCTGCTCCCCAAGAATTGAACTGACTCGCCCACTGCAGCTCTTATATAGGAAGATCGCTGTTTCTGGAAGCTTCGCGGCTCGGAACATCATCCCGATTGCTCCAGAGGTCAGGGGGAGGGGAAAGAGACGGTACAGCGGCTAGTGATGCTTTTCCAACCATCCCCTCAGTGAATGCTACAAGATAAATGGGTAGGCGTAGGCTAAATGCCTCCTGTCGCCCACCCAGCTGCCAGTCGGTCGTGCCTTCCGATTTGACTGCCGAATACCTCGTAGCTGGCTTAGTCCGATGTTCAATGTTTCTTTAGTTATCTGAAAAATAAGAAACAAACATAACGATATCTGCACTGTACAGAAATTGCAGATGACTTTTGTGGCAGCATCCTAAGGTTAGCAATTCGAGTTTTTACTTGAATTTTTTAAGGTATAAAACTTTCGTCGCCTGAGTCACTCATTTCGACACACAGTTCACTATTTGTTATTTTTTATCATCATAGTTACGATTCTTGGCTATTCAAAGCCTCCAATATCATCTTATACCTGATAAAAACATCGATTCTAAATCTTTTGTAAAACAATTTTTAATATTGGAAATTATTTTTTTTTTCACGCCAGCCATGTGTAGGCCAAAATCTGGACAGGTTCATTCAGACTGAAAAATTCAATGCCATAGCGGGGATTTGAACAAGAATCTCACGGCACGTTGGCCATGGTAGCTCAATAGTTAGAGCAACCGGACGATCCGTGTTCAAATCCCGCCTATGGCATTGAATTTTTCTGTCTGACTCAACCTGTCCATAATTTTTAATATTTTTATGATTTATAAATCCAGTCGATTTTTTCTTAGGTAACGGATATAATTACGTAAGGAGCTAGCAAGGTTTGATGTGTATCATGCTTTTGATATTTAAACCCACGACGCTAACACCTCGGGCGTTAAATTTTGTCACTCGTCAATAAACATCAAATCCCATAAATAACTATTGTTTGCTTTCCCATGATTCGACTGTTCATGTCCATGAAAATGTATTTGTCATTTGTTTATATCCGTGGAGATGATCGATGGGTGACAGCGTGAGAGCAAATTTGTGTTGTCTGGTATTATTTGACATTGAAGCAACTCCAAGTATATATTTAGCCTTTCTGTAAATAAGAAAGGACAACAATGTTGTCACCAAAATACCATCCAAACATTCATTTTCTGAGGATAGTACGTGTAGTTCTGCTTCATTCACTGTGGATTCATGTCTGACCAGTATCGGCAGTTGTTTATGTTGACAAATGCATTAAGGCAGAACGTGGCTTAATTGAGGATACAGCTGACTTAGAAAAATTGGATTATTAATTTTCTCTATCATTAATTCACAAAATGCATTCTTCTATCAGGAGCGTTCCTGAAAGTTCCCACAAACGGTTAATTTTATAAGGATTTGCATCACGGATCTTTGCCTCATATGATTTCTACTGCCAGAGTTAAATATTTTGGGTTTTCTTGCACACGAAAAAAATCCACCTGCACTTTTCGGATAGTCTTTACGGCAATCTTTCAGGCTACCACTTTAAATAAATATCCTTAAAATTCTTGTCCCATTCTATGTAAAATTGGAGCCATTCCGGTTGCAGATTATTAAATAAATTCGCAGCCTCGTGATGAGATTTCTTTTCTGTCTTTATAATTAAAATTAGAATCCTTTCTTTTTCACTCAACATCAGATAGAATATTATTTAACACACTGTACGTCAAATTCAGTTCCATAAATCAATAAATCAATCATTAAACATGTCAATGGAGAAAAAGAAATAACAGTCAAAACGCAAACAGAAAGAGAAACATTTTACTCCTTTAAGCTTACACATCCGTTTTAATTGTTATTTAAAAGTAACGAATTGCACAAAATTATCATTTTAGAACTTGTAAAACTATTGAAGAGTACTATCAGAATCATTTAAGGTTATCAGGGGTTTCATTTAAAATAAAAAGGTTGGTTACTTTTGTTAAACCAGAATACAATTTTTTGAGTTCCCTGTACACAAGTTCCGTGTACGTCGAGTTCTTGTTCACCGACATAATTCAAAAGTTATTTTGTTGGTGCCGGCTTTTAATTAAACGCATTGATTTATTTTATGTAATAGTGTGAGTGAGTGAGTGAGTGAGTGAGTGAGTGAGTGAGTGAGTGAGTGAGTGAGTGAGTGAGTGAGTGAGTGAGTGAGTGAGTGAGTGAGTGAGTGAGTGAGTGAGTGAGTGAGTGAGTGAGTGAGTGAGTGAGTGAGTGAGTGAGTGAGTGAGTGAGTGAGTGAGTGAGTGAGTGAGTGAGTGAGTGAGTGAGTGAGTGAGTGAGTGAGTGAGTGAGTGAGTGAGTGAGTGAGTGAGTGTGGTGTTTTAGGGCCCGTCGACAACAAGGTCATTTGGGCCCGAAGTCAACACTAAAACCTAAAAGCTACCAAAAATTTAGCTAAAAAGGCAAAATATAATAAAACACTCAACTGTTAAAAGGACATAAAAAAAACATCTAAAGACTAATAATTTAAAATCTCTAAAATTAATAAATATAAAATACAAGTCAGACTTGTTTATTAAAACCGATTTTAATAACAAACCGCAGTGCCTTATCCACGGCCACTGGTTCGTTCCCTAAAATACCATGCAAGTTAGTCCTTAGGCCCGAAGACTGGCGAACGCGGGTGTACTGCGGGCAATCCAGCAATACATGCCGCAGAGTGAGGCGTACTGCACACGGAGCACACACAGGGGCCGGTTCCCCTCTTAACAAATGGCCATGAGTAGCTCGTGTGTGCCCAATTCTCAGCCGGGTGAGTATCACCTCGTAATATAAATTAAGATTACGTTACTACGTGTGCTATTGAAATTTTGTAACGACATTAGAAAATCCACAGCTTTTTAAGCAAAGACCTATGATGTACTGCATAAATTATTCTAATTGGACTTAGTTAAGTCTTTCAGCTATTTACTGCACAGAATTTCAGTAGGGTTTTAATGCAAATCATATACAGAACGCAATTTTTTTTATTAACGTCGTAAGTCATATCTATCTGATTGATAGAGAAATTATGTATCAGTTGGAAAAATTAATATTAATAATAAAATTAAATATGAACATTTTGTGCATTCGTTAAATGTTAAAGAGTTGTAGTTTTGGCAGTACACAATGAGTACAGTTTGGCTCGGAATAAGAAGACATAAGGAAGTCGGCCGGTTTTCAAGCAGATTCGGAGAAGTAGTTCGGTAGGTTACATTAGAGAGGGTAAAGCTACTATCCAAATTTTCCAGATTAGGTATGGCAGGCTAGTTTGTAATTCTTGGAATATGTAAGAGTATTTCTTAGAAATTTATAGAGAGACTTTAGATTGGAAAGAAACGAATTTCAGAAATGTAGAAATGAAGTAGCAACATCGTATTAGAAGCTAATAGTGAGGGTTCTTCTAGTCATTAGCAAAAACGGAGGTGATTAGGGGAATTTGGTTAGCTGAGTAGCACATTCTGGGCAGAATCTTGGACATTTTGATCGGGTCACCGGTGGAACATGATGTAGCTGAATGAGGCGTCATTCTTGCGTAAGGATAGAATGAAGTGTTATCGCGTAAGGTAAGATTCAAATACGTTAACTTTGGATACGAGGGCAGACCAAATATAAATGGAAATTTTAATATAACACTGCTGTTGGTAATATTTTTGAGGAGAAATTTTGTCAGTATGTTGGTTGGGGTATCTCAAGAGGGGGTATTGCGCGCGCACCGCGGAGAACGGGGCTGCGTCAGTACGCCATGAGTGAGTAAGAGGTGCACACGTCTGTTGCGCAACGCATCATCAGATTTCTTGTCAAAAAAAAGGGCACCAAACCATCGGAAAATTTGAGACAGCTCCACGAACACTCTGGGGAAGAAACACTTTCGCAGACTGGAGTGCATGAGTGGGCTAAGTTTTTTGTGGCGGTAAGATAAGCTGTAGAAAATGAACCTCATAAGAGGAGATCGTGGACAAGCATTTGTAACAGTACTTTTGGGTTATGTTTGAAGTATGAAAAGTTTATAAATTTATAAAAAATGATTATGTAAATATATTTAATAATTTAAATATGTAAAAATGTATGTAATTGTGTGATTGGCCGAAGTAATAATTGTATGACGTAATATGACGTAATGTTATCAAATCGGCCAATCACAAAATTAAGATAGGAGTAACGATAGTTACGATAAATCAATAATCTTGGTAGAGAGAGATTTTTGTTGTAATTGTGGAGTGTGATGAATAGTGTCCCGTAGGGGAGGGGATCCGTCCCCTTCAGCTGCCAAAGTGCGGGCGCTGCGGACTCTTAGCACTCGTGGTTCCTCTGACGTTACTAGAGGAACCTCGGGCCGAACATGCCTAGCCCCTCCCGGAGGGGAGTTGTTCGGATTGGGTTGGACTCGACGGGGCAGTGTGTTCCCGACACCCACGGGTAAATGGGTACTTCCGGCCAGGCTACGGCCGCCCGGAGGGGGTAGAGGGTTGCCTGAATAGTCCCAGGTGCTAGCCTGCAGAGATAGTAGAAGGTGTGCTAGATCACCATTCGGCCCCACCGAGGTTATTCGGTAGTCTTCCCTGCGGGGTTGACGCGCGTAAGTGGCGTATCCACTTCCATCCCGTCTTGACGTTGTGCTCAGCGGGGGGGGGGGCTTTTTAGACTCAAGGTATTGCCCTATGGAAAGAGCCCCGAAGTATTCATCGCTCCCGGGTAGAAGGAGGCCCGGGTCCTTGGTCCTACGGGTCCAGGACTAATGGGAGTAGAATCTCTGCACCTACCTACCTGTGATGAATAGTGGTGCAAGATCAAGAACATTTAAGTAATAGTTTGAATCTGTATAAATATAATAAAGTAAGAATTTATCGACATGTTGGAAGTGACTGGGAAAGGAAGTTCAAGCAAAAATGTAATCTAAATAATACAATTAAATAGTACAGAATTTGACTTCTCCGAAACTTTATTCCGAACCACGCCTTGAAACACAGATGCCTCATGACTCTTATTTAGAGTAAGATGATACAATTGGTGACCAGAGGAAATAGATAGCCGCGAAAACTCACTGTAGAAGAGAAAGAATTGTGCGTCCAACATAGAAATCCTGTCCCAAATTGCGCCCGAACGTGTGGCTGATGAAGATGGAGCCAAATTAACGACGAATAGTCCCAAATTCCTGTTCCACATTACTGCCGACAACATTGTTGCCATTCGTGACATTATTGAAGAAGATCGGCGCATAAAATTATCCGAAATTGTTTTTTCCCTAGGAATAAGTTATGGAAGTGTTTAAACAATCATCCGAGATGAGCTCCATTACAGAAAATTGTCTGCCGGACAGCCTCCTCGTCCCTCAAACAGGAACGAATAGCGTTACGCCAGGAAGTTTATCAGAGACACCTGCATAGCTACGAGAAGTAGGGAGAAGATTTCTTGAATCGCAATGGGATTTATGATGAAATATATGTGCATCTTTACACCCCAGAGTCAAAGCAAGCAAGCATGGAGTGGCGGCGAGGAGACGAAGCAGGTCCGGTCAAGTTCAGAACGCGCCCATCTGATGGAAGGGTGTTTGCAACCGTTTGCTGGGACTCCGCGGGGATTTTGCTGTTGGATTTTCTTCACGAACAAAGGAACAATTAACGCAGCCTATTACTGTCACATTTTGGATGAAGCAAATGCTGCATATCGCAACAAGCGACGCCGACAACCGATCGGAAACGCCATTCTTCTCCATGACAATGCGAGGCCATATACTGCCACGTTAACACTGGCAAACCTAGAGAAAATGCATTGGACATCTCTGTAACACACTCCCTACAGTCCATATTTATCGCCCTGTGACTGCCAGTTGTTTGGACCATTCAAACAAGACCTAATCCTTGTTTCACATAAGCTTGCTCCGTATCTCTTAACGGTCACGTGACCTTATCACCTCTCATTGGCTGCTATTGCAGTATAGACTGTTGTGCGGTAAAAATTAGTTCGTTATTTAACATAGTGATATATCTTTATATGTTGGAAGAGAATTGTCAAATTTATATTTTCGTAACTGTTTTAATTAAATATATTACGCAACAGAGTTGATTTATCTAAAATGCATGTTAATTCTTAAACAAAGTAAAGAGGAGGTTCCTTTGCTCAAGCACATGACACGATAACACGCGATTTAGCGGTAGTGGTGACATTTGTTTATGTGACTTTTATCACTGACCTTGTTTTGAACTGGATTAGTCATATATCGCCATTCGAAGGTGTGTTGTGCCGAGTGCGAGAGCTAAATTACTTTATTGATCGTTTATTGTGCGTGTACTTATTATATGTATAATAGCAGAGTCTAGCGCCAGTATTTCGCTGAAGCATCGCAAGGAAAAATCTTTACAAAGCGGCGAAAAAGGAATTGTGGTGCACGTGTTTAATGTACTCACAGAGAAGAATCTGTCTTTGTCAGTGAGAGAAGTCGAACAGCTGTGCTCTGAACTTACAGGTGTGTTAGATGCGTAGGAACATCGCGACATGAAATTGAGACAACAGGAAAACTTACCACTCCAGGGGCGATATTGCTGTGTGGTGAAGACGTTATTTAAGGACAATCAGACTGTACTGGGATTCAAATCACAAAATATACTACCTTGACGAGACTGGGGTGAATGAATAACACGCGACAAGTATGGCGTGACACGACTTTTAGGACAGAAAAACAAGCAATTTTGCAAGGTATGTGTGCTGGTTTTAAAAAATCCCAGTGGAAAAGGCCGAAGGCCTTTCATTATAAACTTGTTTCAGTTTCATTGCTCATTCATTCAGTTTTAACTTGCTCAGTTTCATTATAAACTTCATTATTTTTGCATGCTTTCATATTCTTATTTGTATTATTTTATTTATCTTCCTGGCAATTATTGGGTATGACGTTTACTGCACTTTTAAATGTGACGGGAAGGCACCGCCCCTGGCCTCTGGCGCGAAATCATTAGCCAATTAGGATGAGGGGGAGGGTAGTTGCACGCGGAGTGATACATGTCAGCGGGGCAAGGTTATATGAAACAGAGATTAGGAGGACAGTGCTTTGATGATGACGCAAGTGGAGAAGAGTTCTTGCGCAACTGGCCCCGTATGCGTCCTTCTTTCTATAAGGATGGCATCAAAAACTTGCCAATCCAATGGAGAAAATGTGTATGGGAGGCAGGACATTATGTATAAAAGTAATCTGTATATGAGCATTTTTGTTTGTTGATAAAATAAATTTTAAAAAAAATCCCGTTTATATTTGATCTGCCATTGTATATGTTTCCATTGGTCGGCAATTTCTTGATTTCAGTGAATACGGATATTAAAAGTTACAAAGGTGTCATCCTTACTTTGATTACACACCCACGAGTACCCTGAGATAGGACTCAACTCGAGATTGAAGCAGACTTTGGCTTCAGAATCGGCGAAGCATCGTGAGGCAGTCATACTGCTTCAGGATGATGAATGAAATTATATCCAAATGCGTACGGGGTCCATAGAGCTTAGAGCTACCAACATTCACCATTGAAGATAAGAGAAATCCCCGGAAATCAGATAATTCTCCGTGACCGATATTCAAACTTGGGACCTTTTGAACGTGAGTTAGACACACTACCACCAACGCCGTCGCGTTAAGTGTACACCATAATCCCTGCATTAGCCACGTTCACTTGTGTGTGATATCAGGTATTGGTGGAAACTTTCTCCTCTTATGAAAATCGTTAACAATAGTATTTGAGAAACCAAACGGGCTTATGTCCTCTATTCATATGAGGAGAAGGTATAAAGAATCAAGTACTAAAGCGAGGCTATACTTATGTTCTATATTTAAGCTTCCTACAGAAACTGGTGCGCGTTTTCGAGCGGCCATAATCTCATTTCATGCCACGCTGAACAGGTAGTAAGCGAAGGAGATTAAAATCTGAGCGGATGTGACGTAAGAAGTCCTGCCACATCCATTTCATCCCCCGTCTCTCGTTCTCTCCACCAATTCTGCCTGATCCCTAGTTGCTAAGCAACCTTTGCGGTGACAACAATGCCTGGTAAGCGTTAGCGGATATTGCTTTGAACGGGGGTGACAACGAATATTTTTAGAATGCAGTGTTTCTTACAAATGAAATTTGTATCTAAAGCTACTTTCTGATGTTTTGAAGTTGACTGTCATGTAGTTTATTCAATTTTCTCAAATAGTTTGTTAATTATTATAATTTAAAAATTACACTAATATACATGATTCTGGGATTACCTCCAAAATATGTCTGCTTTACTAAATTTGATGCGCTGATTCCAAAACTATAATCAGTTTTTTTCTCCTCCGCGTACCTTTTTTTTACAATTTAGCAGTTGTATCTAAAATATTTTAATGTTGCTCCATGCATGAATCTTGTATGGAACTAAAAATACTAATAATTGAGGCGGTCCAGCCCGTAGCGAACCACGTCGAGCTCTGTCTTGTGCTCAACGCCTCACAATTAAGGATCGGTGGCGTGAGGAGCTTAAGGAAAGGGAGATTATAATCGGCTCGAGGTGACTTGTAGCTCCCGCATGAGAACTCTCATCTGTACTTCAGGAGTGGGTGCGTCCTGACTAGTTGTGGGTTGAATGATGACACCTCGAATCTGATAGACAGAAGTTTATTGTTGTCCTTAGGCTCCTACGTTCGCCACCGTAAAGTCGTCGTCGGTGTGGTTGATGTGTTTAGCGTCATTGTCAACGTTGTGATGTGAAGCACGGAGGCAGTAGCACTGCGTAGTCGAATTGGATATATTTATGGTCTTCCCTATACATTACTCTTTGTGCTAACTCTCATTGGAGAGATATTGCACTTTGTCTCTGTGCATGGCGTGGAAGTGTACTTGTTAGGCGGCGCCGAATACGCGTCAGCCTCACGTAGAACTCAGGATCGAAGTGCTCTTACTAGCAAAACCTACTTTCCGCCATCACTTTGAATTTACCCCCACTCTAGGTATTTCTCGGAGTTTGCAAAATCACATGAACAAATATCAATTTTCTATTGGCTCTTAACTATCCCCACTTGAGATCAGTGTTCAGAATTTCCAGTTTCGGACCTAACATCAGAGACGCTTTATCTAACGGTCCGCATGCAAAAATTTATGCGAAAGCAAGCGTTCTGCGCGTCGGTCAAAATCTTAAGCCTGTTGTCAGAAGCACGCATGGAATTTTAACAGTGGGTTGGTTCCCGACTGGATGGCACCAAATTTGTCTTGATGGCAAAACAGACAATAGAGTGGGGTTGTTTGTTTACAGGGATTGCAAAGGGAGTTTAGTGACCTTTGCAGAGTGGCCTTGCCACTGTGACGATCTCCGGAGTATATGCTAGCACTATGACATATATTTATTCTGGTATACGTCATTTATTTATATTTATTCGTTTGTGTTAATGTCTTTCTGATATCAAGTTATATGTCGTCTCAGTGTTCCTAGGTGACAGGGGCTACGTCATAATGTCTTTGTTGAAGTTAATATGTCTCAAACAACTACAATAACCTAACAGACAACAGTTGGTACATAGCTTATTCTAAGTTCAATCCTATCAAATTCAGTTGATTCTATAATTGATTTTCAAATAGCGAGGATCTTGTGAGTGGCAATTGTATGTCATACATTTCAGTCATTTGAAGCAATATGTCCTCTAGAGAGTGTAAAAATAACCCTGGTATATTTTGCCATATTTGTGGCAATTTTTTGTTCAAAAGAGAAAAATATTATCCATTTTGTTAAAGGAGATCTTGATAAAAAAAATGGACACCAAAAAAATCGATGTCATACTGCATAGAACAACAAAGGAAATGTAGAAAAATTAATATGCCCTTTCCTTTTCCTATGATTTGGCATGAAGCTCTGCAAAAATATCGTAGAAGATATTGCTTGAAATATTTCTAAAGTTGGGTTGCAATGTTAGCGTGAAAAAAAAAAAACATTTCCTACACTCTCATTTGGATTTTCTTTTTTCGAGAAAATCTTAACTGTGTCAACGAGGAGCAGGTGAACGCTTCACCAGAACATAAAAGAAATTAAAGAATGAATGCACCAGAGGAAGTGAATTGAAGCATTCTGATTCAGAAGTTGTTAAGTCAATGTTCTTGCGAAATCCTGTTCCACACGATGAGCACTCTGAATACCAGTTATATAATAGTACTAAAAGATTAGCGAATCAGAAGATTTTGGTCGAACATATTATGACCCTGGCATGTTGAATGGACATCAATTTCAGAAATAGAAGTTGTTAAGTCAGTCGTTTCGAGTTACATGTTGTTAAGTCAAGTAGTTGCCGCATTAGCCGTTTGGTGGTGCAACTACATTGTGCCACCCAAGCTCTTTGATATCAGCTGTTGATACATTTTAAATTAGAGATTTAGACATTAGGCATTGCTAGACATTCCTCAAGTACGCTTTCAGAAAGTTTATCTGTACTTCCCAATACCAGGACACACTTTGATGTTTATTAACAGCATTTTTTGCAATATTGTGACTTTGTGGGTTCGTGAGATTAAAAGTCCAATTGCACAAACTCAAAATGTTCTTTATTTCCACCGACTTACACTTGAACACTTGCCAATTACACAGAATTGCGTAATGCACACAATTACGATCCATCAGTTCGTCCGTTACAGTTCCACTTTGCTTCTCGCAATTACGTACAATCCTCCGATGCACGTACACAGTCTTCTCGTCCGTACACTAGCACGGCGCTCCTACGCTGCTCGCCAAGAACTGACTGCCTCCAGCCCGTCGCGTTGCTTATATAGGACCAACTGGCCAATCTAGAAGGTTCCGGATTAGATGAAATGTCCTGTATGTTCGAGAACTCAAGGGGAGGGGAAAGAGATGGCACAGTGATGTTTTTCCAGCCACCCCTCGTTACCGCTATAAGACAAATGGGTGGGAGTGGCCGAACGCCTACCGTCTCCTGCTGCTGCTGCTGCCGGCCGGTTCTATAGGGAGTTCCGACGTTCGGGTGACAATATTGAGAAAAAGAAACGATCAAGGGATAAAGTCTTAGTCCCTTCCACATGGGTGGAACTGATCAAAGATTCACTACAGAAGAAGCCCAATGATGTCCACTTCAAACATCCTCTGACCGATAACGGGGAACATGATGGCACTCCAGTTGTTGAAGTTCTTGACTTCCAAGGTGCCCTCAGCCATGTCCTTGTAAGAAGTATTCCTGAATTCACTTTAATCTGGAGTGTGTATTTCCAAAGAGGGTGCACCAGAACTTCGTCACACAATGTCTTCTACTCTTTATCGTCCCCAGTCTCTTTTGAGGAAAGGAATGAGGTTGGAAGTCTTACACAAGGCATGTGATAGTGCGAAAAACACACCAGATAGGCTTCGGAAGATTAAGAAGGCAAAATATTACGTGTTCGTTCACTACTGGAACATGTCATTCTGCCAGAAGGTGCCACATTTTGACACAATGACATATGGAAGTGATGTAGAAAATTATGTAATAGAGATGGAGTGATGTTTTGATGACAATATTGTATGTCAATCCATGAAGTACTTACTGGATTAGTCCATAGTAGAGATATATAGGTGAAGATAAAGCTTATCCATGGCTACATATTATAATAGTGTATAATGGAAAAACTGTAACATTAAGAATCAGAAGCTGTTAAGTCAAGTGACTTAACAACTTTTCATCCATTTTAAATTAAAAGTTGTTAAGTCCTAATATTAAAATATCCTGTCACACATGCTACATATGTCAAACCGTGAGAAATACTCCAACACATTACTTTATACCTCCAAAAGTACCCATCACATAAAAATGTTTCTTTTGCATTTTCTATTTTGGTATTTAAAATTAATTTTGAAAGCTTTGAGAAGCTCTCCTGCACAATTTTGAAAAAGTGACTTAGCAGCTTCTGCTTCTGACCGCTTCAATTGACAGCTGACTATTGCTGGTCTTCGAAAAGAGATAATCAAATTCTATCCTCCCTAGTAGGAACTCTAAAGGGCGTTCATTTCAAGGCAAGCAGTTGCAAAGAACTGGTGTAATGTTCAAATATATGGGTTATTTGGAACAGATATGAAACATTAGGTTGTTGTTGTATTGTTGGCAGTTGTGGAGCCATTAACTTTTATTCAATAGCATAGCATGAATTTAATAGAGCAGAGGTTAAAAATTCATGTTTTATTATCCCTTCTATTGCGACGGATTGGTAAGTGATGCAGAAAAACTAAGTTCATATTCAGATTCACCTTATACAAATTAGGGATAATAACATTAAAATAAAGACCCCAGACAAAAAGTTAAATTTTGCATATTAGTGTTATATGTGGGACAGGAATGTGAGACTATTCGTCGTTAATTTGTCTCCATCTTAATCAGCCACACATTCGGGTGCAATTTGGTACGGGATTTTTATATTTGAGATGGGATGCACGTTGACTTTTCGAAGATCCACGTCGAGAAGCCAGAAATAACAAATTCGTTGTATTTTGATTTGTTTCTTGATGATTGTGCTTGGTTAACTAAGAGTCATGAGAATCTTGGTTTCAAGGCGTGGTTCGGAATAAAGTTTCGGAGAAGTCAAATTTTGTAACTATTTAATTGTATTATTTAGATTACATTTTACTTGAACTTCCTTTTCCAGTCACTTCCAACATATCGATAAATTCTTACTTTGTTATACTTAATGTTCTTGATCTTGCCCCACTATTCCTCACACTCACCATTACAAAACATATCTATATCAAGATTATTTATTTTTCATAACTATCGTTACTCATATCTTAAATTTGTGATTGGCCGATTTGATTCCACGTCACAACATTACGTCATACAATTATTACTATGGCCAATCATAAAATTACATATATTTTTACTTATTTAAATTACTAAATATATTTACATAATCATTCCTTTCATAAATCTATAAACCTTTCATCATAACTTTTCTAAATATATCGCAAAACTACTGTTACATGTGTCTACGCAAAAAAAAAGAGGAATTTAGAGAATATTTCTACACTATTATTTGCTGCGATTTTAAATCGTCATTAGCTCCTAAACAATATGAAAATATGTTTAGCAATGCATCTTGCAAATTTATAATTGATATAGCGAATTCGAAAGAGATCGTTTTTATACTTTCTCAATTACTAAAAAGATACCAAAAATATGTTTTGAGATTCAATGAATAAAGAGAGCATTTTTAGAAAAAGATCTGTGCATATGTGTGTCTATGAACAGCATAACTAAAAAAATCGGTTAATACCAAACTTGGTATATACATTCAACATCTACTAAGGATACGATACTGTGACTTTGTGGGTTCGTGAAATGAAAAGTCCAATTACACCACTCAACAATGTTCTTTATTTCCACCGACTTACAGTTAAACTCTTGCCAATTACACAGAATTTCGTGCTGCACACAGTTACAATTCACCAGTTCGTCCGTTACAATTTCCTTGTACTCGCGGTTACGTAAGCTCCGGTACACCTTCACAGTTACGTACAGTCTTCCGTTGCACAATCTTCTCGTACATTAACACGTCACTGACTAACTCTTACACCAAGAACTGACTGTCTCCTCACTCACTAACTGACAAAACCAACTCTACTCTGTCCGTCTGTAACCCTCTTTATATAGGAATATCGCCGGTTTCTAGTGACCAGGGGAATGTTCCAGATTCCGTAATTTCGAGAAACAGGTGTAGAGAAACAGACGACACAGTCATGTTTTCCCCTGACCACAGCCTGTCACCACTATAGGACAAACGAGGCGAGGGCGTGGCTAACCGAACCTTCCCTGTCTCCCGCTCTCAGCTGCTTCACAGGGTGTTCCAGCGCTCGCGTTACACTGCTCCCTCCTCAAAGCTGTTCGCCCCGAACAGCCCCATCGTAGCGTGCGAGGCGGTCCAGGTGTACCACCAGCATCTGCTCGGAGTCTCAGCCAGAAGTAGCGCTGCCGTAGTTTGTGAATCATACGGTTCGCTCCCAGGTGTCCTCCTGAAGTACCGGCGTGCACTTCCTCCAAGACTTCCGGGACCTTACTCCGGGGAAGTACCAACTGTCCTCTCTGCGCCTTCCCATCGGGTGACTCCCATACCCGGAACAGCACGCCCACTCTGGTCTTCAACGAGTCCCATTGGGCCCAGTACGACTTGTAGGTGGCGCTCCTCGGTGCGATGTCCTCCCAGGTTGGCCTCGTCCCTGCCTCCACTTCCCTCAAGAGTGGCCCCAAGTCTGCGTCCGCCAGCTGCTCCCTCCTCAGGCCTGCGCTATCCCAGCCTTCAGCAGGCACTGCCATAACTACTCGGGCTGCTGCGGCACGCTCCTTCTCTTCCACTCTGGTGCACTGACCGCACTCTACTGAACAGGGTCTTCGGGACATGGCGTCTGCGTTATCGTGACTCTTCCCTCTACGATGTTCCGAGGTGAAGTCGTACTCCTGCAGCCTCTGGACCCAACGTGCTGTCTGGCCTTCCAGGTTCTGCGATAGGACACCTCCAATGCAATGGTCACTAGCGTCGGTGTCCACAATGAAGGCGCCACCCGGTTGCGGGAAACCCAAAATTGGAGCACTGCACAGGGTCTCCTTCGGGTGCTGGAAAGCGTCTTCGGAGTCCTCCGTCCACACATAAGGCCGGTTTTCCTCCGTCAGGCGGGTGAGGGGTTTTGCGATGTTGTCGGCCTTTTCCTCTAAATCATTAAGGCGGTCGTCTACTTGGCCCTTCCGCTTGCCCAGGTTCGTGACGTCATCCCTCCCGCCGGCCAACCGTTCCTCAAACTTTGCGGCGAGAGCCTCGTTCGCCGCCTTCATTTCTTCCAGCTTTGCGGCCAGGTTGTTATTTGCCGCTTCTATTTTCGTTATTAATTCGGCCTTAATTTCCATCATCTTCTCCAAAAAATTTTCCACTGCCGCGTCCATGGTTGTAATGTTCGGTGATGTTATCTTCCCGCTTCCTGACACCAGTGTGACTTTGTGGGTTCGTGAAATGAAAAGTCCAATTACACCACTCAACAATGTTCTTTATTTCCACCGACTTACAGTTAAACTCTTGCCAATTACACAGAATTTCGTGCTGCACACAGTTACAATTCACCAGTTCGTCCGTTACAATTTCCTTGTACTCGCGGTTACGTAAGCTCCGGTACACCTTCACAGTTACGTACAGTCTTCCGTTGCACAATCTTCTCGTACATTAACACGTCACTGACTAACTCTTACACCAAAAACTGACTGTCTCCTCACTCACTAACTGACAAAACCAACTCTACTCTGTCCGTCTGTAACCCTCTTTATATAGGAATATCGCCGGTTTCTAGTGACCAGGGGAATGTTCCAGATTCCGTAATTTCGAGAAACAGGTGTAGAGAAACAGACGACACAGTCATGTTTTTCCCCTAACCACAGCCTGTTACCACTATAGGACAAACGAGGCGAGGGCGTGGCTAACCGAACCTTCCCTGTCTCCCGCTCTCAGCTGCTTCACAGGGTGTTCCAGCGCTCGCGTTACAATACTAAAAATTTCAACAAAAAACCCCAACCATTTTGCCCTTTATATGGAGCATTTCTTTCTAACATTTTAATTTTCTCAAAAATGGCTGTAATGATTTTGATTAGAAGACCGTGTCTTAAGCCTTGAAGCAGAAATGTTTATGGGGCGAACAAAGAGTTCTACGTTGCGGCGCCAATTTGTAACTAAATTGTTTATAGGTGTACACAATTCCACGTTGTGGACGCCAATTTGAAACAATAATTTAATGGCGAGCAAATAAGTCGGCGAGCAATGAGGTTTCTCTCAGGGTATGCGTGGATGTGTGAGAAGGAGATTTTAATAACACTAGAATGCCCGTCTCCAAATTATTTATTCACTGCTTCTTCTTTTAAAACCTCGAAATGAAAGTTGCCGAGCGAGGGTTACCAATCTCTGTTTAGGGTTACTTACTGCAGAATGTTTATTACTCGATAAATTTATTCGTTCCTCATATATATTCGAACCGACAATTATCCAACACAGAACAGGTTGACCGCCCTAATAGGCTTCACGCCTCGGACTGTCTAATAGCTTCCTAGCCATGAACTGGCCACATCGGCTCCACGCCGAAGACTGCTTGAATGACCACAGCTGCGCGTGTGTATATGTAACTTTCACTCTCAAAACTCCTTTTCAACCAAAATCCCTTTGTGGCTGTTTGGTCGCCATTGTAAATGATCCAAAGAATTCCCATTCATACCAGTCAAGTGAGCCCCTTTAGAAAACTGCTAAGGACACTGCTTCTTACATTGCTTTTGTTATAAAAACTTTCCCCACAACTGAACTGGCTTTGCCCTTGTCGTAACAAAGAACCAACATTCCTCTGACATCCATCATGATTCTTTACTTCTGGCAAACCTTAATTTCGGTATCAGCCTTCTTCATTCTGAACGACTTTTGCCAGTGGTAAACGAAAGAAAAAGAGATAGTACAAAAAATGGAGATCTCATTAAAACAAACAACTCATGTCAAATGCATTTCTTTTTTGGTACAATGAACCATTTCCGAAATATTCCTTTTTATTTGCTTGTATTTTCCAAAACTTATGAATGACCCAACGAACGATTAAATGAATGAATGGACGAACGAACCAACGGACGAACGAATGAATGAATAAGACTGAGATGTCACCTTAAAGGCAAGTGCCTCCTACTAGAAGGGAGCTCATTAAGTGTTCCTCACGCGGGGAGCTATCCCGCGTAGTGTGTTTATTTGCGTGTTAGTGTGACATGTATAGAATTTTGATCCTGTGAATCAGCATTTGTCTATTGTACACATTCACTGCACTATAACAATTTTCACTGCTCTTGGACGGTTCCTGTCTGCGTTCCTTGGTTTCGTCACGTACTCCTGGTTTTGGCAGTGGTGGACCAGTGGTTGTCTGCTATCGCCTTGAAGAAGTCGGCCCAGCTGCGACTTGGCCTACCTCTGTGTCTTCTACCTAGGTATGGGTCCCACATCGTGTTGTGCTGCGTCAATCTGTCATCGTGAAATATAACCAGATGACCGCCCCCCCCCCCTCCCAGGTCAATTAATCCTGTCGACTTGGTTAGATGCTAACCTTATATGCAGGAACTCATTGGAAACTTTAACTTTGAGGGATATGTTCTAGATTTTACGTAGCATTTCCTCTGGCATATCTGATAATTTTCCTATGTTTGCCTGTGAGGGCCCAGGTTTGGTAACTGTATATTAGGGCAGGGTATATACAGGATTCGAGGGCTTCTAGCCTGAGACTCTGCTTAGGAACGGTCCAGAGGGATGAATTTTAGAGTTCAGAATGCTTTCAATGTCTGCGACATTCTTCAATTGATGTCTTTTGTTGTGTTGTTTTTGAAAGATGTCCTAGATAGACACATTCTGATGTGTAGGGTTTTTTTTTTTTTGTGTGTGTGTAATTTACGTCCTCCAACGTTAAGTCATATCGTACGATGAATGGAATGGGTGAAATGATGCTCAAATTAGTCCGGGGTCCATGTAGCATAGAGTTACCCGCTTCCTTATTCCATTCTACTTTGCGAAATGTGTATTTTAGGACGCTCGTGAAAATTTACAAATTATTACATTTTCGCAAGTGGAAAGTCATTATTCGGCCTTTATGTCCTAGACATGCTAAGAGAAGGGAGTTTCAAAACCATCAGATAGCGGGCAGTAGATCTCTTAAAAAATATGTGAACAGCATAAATCAAAGACAAAAAATTGGTGAAGTATAAAACTTGGCATTTAAGTTCAGCATCCTCCAAGGATGTGACAAAAATATTGTCAAGAAAGTACTCCCCCCAGCCCGTACTAACCTTTATTTGAAACATTTTTTGAAAAATTTGTTTTTCTCAAAAATAATTCTAATGATTTTGATTAGAACACCACATGCTTAAAATATTTTCATGATAAATGAAACATACATCTTGAATTTTCTGGGAATGACCTACAGAAATCAGCATCTTTCTAGATGACTTTTGTATAAGTGGTAAACAATAACAGAGAGACAACATTTTACTGCACAAAAAATGAAGATCTCATTAAAAGATAGTTTATGTCAAATCATATTTGGAGGGGAGGGGAGTCAACTATTTCTGAAATATTCCTTGTTATTTGTCTAAATTGTGTAATACTTCTAATTCTTATACTTCTCTTGAATGGATAGTTCATTATTCATTTCTTACATCTTGGCCATGCTAAAGAAAAGAAAATGTCAAAGCCATCACATTGTAACCAGCTCTTAAAAGATTTCACTACCACTTAAAGCTCTTTGTATTGTCAGATTCTCCTTGCACCTAGAAGAAAATTAGTAATAGGATAACTTCTGCAAATATTTATCTTTATTAACATGAAGTAAATAGAGGAATAAGCATATGAGTGCATGCTCTGCAGCAGGACTTTATATTTTTTT
>CM060957.1:121284426-121304426 GCA_030765055.1 Mantis religiosa | reverse complement strand
ATAAAAAGGAACATTTTTTATGTAATTTTTTTATGTTTCTTTGTGGTGCTAGAAAACTCTTGTGAATTGTTTCCAGCAACCTTAAAAGGTTTTTTCTTGATTTCCACATTTGTTTGAAAGTTATTCAGTAACTAACTTTTTCTTTCACATTTGCATGTATTTAAGCACATGTACTTGCACATATATTTTATAGATGAACAATAACATTTGTATGTTCAGGGGATGTCAAAAGATTATTTCTGGTGAAATCTTAAGTTCAAACATTTTTTAGTGTATCTTTACCATAAGCTAGTGGTAGATTAAATTAAAAAAGCAAGGACTAGACTAGGAACCCAACTCCCCAGAAACTGTCACAGAAATGTATATGCAGCTGGTACAACATCAGCAATATTAGCTAGACTACAGATAAACTCAAAGTATAAATTTGGAAGAAGCGTAGGGACAGTGAAGCACAAATTAGTACAAAAGTGAGTCGAGTATCAGCTGATGATAGGAGCAAGAACTCTTGAAACATGTCCTGTGAATAAACAGTGTGAGTGAAGCAATGTGTCAATATCTTCTCAATTCACTTTTGTACAGATAAATTGTTCACTACCTTACCATCATAGATTCCGAGTGCTGTGTCATCTGTTGGATCAATCCACCATATAGGCGGATTTACAGGAGTTCCATCTTGAACACATTGCTTAGCCAGCTGTATGATTGTGTCTGCATACTGTAAATGCAATGCTGTGAATTTCTTTGAGATGCTTACAGTCTGTGGAAGATATTAAAAGAATTTAAGCTCTACTTTAACTAAATTAAGTATACAAAATATTTACACTATTGAAACAAATTGTTGAGAATATATGCTTATATTTTAATATGATGTTGTTTCAAAGTTGCCCATATGATCAATGACATTTGAGGAATCCAAGAAATGGCTGGATCCTTGTTTACCAGTTCAACTAGGACCAGGATCGATTCAGGTTATCCAGAGAATGACAGAAAAACAGTACAAAAACATGTACAATATCATCAAAATATGTTTAATGGCATTCAGAAATTGCCATTCACACACTTTCATCTAAAAACACATAAACTGTATGCACTGTAACAGGCACTTTACACAATATAGCTACAAACTAATTGGTAGTAAAAAAGGCAGTAAGCTTCTGTTGTCTCAGGTTAGTGTATCACTTACTTACAAGCAGCGCAATCGCACATCCGCTTTAACATTAGAAGTTCATTTGGGAATGTTTCGGGTTAACTCTCGAAAAAAAGCAACAATTTCTCTATGTTTGCTACTGTGCTTGTGCATGGATCATAAACTCAACTGGTTCATCAACTCTATCTGAATCTCAGTACACTCATTTTCATTTTCAGTAACACTGCATGATGCAATAATGCCTTCCTCTGTAACTGGTTTATAACCTCCATCATTGTCGATTTGCAACCAATTGTCAATGTGTTCTTCGTCAACATTGGAACAGCCATCAGTATTTTTAAAAATGTTTATAAAATCTTCTTCCATAATTATTTTCCTTCTTCTTCACTCTTGTTTTCTGACAAGTCAAACACACGTCAGGCCACAAGTTTTTCCATGGCTTTATCAATGTCTCTTCCAATTTGGTCCCAAGCAGCTGGAGTGAGTGCAATGAATTCATCTGCTACCAAAAGAATTCAAGTGATGTACCTACTGAGAATAGCCATTTTGCATCTGTAAAACAAGTATGAATTTACTGCGCTAAACAACATAATCTTTTTCCCCAAAAATTGGTCTGGATTATCTGGACGTCCAGGTTAAAGAGGTTTGGGTTAGCGAGATTTTACTGTACTAGCTAGAGGAACACATTGAACAATGTCTGTTATCTCCAATGGTAGTGTGATAGTACAAATCAGTGGAACAAGAGGACCTACAGCTTTTGCCATGAACTCTAAACCATGATGAGCCTTGGGGATACTTAAAATGTCCTAGTCAGAAGTGACCACAAGTTAAAACAAGCACTTCAGAGCTGGGTATTGAATCATGAACCTCAGTGCAAGAGCTGCAAAAAATATCACTGAGGTACCCTGATAGCTATTTTAATATTATTAGATTTTTATAACTAAGAAATTAATTATCTGGTTTATAAAATCTTATATTACATTACTATACAATATGATTTACTCAAGATTGTATTTTAGTTTTAGAAGAATGAATATTTCTTAAAGCAATGTTTCTCAAATCTTTTTCACATTAAAGAGTCTTAAAACATTTAAGCAAGGGCTATCCTGTCCATCTGATGCATTATAGTTTATTTAATCTTGATTAAACATAAAAAATAGTATTCAATAATAACAATTTCTTATTATTCATTATAATGTTTTTATAATAAATAAAGTAGCACCTGCTTGTATATAGACTTTAATTCCCACATTACATCTTACTAACACTATCATTAATATAAAGTGTTATTTTACATTTACACAAACATTCTACTCCAAATAAATTTATTTAAATTAATTCCATCAAATAAATATTAAATGCTGATCTACAAAAAGGTCAAGAGACACTGAATTACTTTTAATCACCAAATTATAACTAAAATTAGATATATTTATTATACTCATTATTATATATAAGATACTAGATGAATGTAAAACTTCTTGCTGATGACTAAAATTCTGTTTCATTTTTTGATTTCAGATGTGTAAAAGTTTGTATAAGTAAACCAGCCGCTAATTCCTGAAAGGTCAACAGTTTACAATTATAATAGAAACATAAGTAATCTGATTAAGAATCAATGTTTTTATTAATGGATTTTCTTAAATAATAATCTTTATTCAGAAAACTGAAGACTGTTATATTGAATTTAAGCACACTATATTCAAATGAGAAAAACAATATACATCTTAAGATTTAAAATGTTTTATACAATTAATTTTATAAATATGTTCTTCTCTTTATATATTAGTGATTTTCTTACATCAAAGCTCTTTTAACTTGTAATTTTCTTTTCACTGATTTTTGTTTTGAAGTTTACCCAATTTCCGAGTCTGTTTGATAAATAGTAATATTGCAGATTTTTCTCTTCATCTAGACCAGTCCTCTTTAACTGCTTAGAACATATCAGACAGTGAATGAATAAAAATTATAAAGTTATGTTCAAACCCCACTGGATTCATAGACCCAATATTAGTCTTCTGTAGATAAGGGAAAATCTCACGAAAACTTTGTCTAAATACTCGCCTCAGCCAAGCTACAAATTCAGAACCTCTTTAGCGTAAAGCAGACATGTTAATCCATACTACTGAAGTAGATTACTTAAGTTTGTATTACTAATTTCTAGTATAAAAATATTTCTTATGTAAGTGGTTTGGTACAGTGACTTATTTTTCACTAGTGGCCGTCCAGCTGGGGGGCAATTAGTGCTGCAGCAGAAATCATGCTGTTGCTGCAGTAGGCACGCTGCTGAATTTAATTTTTTAAATTCTAGTGCTTAGGTTTATCACGTAAATTTTAATTACAATAATTACATACCTTTGTCACAGAAGGTGTTGTATATGAAGTCTTTGTGCTTCCATGCATCTCTCACACCTTCAAAGAAAATTTCTGTTGACATGCATTAATTCATCTTCTGAAATTACAGTAATTTCTCTTCTGATATTGTCTTTCAGTTCTTTCAACATATGTGGGTTGTTCCGATACACCTTAATTTTTAAGTTCTCCATAAATAAAAATTGCATACCATATGGTCTGGGGATTGCGATGGCCTTAGTCCATTACTGATGACCCAAATTAATTTCAATGATTATTAATTTATAGATGAGTCGTATTTATTATACATCTGCTTCACTTACGTACCTATTTTGAGGACATTTTTCGCAAATCATCGTTTGCATCTTCGGCTCTTATGCGACTAAAGCATGATCCAGTGTTGTGGGTAATTCTGGAATTGCTGCTGCCATCTGTTGATTTAGTGATGAACAGTTAAATCTCGATATAAAATTTCAATGATGTTTCTCATCTAGCTTTACTTATGACAATGATGACATTTAGCAATAAAAATTGTTATAAAAGCTGCCTTAACCTGACCAAGTTAACACTCTATGCTCTAGAGTAAACCATGAATACCTTAAATTAACTTTAAAGAGAGTCGATTAATGACACTAAACAACACTTACTAGTGTCATTTAGAGGAGATATCAAGTTGTAGGGTACATTCACCAGTTATTAATAATAAAGAAATACCGGGGCTATTGTTTGCAGATGACCTAGTAGTTGGGTTCATTTCAAGTGGAGGGCTGAGAAGAGCAATTGAGGCAGCCAATTCTTATTGCAATAAATGGGGTTTGAAAGTGAATGAAAACAAAACAAAGATTATGGTCTTCAAAAAAGGATACAGGTTGCGTAAGGATGAGAAATGGGAGGTTAATAGAAGAGAAATAGAGGTAGTAAGAAGATTTGATTATTTGGGTACAAGGTTGAGTTCAGATGGCAGCTGGAAAGAACAAAAAAAGATGTCTGTGGCAAAAGGTAAAATGGCCATGAGAGTGATAAGATCATGCTACAGTAAACTGCCAGATATAAATGTCAAATGGTTGGAGAGGATTTATACGGCAGTAGTAGAAAATAGAATGTTACATGGATCAGAGGTTTGGGGAATAGATGAGGCTTGGAGAGAGGCCGATAGAGTGCATAGATCCTTTTGTAAATACATATTGGGATTACCAATAGCATCACCTAATGGGGCAGCACAATTAGAACTAGGCAGACATTCTATTAAAATTAAAATCTTGTCAAGGTCAATGAAATATTTATATAGAATCACTAACTTGGAGAATGTTTTCATATTCAAAAGAGAAGTAACTGGGGTGGGTCTTGAGCACATAAAATGTATGACTTGTTGAAGCAGATAGGTATGGGTCATTCTTGGATAAATGCAGAGTATGGGTATAGAGGCATCTGGAAAGAAGTTAAGCTAAGATTAGAAGATATTGACAGACAAGACATTTTTGCCAATACAAGTGACAAAAGCTCACTGATTATATAGAGAAATAAAAAAAACCTGGGGGAGGGAAGGATATATAGATATATGTAGTAAGTTAGGGTGAGAAAGTTTTGCTTGGACGAGAACAGGAGTGAGAAACCTGAAAGGTATAGGTCAGGAGAGGGAGATAGATAAATGTCCATTGTGTGGAGAAGAGAATGCAGATTTCCATTGTATACTAAATTGTAGTCAAACAAAGATATGGAGAGAGCAGGCTTGGCTACGTAAATGGGACAATTTGGGGGGTGAAGTAGTAATTAGAAAAATGTCAGTAAAAGGAGAAAAGAACAGGAGAAGTATAGGGAATTATTTAGGGAAAGTTAAAGAGAGATGGCTAAGAACAATTAAGAGAAAAATGTAGAGTGGGATAGGTGAAATGGCAGAAAGTGTGAAAAGGAGCAGAGGGCCTCCAATACACAAAAACCTAGGGTAAGGTGTATGGGGACCGAATTACTATTCAATGGTGGGCAACATAACATGATAGGATTTTAAGGATTTAGGAATATATGGCATATTTCAGTATGGATTTTACAATTGTAATCTTGATTTTGTATTTCCATTTGTTGATGTAAAAGGAAATAAATATACTATACTATACTATACTAGTGTCATTAATCGACTCTCTTTAAAGTTAATTTATCATAACAACACTGTTTTCAACACTTCCAAGAAAGGAATTGCATGAATACCTTATTTACTTTCTGATGACGATCAATCATTACAAAGAAGGGGACCTTAGGTCAATGGCAAGATGGTAGAAAGATGGGCAAGCATGCAAAGAAAGTGTTGACAATTTCTGTGAATGTTGCGGTCCAGTGAAACAACTTAGAGACATGAACTATATTACATTTACTCAGATGTATAAAACTGTGAATGTGAGGAGAGGCAAGTAAATGCTGAGACTGTAGAAGCTTGGGGTGTCCAAACTACTGCTCATCTTAAGGGTAAAAATATACATTTTTTACTTAATTCTTACAACTGTGTTTTAAAGAATTGTAATTAATGAATAACTGGCATGTTTAATCTCCTGCATAGGTCAGTTGGTTGGTGTTAAGATGTTATTGCATGTAGAGGATAAATAAACAATAAAACTTATAATAAATCTTGCTGTACAAAAACAAATGTTAATTTTAAGCGAGTATGTTTGCATTGAACACAAACATATTAGAGAAATACATAAGAGAAATTTTCCCTTAGACTTATAGAGATTGATACATAATACTCGTGTTGTGTCCATATGTTGGTTGTTTACTGTCATCATCCTATACCTACTAGTATTATTTTTTTATATTTATTTGTTTATATTATTCTTAATTTTAAGTATGAAGTTGGTCATTCATATCAAATCTACATATTTGTTTTGTATTATTTGTATTTATAGTTAGTTACTAACACTCCCCACATGGCAACCTTGGCCTTCGGGGTAACCTCACCCCACCAAGTGATGACCGGACCCATTTCTCAGGTGGAGGCACCCAGAGGGCGGTGTCCATTACCTCCGATGATAGGGTGATAGTGAAGATGGCGGTGAGGTGAGAGGACCTACAGTTTTTACCGTGGACTCCGAACCACGTTGGGCATAGGGGATACTTCACGTGTGCTAGACAGAGGTGAAGGCGTGGATAGGGCCGACTTAAAATCGCCAACCCCAGAGCCGGGAATCGAACTCGGGACCCTTAGAACGGGAGCCGCGAACGAAACCACCGCGCTACCCCGGCGCCCTTTATTTGTATTTATATTTGTTTGTATTGCATAACTAATGCCCCTTTTAATCTGTTTATCAAAACTCAATGTAAGATGCTAATATTTCTTACAGATCTCAACAAATCTCAACAGATCTCAACAATCCCCTCTTCTCAACAAAGAGAAATTGCTACTGAGCCTTTGCAGTTCACCTGCAAATAAATTTGTATACTTCATGACCTTGTTGTCAAGCTTCCAACATGCTCAGTGTGTTAAATATTGCATTATAACTACTTGCTTTCACATTAATGTTTGGAGATATACCAAATGTTATTTGAATAATTTTTAATAGTTTAAAAATGGACATCTATAATCCTTCTATTCCTATATGTTGTTGAAATCTAACTTACCTCATTATCATAGTCCCATGGCACAAAGGAGAACTGGAGTGAAGGCATAAAAACATTTGCCTGAAGCCAGCGAATGAAAAGCTCTTTTGTTGGGTAAGCACCATATCCATTTCCACCAATCATGTCTGGGAGCACTAATGGATATCCAGCTATGTTCATCATAAGTAAAGTTGTAACTAGAGTTTTGAGCCCATTGTTCCAACCCCAATTGCTGTCCTTATCTAGCATTCTTACAAATATGGGCAGATTTTGTGAATGCTGTCCCACCCTAACTTCAATCATTGGTCCAAACTGAGAAACAGCAGTTACATATGCTGTAGTAAGACCACCTGGATATTTATTTGAGGGAACATTGAGCACCGGAAGCTGTGGTAGCCAGCTGGTTTCACCAGCATCAAACTTCAAAGAGTCTACTCCACTGTTGGTCAGCAAAGTTTGTATACGATTGATATACCATTCAACAGCAGATGGATTTGTGAAGTCTATGTTACTACCAGCACCATTCCACCATGTTGTATTAATACTCCCTTCAGTGTTCTTAACAAAATATCCTTGCTGCATTCCTTCAGCATGCCAGGGATTGCAGTTAAGGTTCACAAATGGGTGTATCCACAATGTTACACGGAAACCTTTCCCTTTCAAAACTGTAGTAAGTTTGCTGATGTTAGGAAACTTTTTCTCGTCCCATTCCAGTGACCCATAACACTCTTCCCAGTCATCATCTATTTCTAGTTGGCTATTGTTGAAGCCATACTCAAGAATTTCATTTGCAAAATTAAGCACTATATTTTCATTTACATTCCTCTTATAACGTGCCCATGTGGACCAAATCGGATGCTGGATCATCCGTTCATCAGGAATTCCACTTGGTTTGCCAAGAATATCTGCAATAGCATGTTCATGAGCCTCACGCGGATTGCTGTAGTCACAGATGGTGTAGTTTAGGAAAGGAACAATTGACTGTGAATATGGAGGATGACTCTTTGCAATTAAGCATAATGAATTATTTTTCTTGTTGTTAAGATCAATAAACAGCGGCACACCCTCACCTACATAAATGTACTTTCCAGTAGAAGAAAGCCAATATGGTTCAGCAATACCTTGATTATCCTCTGATTTTGTAACATATGAGTATTCAGCAAAATGTGCTGTCTCAATAGGCCAATATTGATATCTTTGCTCTGGGCCACCATACCAGTGTACATTCCCTAAATCAAAACATTCTTCCAAAATGTCACTCACTGTCATTCCAGTTTTAGTAAACTGAGAGCATTTGTCATTAAGTACTGTCTCAAAAGTTACTTCTGCAAGATTTGAGACCGTTGCACCATCTGAAATATGAAAGATCTTCATGTACTTTCTTTTAGTACAATTTATATATGTAGGTATTACAAAATGCCAATGTTACAACATGAAAATGAAATTCAAATTCCTGAAAAGTATTAATAATTTAGTATGGCCAATTATAGATAGAAAAGCACAGATTTAAAAATGTTGTTATTTGTATTAATTGACTTTCTGCATTAATAAAATATAAAGAGACACAAGAATTTCCCACCTACATAGTGTGTAGGTGTCTTTGTTATATTCAAGAGCTTCCAAGTTTGAATCTTGATTGGGGTGAGTTGCTTGAATAGAATAGAATACTTTATTATTCATATTACACTTACATAGTTGAGCAATGCTCATAAGTTGGTGACTCAGATTTAAGTTTAAGATTAAAAGATTAGAAACTAAGACTACAAAATTTACAACTATAGTAAACAAAAGAAATAACAAATATGTACAATATATACATTTCCTAAAATTATACACCAAGATACATTGAGATCACAGTTCATTATCTATGTACTCCTTGATTGAATAGTACGCCTTACTGGCTGGTAAACTTTAAATGTACTTAACTTTAAAGAGAGTCGATTAAAGACACTAGACAACGGAAAAATTTAAAAGTAAGTGTTGTCTAGTGTCTTTAATCGACTCTCTTTAAAGTTAATTTATCATAACAACACTGTTTTCAACACTTCCAAGAAAGGAATTTAAATGTATTTTTTGGAGAGATTTTGGTTTTGGATTTCCCTAAATATTTATGGTAATATATTATATATTTTAAGTTCATAATGTGGACTTTTTTTTGAGCAGTGCTAAACTATGAGATGGATATTTGATGTCTGTTTTTCTTCTTGTGTTGTGCTTATGTTGATGCTGATCAGTTTTTAGAAAACTGTTATAATTATTATTTACATATAAAAGAATGTTGTAAATATATAGTCAGGATTGTGTTAGAATTGTTAATGTTTTAAACAGCAATCTGCAAGAAGCTCTATAATTTGAATGGGTCATTATGCATATGATTTTCTTTTGAATTCAGAACATTCTATCACAACCTGTTGCATTTCCCCATATGATTATTCCATATAAAAGTACTGAATGAAAGTAGCTGTAGTATATATGATTTTCCTTGTTTCTAAATTTGTTGACCCAGATAGGACACTTTGAAACAGGGAATATTTAATTTCTTTTCTATATAATTTAGTTGTCTAGTCCATTTGAGGCATTCATCTACAAATAAGTAATTTATTCACCATAGAAATTGATACAATTTTTGGCTTCGTCAAGAAAGAAAAGACAAGAAAATTATATATGTATACTACTTGCAAGATACTACGTACAAACAGCATTTAGAGTAAGTTGTGCAATGTAAAGATGTGGTTGAGTATCATTTAAATACATCTGTTTCTGGGGGGAAAACGCAGATAGGGTCTTTAAACTTCAAAAAAAGAGCGATAAGGATACTAAGTGGGGTGGATAGCAGAACATCTTGCAGGCCATTATTCAAAAAACATCAAATATTACCTCTATGATGTATGTATATTTTGGAATTAGTGATCCATGTAAAACAAAATAAACTACAAATACAAAATTAAAAAATGCAGATATTCACAAATACAATACACGTCAAAAAGATGACTTTCACATTCAAAGTTGTAGAACGGAAATCTTTAGGTCTAGTGCTAGCAATAAAGGTATAAGATTATACAACAGACTACCAGAAAATGTTAAACAAATGAAGAGCCTCATACATTTTAAAAAGGGAGTAACACTCTTTTTACTGCAACATTCATTTTATTCTGTAAATGAGTTTTTAAATGTTAATTAGTTTTAAGTGATTGTAAATAATGACAATAGCCAGAGAGGTAGAGATAATATATTCAATTTTTGAAAAAGTGGTCAACTAGGTGTGTAGGTGGTACACCAAATATAATTCAAATTATTTTCTTTTGTAGTTTAAATATAATTTGTAAAACGTTGTCGGTAGAATCCCAGAATGGTATGGCATAGGTGAGAATTTACTGTACATATCCACAATATATAGTTTTTAATGCCGTATTTGTGATTATGTTTCTTAGACATAATCACAAATAATGCCTTAAAATAGACCTAAGCACATGCTTCTTTCGTAGTAGCTGAAGTTAGCAATTGTATTTGGTGTTTTCTATTGCAGTTTTGATTTGCAAAATTTCTGTTTAGTTGTATTTAATTTCAATCTGTAGCAATCTAATTATTTTATGGCCTGGTCAAATAGATATTTTCTGGAATTCTCATTATCTTCAGAAGATAAATCTTAGGTAACTAAGTAGGAACCCCAAGCCCATCTCAATCATTTCATTCATTCATCATCCAGTATGACCTACCACGTTAAAGGTGTTTAAGTTCAAGCCCACCCTCCTCAAAAAATAGTTTCAGATATAATAAGTTAGAATAACATTACCATTAACTTAGAAATTATGAATAGGTTCATACATGTTTGCAGCTGGTTTATTCTTCAGCTTTATAATTCCTGTTTACTTCCTTTATTAACACAAAATGATTACATAATTCACAGTGTATGGGGACAAAATAAAATGTTATTTAATCATTTTCTCCATTCTTGGTATCAAGATATATATTTATATTAATTTATTGTGCCCAAATATTTATGAACACTAATAAGGATAACATATTACAATTTGTACAAAAGTGAATCGAGAAGATATTGACACATTGTTTCACTCACACTGTTTATTCACAGGACATGTTTCAAGAGCTCTTGCTCCTATCATCAGCTGATACTCGATTAGTGCAAGTTGTAGTGGTTTCCTCTTTCTCCGTATTGTCAATAGATGACGTGATGTACTTGTCAAAGATGCCCAGTGGTGGTGTTTCAAAATGTATGACTCTATGACAATTTTTGTTAATGAAGATTATTTCCCATACAGAAAGGTCTATGGGGTGATTAACATATTTTATTAGGGATGTTTCCAAGTTGATGTCATGTCTAGTATTCAAAAAATGAAAAGCCACTGCTGATTTTTCTGTTTCACCATTTTAAATGTTTCTTATATGTTCTTTAGTTCTGATGATAATATTTCTTTTTGTTTTTCCTATATAAATTTTAGGGCAAGTTTCACATTTGATCTCATAGATTCCTGGTTTTTCTGTGGTAGTGATTGAATTTTTGGGAGGGCCTTTTAACAAATTTCTGATATTAAACCTATTTTGAGGTGCAAGAGTTATGTTGTGTTTTGAGAAGATTTTTTTGGAATTTGTTGTAGGCTGATGGATGGAAGGTGAATTTTTTAAAAAGTTTTTTCTCTTTTTCTCCTGTAGGAAACCGATGGATATAGCCACTTTTTGTATGTGTAGGTATTCTTCTTGATAAGCTTCTCTGTTTAGTGGAAAGTTGATCATCCGAAAGATTAAACTGTTGAAAATGGCATGATGTTGTTGTTTTGGGTTGAAACTGTTGTTCTTAATATAATTATCTGTGTGTGTCGGTTTTCTGTAAATACCAAAAGTGAGTTTGTTGTTCATTTTTTTGATCTTGATGTCCAAAAAGGGAAGCACACCATCCTCTTCTGCTTCCAATGTAAATTTTATAGCTGGATTTTGTATATTCAAAAGTCTAAAACCATCTTGTATGAGTTTTTTAGGTACTATTGCAAAAATGTCGTCAACATAGCGATACCACACTTTGAAATAATTTGGAAAAGTTTTTGTGCTATGTGTTTCAAAAGCACTCATAAATAAATCTGCCAAGAAGGGAGACAATGGGTTGCCCATAGCTAGATCTGTCCATTAAAGCTGAAAAAAATTTTGATTGAATAAAATTTCTGTAAGTTGTGAAAGTTCTTCTATTTCTTCAGATGTTATTTGTATTGATTCTAGCCATTTTTTGAGAAGTGGAATATGCTCATTGGTAGGTATACTTGGATATAAAGAAATGACGTCAAAGGAAACTAAAGCATCTGTAGAGTTGATCTTTGTGTCTTTCAGGAGATTTAACAATTCATACGAACAATTTATTAATATATATTGTCACATAGGTAACATGAAGCTATTTTGGTAGGGAAGAGTGGAGTTGGGCAACTTAGTCACCATTGCTAAGGACGAGTGGTAGTAAGGAAATTGCTTTGCCTTGTATTGACTGGCAGGATTGTACATGCATGCCTTTTAACACTACCAATGACTGAACTGACAAAAACATCCAGAATGGAACTGTATTATTACTGTGCAAATACCATTCAATACTGTTCTAGAATGTAAGGCGAGAATATTCAGCTTCTGGTATGATCTACCATGCCAGGAAGGATTCTATAAAAGCCAATACAAAGCCTACAGTAGTAGTAGTGAGTAGTAGTACAAGAGTAGTAGTGAGAGCACTGTGTGTGGTGCGACCCTGTAGCTGAGAAATCAGTAGATTGTGGAACAGTGCAGGAAGTAGTTCACAGATCAGAAGTTTGACTCCGTAGTAAGGAATCAGTGACCTGTGAAACAGGCAATAATTGGAGTTGTGTTTAGAATCGGCATGTAGCTCCATGTAATAAGTGGATCTGTGTGTATATCAGAAAGATTACTAGCAGCACATAGGGTGCATGCTAAAGAGACGTAACAAAACATTAAAGAGCTGTGTCAAAATGCTGTAGATATTTGTATAAAAGAGAGGCTGATTGTATGTTAGCACTGGGCTAACAATTTTGATGAAAATAAAGCAGTTTTGAAGCAAATTTTGCATCTTTTGTCATATTACGAGGGAGTGTCGTAAAGTTTTAATTACCACCCAGCAGTTTTTATGCTAGAGTGATGAAAATTTTTCAGTGTCATCATTGATCCCTCGGGACATAATGTTGGCAGTTTCAGTGATTTGAGTCCTTTTGCTTTTTTACAGTTAGTGTCAGAAGTGACTGAGGTGTAAGATGGAGAAAATTGAGTCTTGTAGTGTCATCAAGTTCCTGCATTTGAAGGGCAAAACTGCTGAGGAAATCCATGATGAGATGATGGCTGTTTATGGAAGTGATTGCCCAACGTATGACACTATTGTGAGGTGAAAAGGAATTTTTAAACTTGTCACATGTCCCTGACAGATGAGCCAACCGCGGGTAGACATCAATGACAGACAATGCTGTCACAGTGAAGAAAGTGGAGTGTTTAATACTGGAAGACAGACGAGCAACCATCCAATGATCACTAATGAGACACATCTTAGCTATGTCTTTTTTTTTATTACTTTTTTTTTATTTTACGTCCTCCAATGTTAAATCATATCGGACGGTGAATGAAATGGGTGAAATGATGCTCAAATGTGTCCAGGGTTCATGGAGCTTAGAGCTACCCAACATTCGTCTGTAAGGATAAGGGAAAACCCCGGAAAAAACCTTATCCAGGTAACTCACCCTAACCGAGATTCAAACTCGGAACCTCTTGAACGTGAGACAGACATGCTACCATCTACGCTACCAAGGCGTAGTTAGCTATGGTAGTTGGTCAGGGCCATCTTAGCTATGGTAGTGTGTGAAAAATTATTCATGACGAACTGCACATGTCTAAGGTGTCTGCACGGTGGGTTCCATGTCTGCTAACCCCTTTCCAAAAGCAAACACGGTGTGACTTTTCAAGACATGTTGATGCTGCTGTTGGAACAGGATAAAGATGATTTTTTTGATTGCCTGGTAATCATGGATGAATCCTGGATCTATCAGTATGATCGAGAGACAGAAACCATGGGCATGGAATGGAAATATGCAGATTCCCCCCTCCCCCCAAAAAGGCAAAGGTGCAAAAGTCAGCTGGGAAGGTCATGCTTTCAGTTTTGTGGGGCTGCCGTGGAGTCATCCTTACAGATTATCTTACCAAGGGTCAAACCATCACTGGCAGATACTACTACAATCTCCTGGACAAGTTACGAGCATCTCTGATTAAGAAACGATGAGGTATGCTCTCCAAAGGAGTTCATCTTCTGGCTTACAATGTACCACCTCATTCATCTCAAGTTGCAGTTGACAAAACAAGGGAATGTCTTATTTGCCCAATCTCACACCAAGTGACTTTTTCTTGTTCCCGGAAATGAAGAATCTGTTACGTGGTCTCTGATTTGACAAAACAAATGACATCATTATTGAAGTGGAAGAGTGGTTTAAAGCAAATTCTACAGACTTCTACAATCAAAGTATTCGGAAGGTCAAGAAACGCTGGTAAAAATGTGTAAATCTGGATGGTGACTGCGTAGAGAAGAGCTAACAAGCACATATCAACACAAACTCTCTATCACATGTTTTAAAGGGTGATAATTAAAACTTTACGACACCCTCTCGTATATTGTTCAATAAACAATAGATGGACAACAAATATAGTTAAGAAAATTTATGGTTACAACAAAAGATTCACATTACAGTACAACTCAAAGTTAAATTTAAGATATACATATGAATGTAACAAATATGTATCTCTTAGGCAGTCTTCAGAATTTTTGTTGGCTGAATAAAGTTGCTTTTCTAGTAAAAATTATTTATTTTTTTAATTCATTTGAATTTGAAATATTTTTTAAATGATCAGGGAGGCAGTTAAAACATTATTTTTAGAACAGATTTCCAGGGTTTACTTCTTTGACTGCTAATATACAATTTACTCATGTTTCTTATATTTTTGGATGAATTTCTGCTTTTGTTGTCAGTTTATAATGTTTCAGCAGCAGTTTTTTCATATGAAGCATCCCAGCACAGATGTTGATCAATTCATATACCCAAAAATTTTGTATTATTTGCATATGTAACTGTAAAATTCACAAATTAAACAAGAGATTTTGAAGAATTTTTCCTATTCTTATGCTAAAAATTAATTGCAACGGTTTTAGTTATATTTGTTACTAACTGATTAACTCTAAGTATTTTAACCTTTTCCTATTATACAAAACTATGTATCATCAACAAAAGGGGTAATATTCTTTGAGGAACACATTATTAAATTTTCTCTCTTTTTCTAAAAACAATTTCCTCTGTTTCTATTCTTTTTCCTAAATAAGATTCAAGTGAGATGTATACAAGCTCTCTTATTATACCTGCTATTAAGAAGTATCTTTAACAGAATTTTGTGATTAATTATGTCATACGACTTAGAGAGGTCTAAAAATAATCCAATTTCCATTTTGTTTTGATGTACATAATTGTACACAATTTCTAGAAATTATAGTTTGAAACTGCATATTGAAATAATGCCTTAAAGCTTATTGGAAAGTTGCAATTGTCCAATTACTTCAACTTCATTAGATATTTTACCTCAAAACATGTTTCTGGAACTCTTTGATTAGCACGTACATCCAACTTTCACCAGTCACAATCAGCTCCTAAAACATGTTCTGAGATGGTTAAAAAAATTAGTTGCAACATTGTTAGATAGTCAACATGAAAAATTCAATGCCATTTCCAGGATTTGAACCACGGATCTCCTGGTTTCCATCCAGTCACTCTTACCCATTGAGCTACCATGGCCAACTAGCCATAATGGCATTAAATTCTCCATTTGACTCGTATATTTCCCCGGTAGACCACTAGGGGCTTTCGCATTCGAGATACTCCTTTGTGGTGACTTTCTATCATAAGTACTTGAGTCCCAGGTTTCATCATTTAACACCTGGTTAAATAATTAATAGTGTGAAAGCTATTAATTCAATAATGAAATATGGTTTGATATTCTGGGTAACTCGGTGGAGAGTAAGCGAGTGTTTATATTACAGAACAAAGCCACCAGAACAATATGTGGTATCAACATTATGGCTGCATGTAAGGATCTGTTTTGAAGGCTGAATATTTTAACACTTCCGTGTGAATATATGTTCATGCTTTTGTGTTTCTATATAAAAAATTAAGACTACTTCTCACAAAATGTAAGTATATATAGCATGAATACTAGACAAAGAATGGACTTACGCAAACCCAGTGCTAAATTGACTTATTTCCAGAAAGGAGTACATTATGACTGTCAGAATATTCAATGTCCTTCCAAAATGCATATTACTCAATACAGGAATTCATGGATGATTATTAAAGTGTCCAATGGAATAAAGGGAATGCAATCTATCAATGTATTGATTTAATGTATTGTTATCCCCATTAATAAATGGTTCTCCCATTTTCTTGGAGTTTGTGACATGTTTGTGCATTACTCATTTAAATCTAATTTCCTTTCCTTTTTTTTTGTCTTGCATGTTGATAAGGCAGTGTTCAGGTACATTGGTGATTAGTAATTGTATAATATTCTGTGTAGTGGTGGTGGTGGTGGTGGTGGTGGTGGGGGTGGTGGGGGTGGTGGGGGTGGTGGGGGTGGTGGTGGTGGTGGTGGTGGTGGTGGTGGTGGTGGTGGTGGTGGTGGTGGTGGTGGTGGTGGTGGTGGTGGTGGTGGTTTTTTTTTATAGTAAGGGGAAAATCCTCTTGGACACCCCTAGGCGTGGTGAGTTGGATTTCTACCAACTAAAAAACCCTTACTCTCACAGCACACCATACTGGAGCTGCAATGCTTTCATCTCTTCAGTATGGCAGCTATAATTCAGGTCACAGTCTTAGTTGGGCAATATGCTGGAGATCAATCTGCGCAGGAGAAGTAGAAGTACTTAGGGCAGCATCCTTTCAGCTCGCTCCTTAGTTGACATGATAGCCCTGGCCAGTTGTTGCACTATGTCCCAAAAGTGTTTGCTCTGCAGCATTGTGATCCCTAGGTTCTCAGGTGTGAGCGTTGCATTTAATTTACTATACGCCTCTCGGCGCAGGCCATCCCATCGCGGGCAGATAAAGAAGGTGTGTTCCGCAGAATCCTCAGAGGTACAATAGTTGCAGGTGGTGGAATCACTTTTTCCCATGCGAAAGGCGTAATTCTTAAATCGCCCATGGCCTGTCAGAATCTGCATGAGGAAATAATCCAGGTTTCTATGTTTGCAGCGCAACCATGGGCGCACATCGGGTATCAGCCGTTTAGTACATTGGCCTACGATGGTGGTTGCTGTCCATCGCGCTTGCCATTGCGCAATCATGTGGTCTCTGATCAGGTGTTTAACGTCAAGAGATTGGCAGGTATTCGGGTCACTGAGTAGCTGACGTTCTTTAACCAGCAGGTCAATTGGGAGGGCCCCACTCACAACCTGTAATGCCCTATTGGAAACAGTTCGGTAGGCACAAAATGAGCGCAGAAGCACTTTTCTTTGCACACGTTCCAACATTGTGGCGTATTTCTTCCTGTTTAGGGCAGTGTACCAGATTGGTGCAGCATAGAGCAGAATAGAATATACTACAATGCACAACATTTGGCGCTTCATGGACCGCGGACCACCAATATTGGGCATGAGTCGGGCAAGTTGGGAGGCCTTTTCTTCCGCTTTCTTGGTCACAGCTTTAATGTGCTCGCCAAATGTGAGGTGTTCATCCAGCATGACTCCCAGGTATCGGATAGCCTTTTGTGGTACTATCAGTGTGTGCCTTAGCATAAAGGAAATGTGTGCACGCTGCCGAGGACCCTTCAAAATGACTGCCTCAGTTTTCTATGGTGCTAATTCGAGCCGGTCATAGGTCATCCACCTATCAATACGTCGCAATGATTCATTAGTGCGATATATTAGATCTTGGTCGTCCTCCGCACCAACAAGTAGTGCCAAGTCGTCCGCAAATGCAACTTGGTGTACACCTTCAGGAAGCTGCAACCGGAGAACTCCATCATACAGGATGTTCCACAAAGTAGGCCCAAGAATGGAACCCTGAGGCACACCGGCCGTGATAGGAAGCTTATGCTTATCAATGAGTATCGTCCTTGCATGAAAATAAGATGTCAATATATTTAACAGGTAAGGCGAGATGTTTCTTTGTCTAAGACACTGGAGGATAAGGCTCCACGAGGCGGTATTAAACGCGTTGCGTACATCTAAGGTCAGTAAGGCAGCCCATTTCCCACACAAGTCGTCTCGAATCCGAAGCACAGCCGCAATAGCCTGTATAGTAGAGCGGCCTTTCCTGAACCCGTATTGCTTATTGGAGAAGCCGCCGCTGGCCAAGATCTCCCTTTCCAATCGTAGTTTGACCAGTCCTTCAAACAACTTACTGAGTGTGTTCAACAGACAAAGTGGCCTATATGCAGACGACTCTAATGGTGATTTCCCTCCCTTCAGGAGGAAGCCGACCTTAGCACACTTCCAGATATCCGGGAAATCCTGTTGCACTAAGAGCGTGTTCAGCACCTCCAAAATCCAAACGGGCATTAATTTAACTGCAGCTTTGACTATTGCTTGGGTTATACCATCAATGCCAGGTGCCCTGCCTGTCTGCATTTTATTAACCACCGTGGCGAGTTCGTCCATAGTGAAGGGTTCTACAGCCATACTTCGGCCTCCTACGTCCAAGGTATCCTCTCGGAAAGGGAATAAGGCAGCTGCTATCTCTTTTTTACGGGCGGTGCTCAGATTCACAGGCAGGTGATTTATTAATCTCCAACTAACAATCTTGTAGCCAGTACCTCAAATGTCATTGTTCAACTCATCACAGAGATTTCTCCAGCTATTACATTTAGATTGGAATATGAGGCGAGTAAGCTGCCGTCTGCACCGCTTATAGGCCTCCCTCGCTGTCTCCAGCTGTTCGGGACCCGGATGTCGTCGACGGAGGCGAGTCAGGATTCTCCGCTTCTGAATACAAGTAGCTCGTTGCACTTCAATCTCACTATTCCACCAATATGGTACTCGATTGTTGCGTGCTTTAGACCGCTTTATCTGGCTTAGCTCACAGACATTCTTTAAGACTTGAGTCCCCTGCCATTCAATGAGGGTTTGGAATACATCCCAGTCATAGTCAACTTTCCGCTTCTCCATATGGATCTGTTTGCGATAGGGAGTCCCCGTAATTTCAAAATAGATGAACCGGTGATCACTAAGTGATTCATCTTCCAGAACCTGCCAGTCCACAATTTGAGCTGCTATGGTCTGCGTCGAACAGGTGACATCAATGAAGGACTCAGAAGTATCTCTGACAAAAGTGGGAACTGTGCCTGTATTATGGGCTACAAGATCCAGGGTGGCCATCCAATCTGTCCAGTAGGCGCCTCGACGATCAGTAATTGGTGATCCCCATTGTGGCGATTTGCTATTAATGTCACCCAGAAGAATGCATTCCCTTCCGGTGCTTCTGCAATCCCTCATGAGATGATCGACAGCGCTCCTAAAATCATCCAAGGAAATATTCGGAGAAATATAACAACAGAAAAGATGGCAGTGCCGGAAATACACACAGAGGTAACCTGCCTCCACTCGAAACTTCAGCATCTCCAGTTGTTTATTCAGAAAATACACGGCGACATCACACCGTGTATCTGTGAGCCAACCACCAGCCGACACCCGCTTTTTGTTTGATTCGCAAGCAACTATTACATCCACTTCTCGGCTTACTGCCGTAGCTTGCGCCATATCATGACAGGCATTTGACCGCCTAAAATTAAACTGAAGTAGACGAATGCGGTGTGGATGCATCACGTGGATCACAACTTTCTCGCTCGAGCAGCTAACACCAACTTGCGAAATATAGGGCATTTCATTTGGTCAAATTTATGG
>CM060957.1:118579426-118751926 GCA_030765055.1 Mantis religiosa | reverse complement strand
TTGTCTTTCTTACATAGTGTCACAAGGTCGCTCGTAAGCGAACGCTGACATCGAGGGAGGCGGGGAGTGAAAGAGACATATAGCGGCTAAGCCACACCCACAGACCGGCCAGCGCGTGTGCACAGCCATAGAGGTGTCTGGACGTCTTGAACGTTCTTTCCCCTGGGCCTGCCGCCTCGAAAGGACGGGAAGCTTCGGGTGCCTTCACCAAACTTCGCAAAACCGCAGGCCATGTTTAAATAACACTACGCTTGCTACGGACGATCGAGTAGTAGTATCGGCAGGAAGCAACTAGAGAGTGCAGAGAGGTAGTCAGTCCGGCAGGAAGCCGTAAGGAAAGAACACCAACAGTCTTAGTGCCTTTGTATGCGCCCATGGCTCTCATGTTCGGTTATAAATATTAAATAAAGTATAATCTGTTAATCTATGGAATCAACTTTTTCGCGAAATGTTCCTGTTTTAGCTGAAAAGTTGTGTTCCTGATAATGCGGGACCGTGATGGATCATATGTAGGTAAAGAAAAACTAAAGAATTTAACTATACATGAATATACATGGAGACACAATTCAGGTTGCCATGATATTAATTTTCGGTATTTAGCTGCATGCCAAATCTTACTTACCAATAGGTTTTTGTGAAAATCCATTTTCCTTCTTCTTGCTGCCCAGAATTCTATATGTTATAATTTTTTATTATTATCAGGAAGCCTGGGAATTGACATATTTAGGATAATATACTTTGCTTACTGCATTCTCGTTTAAGGGAATAGTGTTGTGGGGACACTCTCCAGCTTGTAAAGCATTATTCATAATTCAAAAGAGAATAGTACGAGTAATAATGAATGTAAATCAGTGGAGTTCATGCCGGTCATTATTAAAATAAAAAACTGAAAATTTTACCTCTTCCATGCATTTATATTCTGGAGTGTGCCTTACATGCAAAAACAAGAATGGGAAGTAGCACCCTCCAAACAAATGAGCGCATTCATAGCCACAATACTTGCCAAAAATCAAATATACATATAATAAGAGCAAATGCAAAAATGTACCAGGATGGAATAGTGTATTCTAGTTCCATTATTTATAATAAATTACCAAATAAAGCAATCAGAAAAATTGAATGCTTTAAAACAAACCAGGTGACATACCTGCTCAATCACTGCTTCTACTCTGTCGAAGAGTTCCTAAATTTTTAAAGGCGTTGCATTTGGATCATAGTTTAATGGTATTGTATTACCTCATGCTGGTCAATTCTATCTTTAGGCTAATACTCATTGATCTTGTTTAATTGTATTTAGATTGTAAATAGGACTTTGTATTTCATGTCCTGTCATCTTACTTCTATATTATTCATTTCATACATAAATATTTAAAAACTTAGATTAAGCTTTTAATCTGTGCGTGATTCACACCATATCATAACTATATGCAATGTATGATCGAAGGAATGAATAAATATAACTATCCATACGTCCTTGCAGGCCTTTCAAATCGTTGAAAACTTTATTCAGACTTAATTACGCTTGGCTTCGATACCTTAAAGTTTAAATGGCAATTTCCAGCTTTAAAATTTTGTTCAAATATGTCCAGGTTAGCCAACATAGTGTCTTATTCATATCGTACATTGAGCTTGAATAAGGTACAAAATAGGCCAATAATATTACAGAAATGACTTCATATGCAGTAAAATAATACAATAACTCTTAAATTTTGAACTAAGCAGAGTTTTTTTTTCTATTAGTATGCAACACGGCAGCCAAAATAATTATATCGGCGAATGGAATATAGTTCACATCCGGTTGTTATCGTAGGTGCAGCGCTCGAAATGTACCTTTTAGCCCTGCCCGTTTCGCGAACCTTTATGCGGCACGGAACTTCCTATCTCACATGACAGAGCCTGGAGGAAAAGCTATATCACAGATTAATACCAGATTCTCAACTCCGTGATAAAAACTGAAGACGCATAGGGCGCTCGTTCCTAAACCTTGGCAACTACGGCTGGTAAGGCCGGCAATGTAGTAAGCTTCTATTGCGACCGAGCTATGGTGCATTCGCTTCCCCTTTCGCCGTTTTCACTGACTGATAGAATCCAACTTCTTTCGAAATCACATCTCGCCACACATGAATAGTTTACGCGTATTTTAGCTATCGCATATTAGCATAATATGCGTCAAATACGCTGAGGAAATATACGGTAAACTATTCATCAGTGTGCGAGATGTGACTTCGAAAGAAGTTGTCCAATTTGTGAAAAAAATGTCAAGAATCCACTCGAACTTTTCCTCTTAAATATGAATAATTGACTCCCACAAAGCACTATATCTTTATTCCTGTTGAAAATTGATAATTCTGTCTTTAAAAACAATTAAAATTTTAAAAACGAGAGAGTGAGATCACTTAAGATGCTGTTGAGATTATACAAGACATCTGCATCCCCTTTCCCTCAAGCTTCTTAGTGTAATACTTAAAGGTGACAAATTTCATAAATGGCACTACTTTATATACTTCTAATCACTTTGGTTGAATTAACATTCACAAGTGCAGAATAAATTATGAATAATAATAATTACATTAAAGCTGTATCATTCATTTAAAATTGTCCTAAGCTTAACTGTCTTCACAACACAAGAATATTACAGCGTTGCATTTTTAAATGCTTCAATGGCATGCATATGCACAGTAATGAATGCTGAAAAAGAAAATGTGCAGTTTTAAAAATAAAATTTAATGCACAGTGTATCTTCCAATAAGAGATTATTTCATGTAGTTATCTGACTGTGAAGTATAATTTGCTTAATGTGCAGAGCAATTGTTTGGATAAATGGTTTGCTTTAACTTGATAAGACTTTAAGCAATTTACTTTATGACTAAGATGGCAAATGGAGCCCTCTGCATAGTGCAAACTTCTCAGTCCATGACATACAACTGAATGTGTGTCAAATAAATAACTCAATGAAAGATTACAGTATGAACTATTAATGCTGTTTGTAGTTTTAGTTAAGAAGTGAAAGCGATGGAACTGTGTGTTTGAGTAGTTAACAGAAAATAATTTAGTAATGTAATTTATTTGCTCACACATCTAACCATTATTTCTTTTGACAGTCCATAATTCCCTTATGTGTTCACTACAAAGAAACAAGAAGGCATTATATAGCAAAATAATGTGCAGTTTTATCTACTTTTCAAAAATATTATGTGGCTTCGCATCACTGTATGTAACGAATGGCTCATATATTAGGTTAAACATCTTTTTCTCATGCCAAAGATTGAGATTTTCATTCCAAATTAGAACAATGAGAGGATGTTTAACAGTGTAGTTTCATGTCACATGTAACATTTCTGTGGGTCACGCTAGTAACGTTATATCACCCTTAAAATGGTTAGCATTACAGAAATTGTGTACCAATATTACTCATAAATGGTGGCAAGTACATGTTGAGAACAGATGTACCACAGAATACATAAATGCTTTGCAAATATCACTTTAACTTGTTATTTTTCTGAACCCATTTGTGTGTGTGTGTTAACAAGGAAGAGGATTTATAACCTATTATTTATTGTGAAGCTTTACTTATTTGAGATCAAGCCACACTGTGTTTAGGTCCTAGCTAGCTGACATTGTGCATGTTTTAAGAATAACTGGAATAATAGAAATAAAATAAAAGTGGCACATAATGATGATTACACAATGTCATTTTAATCATTTCCTGCAATGCACAATTACACCTAAAGACTTGTAAAGCTTTTTCAAATAAATTCTAATCCCATCAGATCTCTTCTAAGATGGTTATTCAGGTAAATAATTTAGTGTAGTGTGTACAATAATATTGCATAGCGACTACTGCATTAAACAATATAGAACAAATTAGGTTTATGGAATCTCAGATCATACTTTTAATTGCTGTTAAAAGCTGTGACATTCTTGATCAATGATGTAGATATACACTGATGAGTAAGGTTAAGAGAACTTAATTCTTCAAAATACTTATCATTGCAATTTAAAGAAAAAGTTTATGAAATTCATATCAAGCATCTTGCCCAAATATTTTAATTTAAGCCACCTAGATTATATGTAAACACGGATTATGCTAATTTTGGTATATCTGAAAATTCACAGCTATTTTTTTTTCAGTAATTTAAACTGGATATTACTTACCTTACATGGACTTCTATATGACTTATATATTTTAAATTTAAAACTACAAGTACAAACACAAAAATTAATACACCGAATCAACTGTCTAAAATAACTTCACTTTTCCATGTTGGTCACAGTATTCCTCAAAGTTTTTGTTAAATTTTCCACTGATGTGAAATGAAACTCAAACTTTCAGAAATACTTGATATGCCACATTAAATTGCTGTATACGCGGGAAAGAATGATTTATGCTACATTACTAAAGTTCCTGAAGATCACTGCACATCACCAAAACAAGAAACATACACAATATCCAATAATCCTGCACTCTGATTTCTGCCATCGTATTCCTGGTAGCCTGAGATGATGGATGACCCCTGAAAGACAAAAAACAGAAAATCCTATTATTCCAGTAATAAAGTAACAAGGTTAATGAAACTAATGATTTTGTATATAAAACAACACACTTTTTCCATTATAAGGTGCTACATTAATCTAGAGAATTTAACTATGCATGTATATGTATTAAGGCACATTTCAGGTTATGTCATATTAATTGTTGGTATTTAGCTACATGCTAAATCTTACTTACCAATAGGTCTTTGTGAAAATCTAGTCTCGTTTTTCCTGCTGCCCATACGTCCTCGTAGTTCTTTCAAATTTTTACAATTTCACAAATCGATTAAAATTGTATCCAGAACTTAATTTGGCTTGGCCTCCTTTTTTTTCAATTTTTTTTTTTGGAGGCGGCCCCACCCCGCCGCCCCCGGTGACGATCGTCCGCCTTGAAGAGGCTACATCGTCCCCCCATGCACGTGCAGTTAGTAAGACTAATCATGCAAGGGCAAGGGGAGGGTGCTTGTCAGTCTAATCTATCTACTGCAAGTTGGTCAGGTTCCGCTAAGAGCACCCTGGTTAGTAGTAGGTGAAATTGCGGGCGAGCATGCGATGCATGCAAGCGGGTGACGGAAATGCAGGCCAGGGCTGCACCCATGACCGAGGTCCTGAGTGGAGCCGTGGAGCGTGAAGGGGCCTCTTTGTGTCTTGGTGATGTTTTGGAGTAGAGGAGAAGTTTGGTTTGGGGGATAAACAAGTGAGGTGGAATGGGCGAGAAATTAAAGAAATGCATAGGTGGGCGAACTACTTTGGTTAGTCTACGGCATGCAAAGTGATACTTAGGCTATTTGCAGGCAGCTGGGCTATGCAAGTCGTGGCGTGGCTTCGTCAAAAGGGCGAGTTGTCGTGTTCCTTGTGCAGGTCCGGTATCCATTGCGTGGTCTATTATGGTCACAGTTGGGGGGGGGGCCCTCTTCCCCCTGGTCCGCCCTGTGTAATCAGGGACTTGGAGGGCAACCTGTTGGGAGATAAAAGACAGAAGAAGTGATTAGTTGCAAAGATGGTTTGTGCTAGGCGTCTGAGTCAATCGGGAACGAGGAACTCCAGGTAGTCATCTATATCTTCATGTGTAATAGTCTCGGTCATGTTTCTATCAAATAAGTATAGTGGCCGTTTGTGTTTATTGTGTGTAGTCTCGTACTGTCCTAGGTCCCTTACAAGTGGATTATGGCAGTTGGCCGCCCGGTCATATAGATCAGCGGCTAGTTTTTTAATGAATTGTTCTATGGTGTGGATCTTGAGTTCCTTATGGAGTATATTTGCAGGGGTGATTGCTGGGACTTTCGTTATGACACGTAAGACTTTGTTCTGGAGCATTTGTAACCTTTTGATGTGAGTAGGGGCAGCATAACCCCAGACAGGAGAAGCGTCCTTAAAGCCTTAATTCAAATCATTACAGGTTAGCCAATGTAGTGTCTTATTTATATCGTACATTGAGCTCAAATAAGGTCGATAATAGGTCAATAATATTACGAAAATTACTTCATAAGTAGTAAAATAATACAATAGCTATTATATTTTGAACTAAGCAGAAGATATTTTATATATTAGTTAGTATGCAACACGGCAGCCAAAATAATTATATTGGCGGCATTGAATCCGGTGCATGCAGCGCTCAAAATGCACCTTTAGAGGCCGGGTGTTTCGCGAACCTTAACGTGTCTCCTGGTTTCCTATCTGAGTTAACAGGCCCTGAGCTATATCAATCATATTTCCCGAGATGGCAGCACAAGTAAATAAACTAAACATTTATAATCTCTCCATTTATTGTTTTAGGAGAGCGATTTTAAGTACGCGTAAACATTTATTAATAAGAGGTATATGTCATCATATATAAAATACAAATTAGTTGCTGAAATATTGAGTTTTTAATTCAAAAATTTACAAAATATTTAAGCATATTTAGCAAGAATGCGATGGTAAGTACTACTACTACTGCTTCGTGAGTGCAAACTTCATTACACATTAGCTTCACTTACGGAATTTTTGAGAAGGACTTGCAACTAGCAAGGCCTTTATTATAAACTACAACCTCCGGTATTCTTGTTAATACCACATTCGCAACTCCGTGGTTAAAATGAGGACGCCTAGAGTGCGCTTAGAGCCATAAAGCGCTCCTCCTGTACCTTTCAATGCCAGCTAAGTGAACTAACCAACATGTCGTCGGAAATGCAGGGCGTTTCTATTTCGATCGAGCTATGGTACATTCGCCTCCCCCCACCCTTCCCTGCTGTGTTCATCGACTGTATGCATATTTAGAAGCCTAATCTCGTGCATCAACAAATAATTTACGGCACAACTCATTTATCACATATTAGCATTATACGCGCTAAATATGCTGAGTAAATGTGCGTAAATTATTCATCACTGTGTGAGATATGACTTCGAAAGAAGTTGACCAATTAAATTCGGGGGAAAAAAAAAGGTCTCAGAAGCCACTTCCAAACTTGAACTTTTTCCTGTTGCCACTAAGCATTACAGCTTTTATATTCATGTGATAAATGAATAAGTAGGTCTTTAAGAAACAATTGCAACTTTGACAGAGTGATATTACTCAAGATGCTGTCGAGGTTATACATAACACCTGTACTTCCTTTCCCTGAAGTGTGAATTCATAAGCTTGTTACTGTGATAATTACAAGAAAACCTGACACTAAATCAGTGCATTCTACAGGTACTGGAAAACAGGAAAGGATATCACAAGGTCATGAGTAATGAAGTTTCTTTGTACACAGAATTATGTTGAAAAATTCTTTGGAAGGAAAGTGTCAAAAAGAAAAAAAAAATGGAAAACATTATTTAAAAAATGTATATCTAAATTGTAAGTGAAGATACAAACAACTATGTACAAAAAAAATATCACTATCTCTTTAAATAGAAAACAAAGAAGCTCTGTTAATAGTTTATATTTACTAAGAATTTCAAAAGCTCTATAGTACTTACATCATTTTCAGCACAAATTTACATAAGAATATTCAAAGAAAAACCTGAAATTTGTTATTGATTCATGATATTAATTTGTGATTGATTCATATTAGTAAAACTTCACAAATTACTACATGAGGCAAAGACATGCATTGAATAAAAGACACTATTTTATATACTTCTAATCACTTTAGTTGGATTATCATTCATGCATGCAGTATAAATGATTATGATTTAAAGGAAACACAGTTCAATGAATCTAAGAAAAATATTAAGTAGATAAAAACTGTATCATTCCTTTAAAATTTTCCTAAGCTTAACGTTGTCTTTGAAACACAGGAATATTACAGCCTTGAATTTGTAAATGCTTTATGATATGTATAAGAAGAGTGATAAATGCTGAAAAAAGAAAATAAGCAGTTTTAAAAATAAATTTTAATGCAAAGTGCATCTTCCAACAGGACAAAATTTCATGTAATTATCTGACTGTGAAGTATGATTTGCTTGGTACAGCAACTGTTTTGGTAAATAGCTTACTTTAACTTGGTAAGACTTTAAACTATATGTACTAAGATGGCAATTGGTGCTCTCTGCATAGTGTAAACGTCTCAGGCTATGACGTACAACTGAATATGTGTCACGTAAGTAAATCAATGAAAGGTTACACTCAGAAGCATTACTGCTGTTTGTGGTCTTAAGTATGCAGTGAAAGTGCTGGAACTGTCTGATTTGTTAATAGGTCTAATTAAAATGCTTACATATCTAAGCATTATTTCTTTTGACAGTCCATAATCCCTTATCTGTTCAATGGAATGAAACAATAAGTGCATTATATAGGTGTGGCTATATCTGCTTTTCAAAATTATGTGGCTTTGCATCACTGCATGTAACGGATGTTGGCTGTTAAGCTAAAATCCCCAGAGTTTGCCGGGTAGCTCTGCAATGTATTTGGGGTGCTACCAACAATGTAGATGCTGAAAGATATTTCAGTAAATATAATTTGACTGTGAGTGACAGGAGGACTCAAATGACAGAACAGAATGTTGAAATATGTTCAGTGCCTTCATTCAACAGCATTACTGATTCATAAACTAGGCTAATTTAGTGCATTTTCTATTTATGGTGTTATAGATCAGTATGGATTTATCTTTTTTGTGTTATGCAATATGCTTTAGTCTGTATCAGATTGTTCTATATTTCTGCATATTGCTGTAACCTATATTAATGTGAATAAACTGACACTTTATACACTTTTAACTCACCGTCATTAATAACCCTCCATAAATGTGTTTTACATTTCATATAAATAATATTAATATTCATCATTTAACAAAATTAACTCAAACTTTCTTCAAAATGCTAAATTGCAAATGTAAAATGCTACAAAATGCTAAATGTAAAAACCAAATGCTAAATATCAATACCCCTACCGATTGTTTATTATGAAGCTTTACTAATTTGAGAACATGCCATTCTCTATGTCCTAGCTGCAGCTGACATTGTACATATTTTAAGAATAAGTGGAATACTGGAAATAAATGTAAAAATAGCATATAATGATGACGATGGCACAATGACATTTTAATAATTTCTTGCAATGCACAATTGCACTTAAAACTTGTTAAAGCTTTTACAAGATCAATTCTAATGCCACTAGGTCTCCTCTAAGATGGCTGTTCAGGTACATTATTTGGTGTAGTATGCACAATATTACATAGTGATTACTGCATTAAACAAGTTAGAACAAACTGAATTTATGGAATCTCAGATCATATTTTTAATTTTCTGTTAAAAACTATGAGATTCTATATCACTAATATAGTTATACACAATGAGTAAGGTTAAGAGAACCTAATTCCTCAAAATATCATTGCAGTTTAAAGAAAAACTTTATAAAAGTTCATATCCAAGCATGTTGCCCGAAGATTTTAATTTAAGCACCCAGATTATATGTAAACACAGATAATGCCAATTATAAACTAAGAAATTCTACGAAATCAAAGGGAATTGAATTCTGTACAAATCCACAGCCACAGTTTTGGTATATCAGAAAATTCACATACTTGGGTTAGAATGACACAGCGAAGCATGTAATACACAAGGCAAACAGTAAACCATTATCAAAAACAGATGCTGCCACCAGACATTGCAAATACATCCTTATAAACAATTCATATATTTTAGATTACTTAATCCAGGAAGGGTACTGCGGCTGAAATGCACAAATGTTTCATCTAAAATGCAGTCTGAGATGGAAGAATTCTTTTTTTTTAAATCTTCGTGTATAAGTTTGTTGTACACATGCTAGTATAAACAACATGAGAATTAAAGATATGTAACAACATGCAAAGAGATATGTCTATAAAGCTAATAAGCAATTGTTTAAGTATTTCTGTCTTTGATGACAGCCAGGCACGTATTCAGAAGTCAAGTTCCGGGGGGGGGGGTCCAAAAATCTACGTTGAATTATTTGCTTTAAATAATTAATCAGGGATGTATTTTTATCATGTTAGTAAAACTAAAAAAAGATGTAATATATTATATTCACATTACTTTCTCCACCCAATCTTCTACAAATTGTTCTCAGAAAAGCTTGTTTTTGTCTTGTTTCTTTGGATCAAGTCTATAGAAACACCTTTAATCGCACACTTTTGTTCTTATACCTGGGATAAAGTGATATAAGCAGCAATCAGATATTTAAAAACGAACCACTAATTGATGCATTTGAAGTATTAGTTCTCCTTGAATGAAAAAGGGAATAGGATCTTAGAAGTTAAACATTACATACCTTTAAGTAAGTATCTGAGAATTTTTATCACTAACAAATAATATATCGGAATTAGTTAACTTTGCAATACATTATTATAATTGACATTATTTGTGTATTTTAACAAGTTACTTGTGCAGTAACTTTTCGTTTATCTGTTAGGTTTAGAATAGTTATACAGATTTCACTTCCAGTAAAGCAAACTTCAGGGTTTATCCTCAGAAAATTCACAATAGGCATTCTATTTTTTGTGCAGCTATCTGAAATATGTAGTATTTAAATTCAAATTATTGAAGCCATTTTTAGACGATTTTATTGAAAGTCTTCGTTTCGCATCCTTGAAAGATAACGAAATTAAATCCTACATGTTATATTCCTCCAATATTTGGGTTCTGGAGCGCCCGCGCGCAGACATTTATTTTTAAGTTTTTTCCCCCCTGTTCTGGTGTCCTCAAAACTTGCATTCCTGATGACATCTCAATATCAACTTTTTAAATGGAATGTAACACGTTTGTGCTTACTAAACACGTGGTAGAGGCGATAAACATTGATTCCGTACTCCCGTACACTGACATGAGTCTCTCTGGTTCTCACAATTTCGCAACTCATATAAAGCACGATTGCTCCATTGCGTATCGTCATCAGGCAAACTCTTTGGTTATAAATGATTTCAACTGGAGCCCACCTCCATAGTTTGGTGGTAGCGTATCTAACTCCCAGTGAAGAGATCTTGGCTAACCTTGCCGCTTAAGGGGAAGGAGGGTTTTCCTCCACCCACTGTCTGCGAATATAAGACGCAACGTTCCATTATGTAGAGAGAGCGAGAAAAGGGGAAATGCTTTCATGAGGAGGTGGGGTGAAGTGAAAAAAAAAATCCACCTTTGCTCATATGAGCGCAAGTTGGGCACCGCAGAAGCGATTTCCAATCGAGATCAAGATAGTTTTCTCAATAGGACTTTTTACAGGGTATTCCCTTATCTTAATAAGACCATTGTCGGGTAAATCTTATGTTCTAGTTGCTCTAGACTGATGTGATGGTATCACCCGTTTCATTTACTGCCCAATATGATTATCCAGTTAAAGGACGTTAAAGTATTAAAAATAAATAAATAAAATACTAGGTTTCTTATTAAATTATGCAACGAGCAATTTTGAGACTGTTAAATGTGCATAACAATTGTTATATAGGATGAGATGTTTCGAAAATAGCTTATACGAGGGAAGTAGAAATTGCGGGAGTTGCGTATTTTATGAGCTCCACGTTCTCTTTTAACCTGTTTTTATCTATGATGACCTGGTTTCTTAGTTAAATAATCATGAAAATTAAAGAGGTGTTTATCACCTTTTCCCCAAAAATTCAAAATTGTCGTGTCTCAAACATGCAGCATTTTAATCGCAATCAATAGACATGTTTCTGAGAACAGAAAATTGACGAAAGTTCTTCCATCCAAAGGAAGATATTCATTCACTTTAGTCAATGACCCTTGTTTCAGTTTAAATAACTCAGTTCTGAAGACAGTCCTGAGGGCAAGCAAGAGGTGCACAGTCGGGAACAAAAGAAAGAGTCACAGTTTCAAATTTATTTGATCATTTAGTCATTTGTTGCTAATATTTTTCTCAGAAATGTTTATCTCTTGTGAAACTATTTATTATTTTTTTTTATAAAATTACTTATTAAGATTTTAGTTAATTGATGGAAATTAATCATTTCTTCACACTAGCCGTACATAGGCTAAGGTTTATCATAGATAGAGTCAACATGAAAAATTCAATGCCACGGCCGGGATTTGAACCACGGATCTCCTGATTTCCGTCCAGTCGCTCTTACCCAATGAGCTACCACGGCCAACTTGCTGTCATGACATTCAATTCTTCATTGGACTCGTATATTTCCCCGGTAAACCACTAGGGGCTCTCGAATTCCAGATACACCGTTTGTGGTGACTTACCATTGTAAGTACTTGCATTGTAAGTACTACTGTGAGTACTTGCAAGTACTTACAATGGTAAGTCGCCACAAACGGTGTATCTCGGATGCGAGAGCCTCTAGTGTTTTACCGGGGAAATATACGAGTCAAATGGAGTAACAGCGAGTGGACGAAAACCAGGAGATCCGTGGTTCAAATCCCGGCCGTGGCATTGAATTTTTCATGTTGACTCTATCTACTTATTAAGAGTTTTCATTGCACTAGGCGGCCTTGTTTTGTACAGTGAATAGAGACGTTAAGAAGAGAAACTTAAACTGTTTCAATTCATTTTAAACTTAGTTTTATTTAAACTATTTATTAAAGGTTCGGAATGACAATTCATTTGGGGGGGGGAGGTCCGGACCCCCTGGACCCCCCTTAAATACGTCCCTGATGACAGCTAATTATATGGACTAAATTAACCCCACCTCCAGAACAAAGCTTAAATATTGAAGAAATCACTTAATAATATCAATGGTGTTTAATTTTGGCTTACTGTTGTTTTATATTAACTCATGGAAATCAAATGAAAATTACAAAATAGCTGTAATATAAGAAAGCTAGTTTTGCAGTAATTTAAACTGGAAACTGCTTACCTTACATGGACTGTTATATATGACTCAATTATTTTAAATATTAAACTTCTAACACAAAACAACTGCCTAAAATAACTTCAATTTTCCTGAAAATTTAGAACATACTGGTCACAACACTCCTCAAAGTTTTTGTTAATTTTCCACTGATATTGAAATGCAACTCAAACTTTAATAAATATCTGATAAGCCACAGTAAATTTATGTATAGGTGAGAAAGAAACCTTTGTTCTACATTAATAATGTTCCTGAAGATCACTGCACATCACCAAAACAATCAACACAAAATTTCTAATCATGCGGCACTTTTGATTTCTGCCATCGTATTCCTGGTAGCCTGAGATGATGAGGTAGCTAACAAAATGTAGAAAAACAATGTTTTGGCATTAATAATTAAGTAACAAGGTTAACGAAACTAATGCTTTTTCATGTAAAATATCCTTGATACATTATAAAGTGCTACATAATCTAAGGAATTTAATTACAAATGAAAGTATACGAAGGTACAATTCAGGTTCAGTTACGATATTAATTTTCGATATTTAGCTATATGCTAACATCTTACTTACCGATAGGTTTTTGTAACAGTCTTTTCCCTTCCTTCTTGTTGCTCATATGCTATCGCAGGCCTTAAAAGTCTTGAGAATTTTACAAATTGATGACCATTTTTCACGTTTAATTTGGCTTCGCTTAGATACCGTTAACACCGCCCAGCGGCACCGACAGATTTTAAAGTTGTGTAAAGAGTGACATCTGTTGACACCGTCAGATTTTACAGATGATTTGCAGCGCTAAATCTGTCGCACGGTCGTTTCGAGAAGCTTAATGTGGAATCAGAGTCCCTATCCCAGTGATAGAGATGATGCCACATCACCAGCCTACGGCTATTCAAGTCGCCCGGCTTTGACAACATAGCCAAAGCGGCGCTAAAGGTTCTACCGTACCCTTGGGTGAAATCATTACCCTTTCTCTTTAATGCAATCCTCAAACTTTGCTACTTCCAATAGGCCTCGAAGCACGCAAAGGTCATCGCTATCTGCAAAACTGGGAAGGACGGAACGTCCCCGGAGAGCTACAGACCATCAGTTTGCTTCCAACACTGAGTAAACTGATGGAAAAACTTATTCTAATTCGACTAAGGACTATCTTGATCGACACAATATTGTCAGAGCGGAGCAATTCGATTTTCGCTCTCAGCATTCCACTCAACACCAACTACTTCGTCTGCTCGATGAAGTTTACACAGCCTTTAATAGGAAGCAGTTCGTTTCAGCAGTACTCCTAGATATCACCAGAGCATTCGACGGCGTATGGCACGAAGGCTTACTCTCCCGTCTCATCACCTACCAAACCCCTTCCTACTTAATACATCTCATTCACTTCTACCTCACTGGCAGAACCTTTGCTGTCTCTCACGACGGAATGTTATCCTCATCCCATCCCATTAGAGCTGACGTTCCTCAAGGTAGTGTCTTGGCACCCACTCTCTTCCTTCTATACATAAACAACCTACAATCCCTGCCACGCTGCTCGCTGTATCTCTTTGTTGACGATACCGCTGTCACCTCCACATGATCAGAGCTCAACCTGTGTACTCGCAGGATTCAACAATATGCTGACCTCCTTACTACCTGGTTCGAACGTTGGCGCCTACGCGTCCACCCACAGAAGAGCCAGGCCATCACCTTCTCTCGAAGACGAATAGCGGATCTTCCACCAATTCGTCTAGGTGGTGAGGACGTCCATTGGAAAACTTATGTTAAGTATGTTGGTGTTCTACTCGACATCAAATTGACGTGGGGAGGCTACATTACCTATGTGGCTAATAAAGTTAGCAAAAGAATGGGTATGCTATACCCTCTCTATAACCGACGATCATTCATGTCTCTGCCTACAAAACTACTCCTGTATAAGCAAGTACTCCGGCAGCCATCGCATACGCCAGTGAAATATGGGGAGTAGCAGCCAAGTCTCACCTACACCGCCTTGAAATTCTAAAATTCCGATTCCTCCGCATTGCCACAGACTCCCCTTGGTACATCCCCAATCTAGTTATCCGACGTGACCTACGTATCTCCACAATAACAGACTACATCCATACCCTTTCACGTTCCTTCTATCAAAATCTCTCCCACAACTTCAACTCCCTCATCCGCGGTCTAGGTGAGTACGACAGCGATCCTGGAGAGCGCTACAAACGCCCAAGGCTGCTTCTAGGCACAAAAAATAATACATCAGATGACTTATATATAACTCCAACCTCATCTTCTGCCGCATGTTATCCTTCCTTACAAAACACTCCACTGCCAGTACAGGGCCTAGCCCTGATCTGGCTTGAGACCGAAGGTTTGGCATTCAGATCTTCAATGCCCAGTCGTGTGTGTGTCTATCCCGGTCATAGACTCATCATTTGTAACTCTCCATGGACATTTTTAGTAAATGACGAATGATTTATACGATCTGAAAGGGTACCAGAGGAACCCACAACTCAACTCCCTCATCCGAAGTCTAGGTGAGTACGACATCGAACCGGGAAAGCGCTACAAACGCCCAAGGCTCCTTCTAGGCACATAAAATATTACATCAGATTGCTTATATATAACTCCAACCTCATCTTCTGCCGCATGTTATCCTTCCTCACAAAACACTCCTCTGTCAGTAGAGGGCCTAGCCCTGATCTGGCCTGAGACACAAGGTCTGACATTCACATCTTCAATGTCCAGTCGTGTGTGTCTAACCCAGTGATATAGCGGATTGATGAGCAACGAGTAAACAACTTTTCAAAAGATTCGTTAGTAAATGTTGGTACATTGTTATCAATTTGCATCGAAACGCATTACCAGTTTTGTAATCGTATAATTCTAGTATACTAGTGCGTGGTGAACAATATTTCATCGCGTTTGTGCATTTGACTGAGTTATTCACGCAAATTAGTGTTATTTTGTGCAAATGACCTGTGTTGGCTCAGCGCCGTATTTTTAGTAAATCTAAGTAAAACTTTAGGATTCCCTATTAATTAAAATATCGTGTGAAGTGTGATTGGTGTGCCCTTGTGCAGGAAGGGCCAGCGTGCACGCATACATACCCAGAGTAGGATATTGTATTCGGTCAAATTATGGACGGTATTTTCTGGCAGTTTTGTGCTCTCTTTCGTACATCATGTCCTCATGTAACATGGACATAACAGCAACCTCCCATTCAGACGAAGATGTTTGCACGGCAGCTCCGTCCTATTACATTAACGGTGGTAACAGCAGGGGTTACATGGATCGGGCACTTAGTTGATCCAAAGTTTCTCCTGCATTCTGATCATGTAATCATTCATCAACTGGAAATGGTAGACCGGTATAGTATGTTCAGTTTTCTGAGCAACATATCCCTCAACTCCTTGCAGCAGTCTCTGAGGGTAACAACTCCCAAGTTCCATCAGAAGAGTTTCATAAAATGGTTCTGCACCGTGCTCGGATAGAGGTCATTACTACCTACCTCACCAAGCACGAATATTCAAAATCTGAATGGCAACAGGTCCCCACAAATTGGAGACACCAACCACGTCAATGTCACAACATCACTGAGCACGCACTTACGTCAAATAAATTCTGTCCCCTTGCAACTGCAGCCTCCTCCTCAGTCTTAGAAGTCCCTCCTAGCACCGCTCCAGTTAAAAGTCCCTGCAGTGCTACAAAGACCTTGCCCATTTCAGTGACAAACTCTGACTCAGCTCCATCAGAAACTCCTATCCCCAGGGTGGCGAAACCCCCTCCCATCTTCCTTCGTCAGCCAGTAGACGAGAGAAAACTGCATACCTTCGCTGGGTACGACAAAACTTGTACCCTTCGTAATATGCGCAACACAGCCATCCTACCTGAAGATCCCACAGCACATCGTGAAATCCGTCGCTGGTTAGAGGATATTCAAATTCCGTTTATCGCTACTCTCCTGCCTGAAGTAAAGAGGCTTCAGGTAACCATAAAAAATCTCGCTCAATATATCTCTGAGGATGAGGTCAAGGACGAACTCCTTGGTCGAGGACTTCCCATAATCGATGTCAACCGGCTCCGTACTATCCGCGGACCCACTCCAGGCCCTCTTCCTCACTTCAGAGTAGCTTTAGAGAAATCCAGCGAGGCCGAAAATATCTGCAAGGTGAACAGGATTTTCTCTGCTGCCTTCACCGTCGAGGCATAAAAGCGCCTTTCCGACCTCAGCAGTGTTTAAACTACCAGCAGTTTTTCCATGGGGCGGAAGCCTGTAGACTACCATCTCTTTGTTCTCACTGTGGGCAAACAGGCCATCTTCGCAATGCTTGTAGCAAGCTCACCATTACTAAACCCAGCTGTGCTAACTGCGGAGCTGAACTCTCATGTCGATACATCAAATGCCCTGTTTGGCAGGAAGCACGATATGAACTGGAAAGTACCAAGTAGGGAGCCCGAAGGATTCCAGTTCATACTGCTCCCCGTGTACCCAACCCCCACGGGCTACCTAAGGAGGCCTTCTATGGTGCCCGTTTCCCAGGTCTCCCAGTTAGAATCCCTGTGCAATTCCCATCCAACGCAGCAGCCGACAAGAACGCTTCTGTGTCAGTCCCTACCCAACCGCAAGAATGTCAGCTCTCTTCTACCCACGTACAATACCTCCACCAATCTCATCTACTGTTTCTACACCTCCCAGCTCTCCTCAACCACAATTATCAAACACTATTCCACGTCGCCTCAAACAGGCCATGCCTGAACAGCTTCCACCAAGAAGGTGGGCATCCTCTAAACCTGCCACTCCATCTCAATTGTCATCTACTAACGATCACGCAAATCGGCAGAGGATTGCGGACATTGCAGCCTTCAGCGAAGTAACCGACCGCATTCCTCTGCACTTGTTGATTAAATTTGCAGCTGCTCTGATGGAGGTTCTGCTCACAAGATCTCCACAAACGTCACCAGAAATGGTACTTATTCAGTCTTCACCTTCTGCATTTCCAATGGCTACTAGACACCAACGATACACAAGATTTCCAGGACTCAAGATCTGCTTCTGGAATGCCAATGGTCTCCGCAGACAATTGGCGGAAGTTTCCAACTTTTTGTCCATGCAAAAGGTAAATATCTTAATGGTGCAGGAAACCCATCTCTCACCTCATTTAAAATGTGGCATCCCAGGAATGTGTTCCTATCGCACTGATCGAGCCGACGGCAGAGGAGGTACTGCCATATACATTGACCGTGCCATTCAACACCATCAAATATTTATCCTCGCAATTAATAATCTGGTGATCACCGGCATCCAAGCCGACACAAACAATGGTCCCCAGCACTTATACTCAGTATGCGCGCCACCGACTAGCCCCTACTTCCTTCTGAATTGGATCATCTTTTCAGGTCCCCAGTTGCCACGATTGCTGCGGGAGACTTCAATGCCGAGCACTGAACCTGGAACTCCTCCATTACCACATACCGTGTGCGCACACTCCACAATTCGTAGGGTCTAGGGCTATCTTCGCTAGGGCTCCAAGCCAACCTACAATTCACCATGAGGACAGCAGACCATTTGATTGGCTTGATCTCGCTCTAGTCCGCAATTTGCGGCAGCACGTTACCCTCTTCACAGTTCCTGCTCTATCTTCAGATCATTACCCCATCCTCCTATCCTTCCCTGGTAAGCACAACGGCAAACCTCCTCGAGGATTCCCACTCTCACAAAGACCAATTGGGAGGATTTATCGATACGATTGGAACAGATCCAGCCCCCGCAGCTGCCATATCAAACTCCAGAAGAGATAGACACCATGGTTGAACTTTTCACCTCCCAAATGACTACTGCTATCATGAGCTCTTCCCCAAAATCAAAAGCTATCAGATTGAATATCGCTCCTTTACCACAGGCTACCCGTGAGGCGATTAAAGAAAAGAACAGGATGCGACGGCACTTTTTACTTAGAAGCTGCCCAGCAGATCGTGGTGAGCTTCGCCAACTTCAGCAGTGGGCCAAACTTCAACTCCAAGAATTTCGCAACGAGTGCTGGGAAAATAAGATCTCCTCTCTTCGTGTAGAGGACTTCTCCTTTTGGAGCATGACCAAATCCTTACTTCAAATCCCTCGCAAATATCCACCGCTACAACACGGACAGGCAGTCGCTCAGTCTGCAAGGCAAAAAGCTAAACTACATGCAACATTCCTGGAAATGACCTTTACGGCCACTGATACCCCGGATGTAGATCATATCCACGCAGTCACTCAGGAAGTTCAGGCGTACCATTCCCAACACCATGATGATCTACCACCTCCCTCCATCTCCGTAGCTGAAGTGCAATGCCACATTACCAGCCTAAGGCCATTCAAGTCACCCGGCTTTGACAACAAAGCAAACGCGGTGCTAAAGGTTCTACCATTCCCTTGGGTGAAAGCATTAACCTTTCTCTTTAATGCAATCCTCAAACTTTGCTACTTCCCGAAGGCCAGGGAGCACGCAAAGATCATCGGTATCTGCAAAGCTGGGAAAGACGCAACGTCCCCGGAGAGCTACAAACCCATCAGTTTGCTTCCAACACTGAGTAAACTGATGGAGAAACTTATTCTAAGTCGACTAAGGATATCCTAAATCGACACAATGTTGTCAGAGTGGAGCAATTCGGCTTTCGATCTCAGCATTCCACTGAACAACAACTACTTCTTCTGTTCGATGAAGTTTACACAGCCTTTAACAGGAGGCAGTACGTTTCTGCACTACTCCTATATATCAACAGATCATTCGGCAGCGTATCGCACGAAGGCTTACTCTTCCATCTCATTACCTACGAAACCCCTTCCTACTTAATACATCTCATTCACTCCTACCTCACTGGTAGAACCTTTGCTGTCTCTCATGACGGAATCTTATGCTCATCCCATCCAATTAGAGCTGACGTTCCTCAAGGTAGTGTCTTGGCACCCACTCTCTTCCTTCTATACACACACACCCTACAATCCCTGCCACGCTGCTCGCTGTATCTCTTTGTTGACGATACAGCTGTCACCCCCACATCATCAGAGCGCAACCTGTGTACACGCAGGATTCGACAATAAGCTAAACTCCTCACCACCTGGTTCGAACTTTCCAATTCGTCTTGTTGGTGAGAACGTCCATTGGAAAACTTACGTTAAGTATCTTGGTGTTCTACTCGACATCAAATTGACGTGGAGAGACCACATTACATACGTGGCTAATAAAGTTACAAAAGAATGGTTGTGCTATACCCTCTGTATAACCGACGCTCAGTCATGACTCTGTCTACAAAACTGATCCTGTATAAGCAAGTACTCCGGCCAGCCATGGCATACGCCAGTGAAATATGGGGAGTAGCAGCCAAGTCTCACCTGCACCGCCTTGAAATTCTAAAATTCGGATTCCTCCGCATTGCCACAGACTCCCCTTGGTACATCCCCAATCTAGTTATCCGACGTGACCTACGTATCCCCACAATAACAGACTACATCCATACCCCTTCACGTTCCTTCTATCAAAATCTCTCCCACAACTTCAACTTCCGGATCCGCGGTGTAGGTGTGTACGACATCGATCCTGGAGAGCGTTGTAAATACCCGAGACTGCTTCTAGGCACAAAATAATACATAAGAAGGCTTGTATATAACTCCAACCTCATCTTCTGCCGCATATTATCCTTCCTTACAAAACACTCCACTGCCAGTAGAGGACCTAGCCCTGATCTACATTGAGACCGAAGGTCTGACATTCAGATCTTCAATGTCCAGTCGTGTGTGTCCATTTCTGTACCAGTGATCTGAGTAGAAAGCATGGGAATTTAGCAACGAGTAAACAACTTTTCAATAGATTAGTTTGTAAATGTTGTTACAGAATTATCAATTTGCATCGAATCGTATTGCCAGTTAGGTATAGATCTAGTGTAATAGTGCGTGGTGAACAATATTTCATCGCGTTTGTGCATTTGACTGAGTTATTCACGCAAATTAGTGTTATTTTATGCAAATGACCTTTGTTGGCTCAGTGCCGTATCTTTTGTGAATCTTTAGGATTCCCTATTAATTAAAATATCTTGTGAAGTGTGATTGGTGTGCCCTTATGCAGGAAGGGCCAGCGTGCACTCATACATACCTACAGTAGGAAATTGTACTGGGCGAAGTTATTGCACGGTATTTACTTACAGTTTTGTGCTGTCTTTCGTACATCATGTCCTCATGTAACATGGACTTCATAACAACCTCCCGTTCAGACGAAGATGTTCACACGTCAGTTCTGTCCTATCACATCAACGGTGGTAACAGCAGCTGTTACATGGATCGGGCATTTATATTTGATCCAAAGTTTCCCCTGAATCCTGATCATATAACCATTCTTCAACTGGAGATGGTAGAACGGTTGCAGAATGTTCAGTTTGCTGAGAAACATATCCCTCAAATCCTTGCAGCGGGCTCTGAGGGTAACAACTCCAAGTTACATCAGAAGAGTTTCATAAAATGGTTCTGCACCATGCTCGTAAGGAAGTCATTACTACCTACCTCACCAAGCACGAACATTCAACAACATCTGAATGGCAACAGGTCCCCACAAAGAGGAGACAAAACCCACCTCAGTGCAACTTCATTGAGCACACACCTACGTCAAATAAATTTGTCCCCTTGCAACAGCAGCCTCCCCCTCAGTCGTAGAAGCCCCTCCTAGCACCGCTCCAGTTAAACGTCCCCGCAGTGGTACAAAACCTTGCCCACTTCAGTGATAAACGCTGACTCTGCTCCATCAGACACCCCTATCCCCAAGGTGGCGAAACCCCCTCTCATCTTCCTTCGCCAGCCAGAAGACGGCAGAAAATTGCACACCTTTGCTGGGCAAGACAAAACTATTACCCTCCGTAACTACACAACACAGTTGTCATCCTACCTGAAGATCCCACAGCACATCGTGAAGTCCGTTGCTGGTTAGAGGATAATCAAATTCCGTTTATCGCTACTCTCATGGCTGAAGAAAAGCGGCATCTGGAAAACATCAAAGATCTCCCTCAATATATCACTGAAGATGAGGTCAAGGACGAACTACTTGGTCGAGGACTTCCCATAATCAGTATCAACCAGCTTCGGACTATCCGCGGACCCACTCCAGGCCCTCTTCCGCACTTCAGAGTAGATTTAGAGAAATCCAGCGAGGCCAAAAAAATCTGCAAGGTGAACAGGATGTTCTCTGCTGCCGTCACCGTCGAGACATACAAACCGCCTTTCCAACTTCAGCAGTGTTCAAACTGCCAGCAATTTTTCCATGGGGCGGAAGCCTGTAGACTACCATGTTTGTTCTCACTGTGGGCAAACAGGCCATCTTCGCAATGCTTGTAGCAAGCTCACAATTACTAAACCCAACTGTGCTAACTGCGGCGCTGAACACTCATGACGATACTTCAAATGCCCAGTTTGGCAGGAAGCATGATATGAACTGGAATTCACCAAGAAGGGAGCCCGAAGTATTCCAGTTCACGCTCCTCCCCGTGTACCCAAACCCCATGGGCTACTTAAGGAGGCTTTTTACGGTGCTCGTTTCCCAGGTCTCCCAGCTGGATCCCCAGTGCATTTCCCATCCTACGCAGCAGCAGTTAGGAACGCTTCTGTGACACCCCCTACCCTACCGCGAGAATGTCAGCTCTCTTCTACTCACCGTGCGACACCTCCATCAACCTCATCTGCTGTTTTTACACCTCCCAGTTCTCCTCAAGCACAATTGTGAAATACTATTCAACATCGCCTCAAACAGGCCGTGCCTGAAGAGCTCCCACCAAGAAGGTCGGCATCCTCTAAACCTGCCACTCCACTTCTATTGTCATCTACTAACGATCATTCGAATCGACAGACGATTGCGGACATTGCAGCCTTCAGCGAAGTAACCGATCGCATTCCTCCGCACTTGCTTATTAAATTTGCAGCTGCTCTGATGCAGGTTCTGCTCACAAGATCTCCACAAACGTCACCAGAAATGGTACTTATTCAGTCTTCACCTTCTGCATTTCCAATGGCTACTAGATACCAACGATACACAAGATTTCCAGGACTCACGATCTGCTTCTGGAATACCAATGGTCTCCGCAGACAATTTGCGGAAGTTTCATACCTTTTGTCCATGTAGAAGGTGAATATCTCAATGGTGCAGGAAACCCCATTTATCACCTCATAGAAAATGTGGCTCCCAGGATGTGTTCCTATCGCACTGATCGAGCCGACGGCAGAGGAGGTACTGCCATATACATTGACCGTGCCATTCAACACCATCAAATATTTATCCCCGTAACCAGTAATCTGGAAATCAGCAGCATCCAAGTCAACACCAACAATGGTCCCGTGCACTTATACTCAGTATACGCGCCTACGACTCGCCCCCTACTTCCTTCTGAATTGGATCATCTCTTCAGCTCCCCAGTTGCCACGATTGGTGCGGGAGACTTCAATGCCAAGCACTGCAATGGGAACGCCTTCATTACAACCACCGTGGGCGCACACTCCTCAACTTCGTAGCGTCTGGGGCTATCTGCGCTAGGACTCCAAACCAGCCTACAATTCAATATGGAGGCAGGAGACCACCTGACTAGCTTGACCTCACCCTGGTCCGCAATATGTGGCAGCACCTTACCCACTTCACCTCTCTACCCTCTTACCCTCTATCTTCAGATAATTACCCCATCCTCCTATCCTTCCCTGGTAAGCCCAACTACAAAGCTCCTCGAGGATTCCCACTCCCACGAAAGACCAATTGGGAGGAGTTTCCGATACAATTGGAACAAATTCAGCCCCCGCAGCAGCCATGTCAAACTCCAGAAGAGATAGACACCATGGTTGATCTTTTCACATCCCAACTGACTACTGCTATCATGAGCTCTTCCCCAAAATCAAAACCTAGCAGATTGAATATCGATCTTTTATCTCAGGCTATCCGTGAAGCGATTAAACAGAAAAGCAGCATGCGGCGGCGCTTTTTACTTAGCCGCTGCCCAGCAGATCGTCGTGAGTTTGCCGACTTCAGAAGTCAAACTTCAACTCCAAGAATTTCGCAACGAGTGCTGGGAAAATAAGATCTCCTGTCTTCGTGTAGAGGACAACTCCTTTTGGAACATGAACAAATTCTTACTTCAAATCCCTCGCTAAGATCCACCGGTGCACCACGGACAGACAGTCGCTCAGTCTGCAAGGGGAAAAATGAACTACATGCAACCTTCCCGGAAATGACCTTTACGGCCGCTGATACCCCGGATGTAGATCATATCCACGCAGTCACTCAGGAAGTTCAGGCGTACCTTTCCCAACCCCATGATGATCTACCACCTCTACGGCTATTCAAGTCGCCCGGCTTTGACAACATAGCCAACGCGGCACTTAAATTTCTACCATTCCCTTGGGTGAAAACATTAACCTTTCTCTTTAATGCAATCCTCAAACTTTGCTACTTCCCAAAGGCCTGGAAGCACGCAAAGGTCATCGCTATCTGCAAACCTGTGAAGGACGGAACATCCCCGGAGAGTTACAGACCCATCAGTTTGCTTCAAACACTGAGTAAACTGATGGAAAAACTTATTCTAAGTCGACTAAGGCCTATCCTGAATCGACACAATATTATCAGAGCGAAGCAATTCGACTTTCGCTCTCAGCATTCCACTCTACACCAACTACTTCGTCTGGTCGATGAAGTTTACACAACCTTCAACAGGAAGCAGTTCGTTTCGGCACTACTCCTAGATATCACCAGAGCATTCGAAAGCGTATGGCACGAAGGCTTACTCTCCCGTCTCATCACCTACCAAACTCCTTCCTACTTAATACATCTCATTCACTCCTACCTCACTGGCAGAACTTTTGCTGTCTCTCACGACGGAATGTTATCCTCATCCGATCCCATTAGAGCTGGCGTTCCTCAAGGTAGTGTCCTGGCACCCACCTTCCTTCTATACACCAACACCCTACAATCCCTGCCACGCTGCTCGCTGTATCTCTTTGTTGACGATACAGCTGTCACCTCCACATGATCTGAGCTCAACCTGTGTACTTGCAGGATTCAACAATATGCCGACCTCCTCACCACCTGGTTCGAACGTTGGCGCCTATGCGTGCACCCACAAACGAGCCAGGCCATCACCTTCTCTCGAAGACGAATAGCGGATCTTCCATCAATTTATCTAGCTGGTGAGGACGTCCATTGGGAAACTTACGTTAAGTATCTTGGTGTTCTACTCGACATCAAATTGACGTGGGGAGGCTACATTACATATGTGGCTAATAAAGTTAGCAAAAGAATGGGTATGCTATACCCTCTCTATAACCGACGATCAGTCATGTCTCTGCCTACAAAACTGCTCCTGTATAAGCAAGTACTCCGGTCAGCCATCACATACACCAGTGAAATATGGGGAGCAGCAGCCAAGTCTCACCTACACCGCCTTGAAATTCTACAATACCGATTCCTCTTCATTGCCACAGACTCCCCTAGGTACATCCCCGATCTAGTTATCCGACGTGACCTACGTATCCCCACAGTAACACACTACATCCATACCGTTTCACGTTCCTTCTATCAAAATTTCTCCCACAACTTGAACTCCCGCCTCCGCACTAGGTGAGTACGACATCGAACCTGGAGAGCGCTACAAACGCTCAAGGCTGTTTCTAGGCACATAAAATAATACATCAGATGGCTTATATATAACGACAAGCTCATCTTCTGCCGCATATTATCCTTCCTTATAAAACACTCCACTGCCAGTAGAGGGCCTAGCCCTGATCTGGGTTGAGACCGAAGGTCTGACATTCAGATCTTCAATGTCCAGTCGTTGATGTGTTTATCCCAGTTAACCCCCCCTGATTCAGACTTAATTTCTTTTGGCTTCCCTACCGTTTAAGCATCAAAATTTCGTTCAAATTGTTACAGGTTAGCCAACGTAGTGTATTATTCATATCGTACATTGAGCTCAATCACAGAGCTCAAATAAGGTACAAAATAGGCAAATAATATTATTCATGAGCAGTAAAATAATACAATAGATATTAAATTTTTAACTGAACAGAAGTTATTTTTTATATTAGTATGCAACACGGGAACCAAAATAATTATATTGGCGGCATTGAATATTAATCGCATCCGGTTGTTAAGAGTACATGCAGCGCTCGAAATGTACCTTTTGCCTCTGTCTGTTTTGCGAAGCTTTATGTGGCTCCGGAAGTTCTTTTCTCACATGATACAGGCTGCATGAGGTGTTCCTCCTGAAGTGCTCCTGAACCTTCCGATGCCAGCTAAGCCAACTACCCAACATGGCGTCGGTAATACATTGAGCTTCTAGTTCGACCGAGCTATGACGCATCCGCTCCCCCCCCCCCTTCCATACTGCTTTCTCTGTTTGAATGTGGTTTGATTTACAGAAAGAACTTGCAATTGTGCAGTATATGTTTTTTGGTTTAAACGGCTTTTAGAGTCAGCAGGCTGGTTATCGTGTGTGGACATTTAAACTACTGAGTTGCAAGTTGTGAACTGATAAACATGTAGTGATTTGAAAGCAAACTCTTTTGATTATTTGCGTGTGCAGAAGCCACACGAAAGACTTGTATTTGTATGTGTTATGTCATTCTGCTCAGATTAGAATTGTACAAGAGCCTTTCTACGGAAATAAAAAGCAATTTGAACTTTTGCAAACAGGACTTTAATTTCACGAACCCACAGTCACAATAGAGAAGCTATTGCATACCGTACAAAATTTATATACTGAGATTTCACTAGAAATATGCATTTCGAGACTGAACCAAACAGTCTTTAGAAAAAGGTCCGAGGGTCTGTAAACAAATATCTCCAAAATGAACAGTTGGCTAATACGAAGCTTGGTATTTAATATCAGCATCCTCCATGGATGCTACACAAAGGTTTTAAAGAAAACATTCCCACCCTAAAGTACCCTTTATACAGATTTTTTTTTTTTTTTTTTTTTTTAAATTTTTAACTCTCTCAAAAGGTCTAATGATTTTAATTAAAATACAATATGTATTTCATGACAAATGGAATGCATACCTAGAATTTTCTGGTAATAGGCTCATTGTGGATGCCTTTCCATTACTGTTAAACCTTAAAGATATTAAGATGATGATAATAATAAAGCTTTGATGTATTTTGTTTGAATAATCTGCTTGTAAAAAAATTAGTGGTATTTCAGTTTTTAAAGATATTTGCTATCATTAAATGTCACACAGGGATGATTACTTAAATATTTTGCCTTCTTTTTATATATATTCTTAGGTTCTTAAAACTGATGTGCACATATTTGAATTTATCAGCTCAGAGAAAGATTGTATACATTTTTGAATAAATATTCTTAGGTTGTCTACTTAAGTAAAGTCAGGTTTTTCATTTTGGATTTTTGAGAAATTTATTGCTAATTTTTTGGTTTGGCAATACTATTTACAGGAAGCCATGGCTAGTGTTACATACACTATGAGCATGTATCAGTCGTCAGTTGTTAATAAACAATCACAAAATGGAGATAAAGTTTAAACTTAGAGTCCTTTTAAAACACCACTGAAAACAAGATTATAAAGCCGCTGCCACAACTTGAATAATATGTGAAGTGAGAGGAGAAGGTGTTGTGAGCATGTGGCACAATGATGGTTCCAACCTTTCAACAATGTAGAAGAGAATACTAAAGATTTACCGCATTCTGGAAGACCTTAAGTATGGAATATTGAAAATACATGCCAAGTTTTGCAAGAAAATGTGCAAAAAAAAAAAAGTACCCATAGGCTTTCAGAAGAACTTGGTGCATCAAAAGATACCATATGTCGCCGCATTAAGACATTTCAAATATCATACAGAAGCTGTAAATCTGTATTTCATGAACTGACATCTCAACAGATTGAGCGTAGAGTGGACATCTGTTGTCAGCTTATCTGTAATCCCGTGGGTGATATATTTGGCAGGAGAATTGTCACTTGTGATGAAAAATGGCTATATTACCGAAACCCTTATGCCTCGAAACAGTAGCTAGATTCCTGCCATTCTGTCAGTCATTGTTAAAAAAATCAGTTCGGTTCCAAAATAATGTGTGTCTGGTGGAATTTTGAAAGTGTGATTCACTGGGAATATGTACTAAATGGGCAGGCGAATGATACAGATGTTTATTCTCAACAAGTGAAATGAGTTCAAGAAATTTTGAGTTAGAGATAACCAGCATTAATTAACTGAAATAAGAGTGCTATTGCTACAGGAACAATGCAACATTCCATACTGCATGAACCATGGAAGTAATTCAGGAATTGGGAGGAATCAAACTGCTACCACATCCAGCATGCAGCACTGATTTTGCACATCAGATTATAATCTTTTTCAATCCATGGCTCATTTTCCATGTGGAAGAAATTTTGTAAACACTGAAGCAGTGCAAGTGGATGTCACCAAATTCTTTGCATCAAAAACGAGAGACTGGTACCACGTGGGATAGTAAACCTCACTGAAAAATGGCTCAAGACCATAGAATCTAATGGACTACACTTTGGAAATTAGTTAATTGCTTGTCAGAACACATTTCAAATAATTGTTTTTCTTAACAAATGACATTATGAGACATAGGTTCAAATGATTATTTTGGGAAGACTGCCTACAAAGTTTCATAGCAATAATATAAACATTGTATTGTATGGAATATTTTTTTAGTCCAGGCAAATAGTTAAAATTTTAAAATGGATAAAACTCAACTCAAGTTGAGAACATAAGCTTGATATGTTATGAGATATTTACACTTTCAAGTGACAAGCTCAATTTTGTGCCTGTAATAAAATAAATGGCATCAAAAGCTTCCCAAGGAATCATAGAAAATAAAATAGGAAATCCAGATGATCAGATGGATTTGGGTTATAGCATCATACGTTTGTTGGTGTTTCTAACACTATAGCTTGTTGTTTCACAGTTAAAAATAGCACCACAATAAAGCTAAAACTATAGGGATTTGATTGACAATAGATACTGTGACTTTGTAGGTTTGTAGAATTGAAAGTCCAAATTGCTGAAATTCTAAATGTGCTTTATTTCCATAGGAATGCACTGTTCAATTCTCACGTCAACATTACATCACATAATTACACAATCTTCCAAGTTCGATGACAATAACAAACTGTGACAGCTGATTACATTAGCTCTCGTTACAACAACACTCTTGCTACACAACTTCAAAGCTGACTCTCGTTTTACACACAACTGACTCATCACTAGCCATGGCTTATCTTTTTTATACACTCATTCATGACTGTCTTGCAGAACACCTTTATAAAATACACTGCATACCTACACCCAAATGTACTATCTGTAAAGAGGATGTCATCATGAACAAACACCATATGGACAAATGTAATGGTCTCAAAAGTGGGAACCTATAGGCTTTATATTGGGAAGCCAGGGGGAAAATGATGCAAATCAACTAATCCCCAGTGCCATTAGTCAACAACAACACTCATTCATGAATTCCAGACTGTTCTCTACAATCACTAGATGTTTCTCGAATCAACAAGGCATCTAATGACGTAATCCGAATATTCTATCACCTACCAGAAGCGTAACCCTATCGGTGCCGGCAGGTCTTTTATCTCACGCTATCATTATCTCTTCCGGCATACTCCTTTATCTCCAGGCTTTTTGTGTACACAAGCCGTGCTATCGCGATCGGGTTCGTGACAATACTAATGAGCTGTAAAGTTGCTGGAGGAGTAAAATCACTAACACTAAAGAGTCTGAAGCCATGAAACTTAGCTTTCAAGAAGTGCTAATAACCACATTCAAGTATTTAAAGGTACTTTCACATCAAATCTTTATATATAGTTAACATTTAATGTTTCCTTAACATACATATAAAATTAACTTTCTTTTAAATAATATATTTTTATTTCAAATTCTAATAAATTGATATACAATTTCAAAAAAAGAATGTCAGTATGCTTATGAGAACCACATAGAAAAACAAATAAATTATTACATTCATAGTAATGTATAAAAAGTACAAGTGTACACATATTGCAATTATGGAAGGCAGGAATACAACAGGGAGACCTATCATTTGGAAAGTCAGAGTTGTAATACACTTTGAAAATAAATAAATTAAACATATATATATTATGTTTGCAACCTCTCTATGAGTAATGTTGCCTGTAGGAGGATAACATTTCATGCTTTCCAAGAGACTTCCAAGTATTTCTATAATTCATCAATAAATTTGGCTCCAAGTAGTCAAAATATATCTTGTATTGCTCTCTGACTATATAGTAAAGTACAGTCTTAGACAAAATTATGAGTCATCTCTTGAATGCAAAGTTCTATTAAGTCCTTTTAATACAGAGTATACTTAGAATATATGCACAACTGTGTAGCCACTGCAGCATTTTATTGGCATGTGCTACAGCGCTGGCTACCATAATTTTTTTTTTTTACTTCTTTCTCAACTATTCACTTCAGTAAGTTGAAGTATTGTACTCCATATAAAAATCTGATGTCAAGATTTCATTACACTTCAAAACCCAAGCTCTAGATCCATGCAAGTTTGTGAACAGTACAACTCAAAAAATAAGAGTCATTTTAAGTTGAGTATCTTCAAACGTAAAACACAAAGATTTTCAAGAAAATCTTCCCACCCAAAACTAGCTTTTACATGGAAGACTATTTACTTGGCAAATAAAATATATCTTGAATTTTCTAGGAGTAGGCTTTAAAGTGCTTTTCAATCAGAAAGAATTTTATATACACAAAATCGTTCTACCTAGATATATAGATCTTGTTAAAGAATACAATTTTTGTCAAGTAACATTTTTGTGGCATAAATCAACTGCAGTATATTTTTCGTTAGTGATTTAAATTTTCAAAAGTATTGAATGTTTTTCAGCTGAAAACGTCTATTTTTTTCCATGTCACTACAAAGAGAATATAAATTCAAAGCTATCACATAGTCACTGGCTTTGAAAAGCTACACTCTCACTTTAGCTTACTGCAGTCTTCTTGCATCTGTAACAAACTGTGTAAATGTGTAATGAATGTGTGAATCTGTATTAGCTAGACAAAAGAATAAGGTTCTGTAACAAAAGTTTTAGAAGAGTGGAGAAAGTTATGAGAGTGCAATAAGATATTTTTGCTAGTATTATGAAAATTATTTTTATAATTTTATGTTTTGCATGCAAAAGCAATATACAATGTTAATATTATAGTAAATGTTATAATTTTTCATTTAATGTTTTTCTTAACAGGCACTCTACACGGTATGCATAATCATGCACAAATGTAACAACCCTTAACATTTAAAAGTAATGAGTCAGTAATTAAAAAACAAACATCACTCATTAAATCAAGACACTCTCCTTAATCTCAAAAACAACTTAAGCACAGATATATGTCAGAAATACGACATACAATAAGAAAACTCTGGGAACAAAACTGGGCAATACATTTTGGCTGGATAAAAGCCCATGTAGGAAATCATGGCAATGAAATGGCAGATAAATTGGCGAAGGAAACTGCAACAAGAAACAGAGGAACAATCCAATATATAAAAATACCTAAATCCTCAGTTATTGCCCAGGTAAAAGAAGATACCACTAAATGGCTGAATGAGCAGAACAGCGCAGCTAACGGAACCATCTGTAAGAAGTTATTTCTGTCCATTAGAGAAATGTGAAATGAAATGTGTAGTATTTAACACCCGCTTTTAATACATGTGTCACTGATACATGTGATACTGATGATACATGAGGTGAAGATGGAGCACTGGTGGAATGAGATGGCGGGGGAAACCGGAGATCCTGGAGAAAATACTGGCCCAGCGCCATGTTGTCCACACAAATCTCACTTTGCAGTCACCTGGGATCAAACCCGGGGTGCCTTGGTGAGAGTCAAGTGGTCTAACCACTCAGTTACGGTGCAGCCTGTCCATTACAGAAAGATCAAAACTTAAAATCTGACAGAATGTCAGAGCTTTCAGCGACAGTAACAGGACATGGCAAAAGCAAATCACATCTCCACAGATTAGGCATCATAAATGACTAAATGACTCAATGTGTCCATGCTAGAAAGCAATGCAGGCTGTGAACCATCTTATTTATGACTGTGAAATGCAGTAACAAGCAAGAAACACCTTGAAGGAAGAAATCCGCAAAACTGGAGGAACAGGCCAGTGACAGAGGCTTTATCTGTCACTTGATACAAAAGTATTTAAGACATTTTAAGAAGTATATAAGATCAATAGTATACGAAAATGTTTGAGGACAACTAAACAAGTTTAACTCTATAACACTGTGTATAAAATGGATAAAACTATGTAATATGACAAATGTGTGTAAAATAGTATATATACAATGTAAATAGGTTGTATTATACAAGTAATATTACCAAGGTAATGGAGCATGCTGACAAAGCAATCAATAATAATAATAATAATAATAATAATAATAATAATAATAATAATAATAATAATAATAATAATAAAAAGTTTAATAATGGCACAATGTGCATAGAAGACAGAGCACAAGGTAATTTGTCCTTGTATTAGAAAAAATCACCAGTTTTTCTGCTAGTGGGGGCAAGTGTGTTGAGTCCCTGCATCTACAATTCAGAAATGGAAGATATCCTCTTAAATATATGTGTCTATTTCGACTAGTATGAAGCTTTAACTGCAGACATAGAAATAAACTTTTTCTACCACTTATGAAACTAAACCAGATGTACAGCTTCTTGGATTTGGGTAATGTATAAATGATAAGACTTCTCATACATTTATTTTTATATGTTTTCATTTTACAATTTAATACTTCTTTCCTCATTTAACTTTATACTTATTTGTAAAAAATATTTCATTAAGTTCTTCATTCAGTTCCTCAGGATAACTCATACTTTTGTCTGAGGGTACACAAAAACAAAGCACAATACAAATTTAAGTTCTTATTTTAAACACACAATATCTCAAATTATAATTAGGTATTGGCCTTGTAGGGGAAAAAAGGGGTCTTTTGCATATAAAGATGCTGAAAAGCAGCATAACATAGCTAACTCTCAATTAAATATAATCCCAAAAGCACACTTAAAAATTAAAATAGATGATTTGGAAATATTTTCTCAACTTAAATCACAACAGCATAGTTACAAGTTACTAAAGGTCATTAATATGTATATATTGCATTCAAAAAGTTCCCAAGGTTTCTTAATAACACAGAAACGCAATTTACACATTTCCTTCAAAATAATTCCATTCCGCAGTGACACATTTCTACCATCACAAGTAAAGGGCCTGGGAGCACTCCTGGAAGTCATTTTCAGATACCTGTCATGGTGCAGTAACTTCTACATCTGAAAATCTTTACCCCTTACATAAGATTTCAGATTGTGAAAGGAAAAATATTCAGCTGGTGACAGATCAAAATATACTGTTCATTTAAAATAAAACATATACTAAATATAAAACTTATTGAGGATAAAAATACTAAAGAAAAAATATAATAAAACATAAAGACAAATACATCACGACCTCAGATATATATATAATATATATAAAACACCACAAATCATAATTTTTATTTAAACTTCTTAAGTAAACTTGGGAGTAGGAGGATTCCCTGAAGAGAAGTGTAGTGTTTGCTAAGGAAAGTAATGATCAATGTGACAGTGTGTAATGTAGAACAAATCAGTTCTACCTATATTGTACCCACTTATTTAGATGTTTCCTTCTCACTCCATCCCTGAGGTTATGAAGAATTCTGATGTACAATTTTTTTGTTACAAAATTACCTTCTGGAATAAACTCATCTTGGGCAAGACCTGAGTATAAAAGAAAACTTCCGACATAGCTTTTAGGTCTTTAGAAAATTTTTGTTTACAAAGAGATGTACTGGATTTCCACTCACATTACTGTTGTTTAGGTATGACACATCAATAGTAAATACAGGTATAAGTTTGCAAGCTTTGGAAAATACAACAGTAAGTAATACAACACGAGTTATACAGTACTTTAGGTCCAATAACTTACACACTTAAATAAGACAAATTACATTCAGTTTCAAACTCCACAGAACAGGTCGCCATCAAATACAAAGATAATAATAGAAAACAGGGAAGTAAATGCAGTCAATAGCGCAAATTTTCTAGGACTAATTGTGGATAAAAACCCATCATGGGACAAATACATTGATCATATATGCAACAAAATGAGATCAGGGTTATTCGTAATGAAAGGAATGATGGCAGTTGATGTTAATATGCAGACTATGTTATATTATGGATTGATATACCTGCATATAGCATATGGGTTAACAGTGTGGGGACGCTGTGCTAAAAAACACACTAACCGAGTATTCCTTCTTCAAAAAAAGAGCAATAAGACTAATTATGGGAATGAAACAAACAGACTCTTGTAGGCAGACCTTCTACGACCTAAATATTTTAACTGTATATTCACTTTACATATATGAAGTAATAATATAATTATTTAACAGGCAAGATAAAGGTGAAACAAATAAATACATTACTAATTTTTAGATAAGTCGTATTTATTACACATCTGCTTCACTTGAGGACATGTTTCGCAAATCATAGTTTGCAATGTCGCTTCACTGTGGTGTTCCAATACAGTTAAATCTCGATATAAAATAAATACATGAGCACTACACCAGAGGAAATACAAATTTCCATATAGTCACACAGATTAGAAATATATAAAACCAGAACTACAGCTGCAACTCATGAACTGTATAATAAACTTCCAACCTATCTGAAAAATATTCATAATCTCAAAATATTCAAGAAAAAATTAAAGAAATTTTGTATGGAAGGTTGCTATTACTCAATTGATGAATATCTTAGATAATATTGACTAAATAAATAGTATTTGTATAAGTGTAATTGTGTATAGTTAATGATTTATTATTGTAAATAGGTTATTTTAGAGCTTGTTTATGTAGATATTAAACTATGTGAATTTTTGGTTCCACATATTTATCTTGACGATGCTTTGAATATGTTTTGTATTCTTTTAAGCAGATAATGAATGAATGAACTGAGTAATTCAGATTGCACAAGTTTCATCTCTAGTGATTATATTGTTAAAAAAAAAACTGCAATCTTAATCAGCCACAATGATCAGATCCCTATAAAGAACCATCCTTGTTTCTTTGCTATCAGGAGACAGCTTTGGAACCAACTTCTGAAATATGTAATGGATGTTCAAATGATTGTGAAAAACTGAGTAAATACTTCCAAATGAAATACTAGCTTCTGGTGATATTTTCTCAGTATTCATTATTATTACACAAATTCAAATGAGTGTTGTCATGGACTTAAACCTACACATAATAAAAATATGTCCTTTACTTCTGTATACATTATAGAGAAAATACATTTCAGAAACTTCTTGAATCCAATATATGAAGTAAACTTCAATGAAAATAACTTATGATATGACTTAAATTAGACAAAAAACAATTTTAATACCCTAGCTATTGCATTTCTGCAGCTATAAATAAAATATCTCCAACAATAATAAGCACTGTTGGCCTTTTAGAATAATTTATAACAACACTTTAATGAATTTAATTTCACACATTTCAATGTTTATATGTGATACTAGAAATCCATTTACTAAAATATATACACATTTTTAAAAGGAAGGAAAAGGGAAAATGTAAAAATAATTGAACAGAAATTCTACATAGAGCTGACATCATCTTCGCTTCATTCTTCTGCACCGGAACTGAACTGTAGTCACTATCTTTATATGTACAATGCTCTGAATATGTTTATTTCGTAGCCCTTCCTTCACAAAATCATATTCTTGAAGTCGTTCTGCATCAGCAACACATTCCTACCAATCTTTAATTCTCGCATATTTAATGGCCATCTCTACTACTTTCTTACATATTTAATTTTGAATGTAGAATTCTTGTCTACCATCTCTCCTTTTGAGTCCATTATGAGCTCTATAGTGACAGTGTTATGGAGGAAGCAGCACTTCTTTGTGTCCTATTTCTGCACAAAGCTCATCCAAGTTATAGCTCTTTAACTGCTGCTATGTTGCCCAATAATACAAGCATTTTGGGTATTGTGTATGTAGGATCATGAAATATATTTTTAAACTGAAATTATGACAAAATTTTAGCTTTATTGGAATTTGTGTTTAGTTTTTCTTTAAGCTTGGAGTGACACTTGGATTGTCCTATTACACATTCTTCTTTCAAGCTTCAAGCACGTTGATAAACTATTCCCTAAACACTATATTATTCATTAATTTATAGATTTATTTATAGATTAATTTATTCATCTCTTGATGATAATCACCACCATTTTTTGATTGAAAAACTAATCCTGATTCTCACGAAACCAGATTTGGCTGATCCAGCATGGTAGATTATGGGAAGACAAGATACTTTACCTAATGAGACCTTTAGACAACTTTTAAGTGTGGTTTTGACTTACCAATGTTTTGTCAATGAAAGTAATAGGATGAAACATCTCTCCTTTGGTTAACTTATACATTCTTCTTAATCAACTTTCATTAGATTTGCTAAATCTAAAACAAAGTTTTCTCAAAATACTTTATAAAAAAGTAACAGTCTATTTTATCCTTTAAAACGACTAAGTTTTTTATGTGTGGGTATTCATCATGATCACAGATTTCTGATGTGAGCAACGGATAACTTCTTTTTGGAAATCACCTAACTCTGTTACAGATTTTGACATTTAATATTTTTCCTTGGAGAGGAAAAGCACATCCCTGAACCTCTGCATTTTCTCTGCACTTCTATGGGCCTCCTTGCACATTTTCTGCAGTGTTCTTAGGGATATTTGGCACGTTTCTGCAGCTGTTTTTTGTATTCGTAACTGTTTTCAGGTCTTTAAGAAAGTTAAACACTTAAAGCTTAATGTCATTAGACTTGCATAATGGCACTCAAATTTGATGTCACTATGCACAATAAAGTGTATGAACTTACATATGTGCTTAATTTGTGATCACACAAACTGCAGTAAGAGAGTAGTTAAAACAAATAAGTTTATACAAGAGTAGTCTGAAAAGTTCTTAGCCTCACTCAGAGATTGTGGCACTACTTGCATGATTTTTTTCCCATACGTTAGTACACATGTTAATAGGCCCTAAATAAAATTAAAAGTCTTTTCAGGAAATAGCTGACTGTAGGCAGTTGTTTGAAGCAGTGGAAGTGCGCATGGCTTTGAAAATGGACAAATTCAAGTATTGTGCTGTGATAAAATTCTTTGTAAAAGAAGGTTTAACACCTACAGAAATTCCTTTGTGGATTGTAAATGTGTATGGTGCCTCTTAAACTTCAGTTTCCACTGTGAAGAAATGGGCAGCCGATTTTAAACGTGGCTCTGAAAGTGTCCCAGACGGTCCATGCAAAGGACGTCCAAAAACTCTAACCACACTGAAAAAGTGCATGACATGATTTTGGAAGATCAGCATACAAAGGTGCGTGAAATCGCTAATGATCTTGGAATTTCAAAGGAAAGTATTGGTCACATCTTGCATCCGGAATTAAACATGAAACAGCTTTGCACAAGATGGGTGCAATGAATCCTCACTGTGAATAACAAAGTGCTTAACATATTTCCAGAAGAGCAGAAGTGAATTTTTGTGCCAATATGTCACACTGGATGAAACATGGATTCACCACTACACACCTGAATCCAAGCAGCAGTTGAGGCTGTGGACAGAAACTGGATCTTCAGCTCCAAAGAAGATGAGGACGGTGTCATTGATGGGGAAGATCATGGCATCAGTGTATTGGGAAGCCAAAGGAATTTTGTTGATTGATTATCTCGAGAAAGGTAAAACCATTACTGGAGAATACTACTCTCAACTTCTTAACAAACTGAATGCAAACATTTGTGAAAACAGACCCAGGTTAAAAAATCAAAAATTTTTTTTTTATCAGGACAATGCACTTGCCCTCAAAAGTGTTTTGGCAATGGGGAAATTGAGAGATCTGCACTATGAAGTGCTGGAACATCCAGCCTGTTCCCCAGATTTGGCTCACTTAGACTTCCATCTGTTTCCAAAACTGAATAAAATACCTCGCTGATAGGCGCTTTTCATCCATTGAAGAAGCTATTGCAGCTGTAAATGGGTACTTTGCAGCACTGCCAGAGGAAACTACAGAGAGGGGATAATGGCACTGGAACACTCCTGGACAAAATGTTTTGATATTAGAGGAGATTATGTTGAAAAATAAAACTACTTTGAAAGCATGAATTGTCGTTTTTCACTATCAAGCTAAGAACTTTTCAGACCACACTCATATATGCAGATACTGTATTAATTAGTACTCTTATTTAAGTTTTTATTAGCTATTAAATTATTTTACTTTAAATCTTACACAAATTTTAATTGACAACTCCAAACTATTTCCTAAGAATTTGTTCAAATTTTGACTTAGATTATTTCAGTTGAGGTAAGGTTATTAATGTTGCTTTATACACGAACAAAAACTGTAATCCAAATTTTTCCAGTAATTTTCAATAGTTTAGATATTATTCATACCGAAGTATATAAGCTAACATGAAGCTAAAAGTTGAACGGAAAAACAATTTTGCATGTATGTATGTTGTATTCAAGAATGACCAAAAAAGCTATTTATGAGATAGATGGTTTACAAAACACGGGTTCCAATTACAAAACAGGATCTTTGAGTCATACTCTATCAAAATATATGTTTCTTTTGTCCCCCATTTTTGTAAGGTTTCAGTGATAGATGATTTACCTACTGTTTCATTTTGGAAAAAATGTTACATAACTTAAGTTTATAAGCATAATCTTTATTTATAACACTTCAAGAGACTGAATATCTAGAAACTTATACAAAGCTTTTATTTCTATAATCGATGTGCGCAGCCCGGTTATCACAAGAAATATATTGTATAAATTATATTGCATTCATATAGATGAGACAGGAGTGTTTGAATCTTAAATCTTTCCACTCCCATTTTAATTTTGACTAACACCCCAGAGAAAACGGTTTTATTACCAGTTTTCAGAACATGATAAGACATGCAAGTTGCATGAGGAGAGTGATGGTATAAGGGCAAAGAGGAGAGACAAGAGGAAATGAAAAGGTATAGAGGGCGAGGAAGGCAGAAACTGAAAGTGAAGTATCACACATATTAATGCAGCAGTGCAAACAGCACTAAAGGTGCCACTGATAAATATATATTGAATCAAAATGTCCTCACTTTAATAATTTAAAAAATAAAAGTGTTTAATATAGTTTGAAAGTAATGAATCGGTAATTCAAACACAAACATCACTTAAACACAAATATCATAATTTAAGTGATGTTTGTGTTCGAATTACCGACTCATTACATTCAAATATTAAATACATACCGTTTCTAACCTTTTGCTTCAAATAATAAAATTATATAGTGTTTGTAAAAGTTCTTCACTGATGCTAGATTCATTTTTATTGCTTCTATAATACTGTGCTGCTGATTTATCTATTTTTTCACCTACTGTGAAATTCTTTTAGTTTGGTTTAAGTTAACCATTTCAACCAAATTTATAATAAACCTACTATTTATGTTAACACAAGCATTTTGGGTTATTGGACATGACTGGAGAACTGCAAATTTGAGTTGAGAGAGTTAAGAGATGTTTTGCTTAGTTGTTCTTGTATCCAAGCATCCCTTGTGTATATTAATGAAAGCAATGTAAAGGTTACAAAGTACAATTTTAAACACCAATAGTTATGGTGGTTGGTATACCTCTTCTTTATTAGTCAACTTGCTGCTGACAATATGTAAAACAATTTCTAGTTGTCCTCTCCTAATAGGCATGTCTAAATTCCACTGTTAATCAAACCAATTCCTTCACATTGAATAAGGTTTGCATCTCCTGATTGCTTCACTATGTTGAATTTTGCCTGTGAAACATAAAAACGACAGAATTTAATACTACTACGTCTTTGCTAATAAGCTTCAAATTTGTGGTAACCAAGCCTTTTATTTATTTCATTCTTTATGCAAAACTTCAATAAGAAGCTGTTCCTGAAAACATTTTAGATGTCATCATTTCTTATTTATGCAACATTCTAATCTGGAAGAACCTTCAAAGCTAAAATGTTAATATTAACTTCTTTTATCATTTTATGGTGAGAAATAGAACTTATTTATCATTTATCTAAATGAATTTAATTTAAAGTATGTTATGCTATAAGAAAGCATTAATTAATGGGAAAATATTGGATGTCAAACATGACTGCATTTATTTTTAATTATTTTAAGTTATAAGACTGAAAAATTTAAATTACGGGAGTCAATTTTGGCCATATCACCACAAATTTCTACATTTCTAATTGCCTATTTGTTGGACTAAATGCTGACTCAAATGCTCTGGATAAAGCTTGGCCATATTAGTTCACTATAACATATTTAAAAATGAAGGTTCTTGAGATGAGGATGTAGTAGCCCAATACTTGGAAGACAATGATGCAGTAATCATCGTGTCCACATTTTGTTAAAATGATTACTAAGTTTAAAAAAAGCATGCTTAGAGCCTGACATCTGATTTTGCAACACAATCATATGAAGATTGTGATGCAGTAAAAACTATCCAAAATCCAGTTTATATCAGTATAGTCTTGTTTCAAACTGTGATGCTTAATATGAAGAATTGAAATAAAGCTCATAAAAACATAAGCATTTTCTTCAAATTCTAAATTGTACTCCATTATTGTTAATGCTACAATAAGTAAAAAAAATGCTAAAACCAATATCAGATTATGACTTGCCTTGTTGCATCAGTAAAATGAATGAATATTTATCAGAAAATATTGAAACCTTAAACTACAAATCTTTGAAAATCCAAAATCTATAGGTTTCTTTCAGACTATTTTAATATTTTTTATCATGTAGGTAATCAGAACATAAAGCATATAGTGCATTTAGCATTTTAATGAGCTATGTCACACTGTTGTTAAGGTTCATAAAACTATTTGCAGTCAGTTTTTTCACATGTCGCTTACTATTTAATTTTTCAGGGACTATTTTGGAAGTAGTTGCTTCCATTTTCAACCTCAAAGATCTGACCTGATGTCTGTAGTTAGTGCCTGCCGTCTTCTCTCTGGTGGTGGAATAATGAACTTTTATTTTATCAAATTATCTGGGATTTCAAAGTTCATTACTCTGTCCTTATTTCTCCATATTAATATGTTCTCCCACATTGTCAGTTTGTTTTAGTTTATCATTACTTTTAATAATTTTGAATTATGGTCAAGGTCACGGTTAACCTTCCAAAGTGAAATGCTACTGTTGATTTACCTTCCTGTTTCAATTTGTTTCTAAAATGCTCTTTAACTCTGGTTTTCAGGTTTTCTTTTAGTTTTCCCTATATAGCATTTTTCACAATCCTTACAACTTATTTGGTATATTCCAAATCTATTGATTGGTGGGATTTCACTTTTTTTTTTTTTTTTTTTTTTTTTTTTTTGGTAATTTTACGTCCTCCAACATCAAGTCATATCGGACGATGAATGAAATGGGTGAAATGATGCTCAAATGAGTCCGGGGTCCTTAGAGCTTAGAGTTATCCGAGCTTAGAGTTGTCTTTAAGGACAAGGGAAAACCCTGGAAAAAACCTTATCCAGATAACTCACCCTGACCGAGATTCGAACTCGGCACCTCTTGAACGTGAGGCAGACACGCTACCATCCACGCAATCGAGGCGGGCTCTTTTGTTTTTGAGTTTAACAATTTTTATACTATTGGTATGTGCCAAGATGATATTTTGTTCTTCAAAAGTCTTTTTGAATTTATTATATGGCTTTTCTGAGGATCTGATCCTATGCAAAACATCAAGCTTGTTCAACATAATAATGAAATTCTTAATAACAGCACTGTTGGAAACTGTAGTTTAGTATAGCAATAACTTTGACAGTAAAAAATCATGTTTCTTTTGTCTGTTCACTGTACAGACAGCAAAGAAATAAAGATAATTTTTATAAGCTACTACCATTTTATTAAATAAGTAGTTCAAACTGCTATGAAACATTTTCTTCTGAGAAGTGTAAAAACTGGTTTTTACTGTATTATATCACAAATAACAAGCATAATGAAATAATTATGTAAATTCATTTGAATCAATTATATTTTATTTATAAAAGCATGCATTTGAGAGTTAAATACTGCTTTGCTTTTAATTCAGCCTATTATTAAAAGCCACCAGTAAAATTTGAAATACTTCATAAATTTAATAAATATATCTAAGAAATTACCTCAGTTAACTGGTGTGCGACATGGATGGCAGTCTCTGTGTGTAAAGTTATAGGCCCGGTTTTAATCTCTGACTTTCCTGGAGCCACAGCCATTAACAATATCACCTGTAACAAACAAGGAATTGAAATATTAATATTTAACCCCATGAATTCATGGCACAAAATATGTAACAAATGAAGCAATATGGTGTATAGCACTATGGTCATTTCTTAGACACAGAAACTTAAATGCTGAGAGACTTATCACATTTGTTCACATCTTATAAGATGTTTAACATTTCTGAGGAATCCTTTTCCCTATCTTCAGAACGATGTTGACAGCAACTTTCCACCTCCCAGATGGCATTATAAGCAGATGATTTCTGCATTATCTGTTGTAGATATTTGTATTAGTTTTTACCTTCTGGACAGCTGGATACATGCATCAAAACGTCACATCAGGATTTCAATTCACAATTCTATTAAAATTATTTTAAATCAATATTTTTTCCCATATATCCAGTTGAGAGGACTGTTAAATAGATTTCAATAATTTAATTTCACAAACCATTTCATGATGTGATGTCAAAAGTGGTTAGCTATTGCATATGTTTCTTTATTTTTAATTTAAATTTCTCTGGTGCTCACCCAATCTAATTTAAATTTGTTATTTATCCTTCCAATATAGATTCCATTTATCTCATGAATTCCCAAATTTTTAAAATTATCTATCTGTTGCATTATCGAAAGATATTTAGAGTAGCTACAAAATAAGAATGAACATGAGTTCAGCCAATATGGTGATTGTAAGTTCTAGGTGTTGCCAGTTCCACAGTCAGCGGGCGACAAAGTTGGAAGATATATCTGCCTTTTTCTCACCGAATCTACTTAGCAAGTGATATGAGATGTACATACAGATGCTGACAGAGAAGTTCGCTTAATATTTCAGCATGTGTATGACAACATATACAATGATCGCATGGTAGCATAATCTGAACCTTAAAACCTTGAACTGGATAACAGTTTGCTTATGAAGCTATCGTTCAAATGCACACAAAACAAAATTACTCAAATTACATGCATTTGACAAAAGAAGGCGTTTGCTACAGTGAAACAAAATAGTGACATTTCAACGATTTGTGAATATAGTTTCTACTTTAATTATGCCATATTTGTATACTGCCTGTATATCAATTTTTGTTTCATTAAAATACTTAATAAATACGGAAGATATGAATGTGTATTTATAACACATTTTTACAACATGAATCACCTGTACTTCTAATGTTGTGCATTGTGCGCAAAAATTTTAGTCTTGCAGCAACTATATCACTTCTTTCTAGCACAAATTTGTGACCATCATTGGTTTTCCTATACTTGAACCCAAGAGATTTCAGAATATTATGCATAGAAGATACACAGTCCGTGTATTTTATTCTCTCCCTCCTTAAACTGGTCAGACTTTGGCAGTTGGATATTCACATTTCTCATATAAATCATAAATTGTTCTACGTAAAACACACTTTTGAAAATCGTCTAAGTTGGCAGCACACGTTTTAGCTGCTCAATGTTTCCCTGGAGATCTAAATATGGAAATTTCTCCTACATTGGTGAAAAATTTGCCTTTTTTAACAATTTTCATTACAGTATGAGCACTCACACAAGCTCCTATTAATTCTCGACTCTGAGCAAAATTTGCACTTTCGAAAATGTCTTTAATTGACAACTGTTTGAAAAAGGAATGCACATGAAAAATAATTTTTCTAGCCTGCTTATGTAAAATCGTACGAGTTGTTTTGTAGTTACTACTAGGTGCACCAGTATTAGGCTTGCTAAGCGGTATATTTATTAACTTAAAGAGCACGTGTGCACTCTTAAAAGATCACCACTTTATTGAATGCAAGGTACAAAATGCAACTGCAGCATAGCACATGTGTGCTTTTCTCCACCGACAGTTAATGATTATTAAATTTTAGATGAGTCGTATTTCTTACACATCTGCTTCACTTTTGTATCCATGTTGTCTATAGTTAATGATTGTTTTCTTTCTAGTCAGGCATCTTATCTTTCCAAATCTACGAAACCAGATGTGCTACAAACATGGGGTTTGGACAGTCATCCTCAGAAAAATTAGCTCTGTAATATGCAGAAAACAAAATAATTCTGTAATTAGTATTTTAGAGCGTGCAAAGAAATTAGCCAAATGGTTTGGCAAAGCGAGCCAGTATGTGTGCTTAACTGTACAATTGCACACACCGCACTGGCTAGTAGCGATAGACCAGCCATGCCCATCCCTGCTGCCTTAGTTCATTCCTATTTTGTAGCTACCTTAATACACTTTTTAATTTGAAAGTATTTGGAGGAGCAAGTCAAATATCACAGTGTTAGAAAATCTTTAAATGTTTAAATATAACTGGATGTTAAGTAAATTTTTTATAAACTATATCTGTTTTAGTGTTTGCATTTTTTAAAGTACTGTAAATTTTGTAATAATTTTTTTATTATTTGTTCTTAATAGAAAACATATGTATATAGAAAACAAGTTGAGCTTCAAAACCATTTTCAATAGCTACATGCTGGACATTAATATTAACTTGTGGAAATTAGCTGTGTATAAGACAAGGTTTTGATAGGTAGAGTCAGATTGAAAAATTAAATGCCATAGTTGGGATTTGCAATCTCCTCGTCTCCATCCGGTTGCTCTAACCACTGAGCTACCATGGCATTGTGGTATTGACTTAATTTAATTCTTTAATGCATGAAATTTTTGTGGCTTATGTCGCTCTTGGTGTAATTCGTAAACTGTTTTCACATTGCTTTCTGCAGTGTCTCAATGTAATCCATTCAAATAGCCATGGTCATTAAAGTGATACATAATGGACTGACCATCCATTCAAAGCTAAACATGTTGAGTTCGAATCTTGGCATCTTCAGTTGAATGTACCTGTGGTAAAGGGTGGAAGGGCCCACGTAAAATAATCGGCGTGATGGCACGCGTGGATGTTGACATGGTATCACTTGACTACTGTTGCTTGGATTTTGCCTTTTTATATATAAAAAAAAGTAATTGTAAAAATGCTATAATATTGATTAAGGCTTTATGGGCGATCAGCCGCATCAAATTTATAAAAGTTGAGCTTTCGGTCACTGTGCACTCCATGGTCTTGGAGCACAATGTGCACAATGGCCAAAAGCTGGAATTTTATAAATTTGACGCGGCTGATCAACCATGAAGGCTTAATCATTAAAGCTCGCTGTTAAAGCGAGTCTTACAGTAATATAATATTTATAGTTCAAAAGAATTTTGTAACTGATACAGGCCAGCACACCATTATAATAACAAAAAAATCACATTAAAACATTTCTCAAGCTGAATACAGCCTAATGTATACTACACATTAAGGGGTTAACTTGTTTTCCATGCACTTAAGAGACTTCTTGGGCTATCCTATAGATAGATAAAATACTTTTCTGTGTAAGACCACAGTATGAGGTATGCAGGCTCTCATGTCCACCAGCATGTCCGGGTGGTTGCCGAATAGAATGGGCGTCTCGAGTGTCGATGTGGGGGAGCACTCGGCCCGAGCGGCTGTAAACGCTGTTGCCTTGGCTGAAGATGCGCTGGTATCGTCTCAGCAGTTGTCGCACCTTCTCTAACTGCTCTGCGGTCAGGTGATTGGCCGCCTTCTTTAGTAAGCCTTCCAGCCGGGATCCCAGGTGTTGCGTCGGCACCGGCTCCTGGATGTTGTCGATGGGCGTTACGCTGACAACGGACTCGCGCCTTCCCAACTCCGTCCCGGCCTGGACGTCGTGATCGGTGTCTGCTGGGTTGAGCACCCTCACCGGCACCTTCTCTCGACACAGCAACAATGTAATGGCTACACAGAGTCCGTGCACAGGTCTTCCGGTTCAGCATCAAGTTCTTCGTCCGCTGGCCTTCCAGTCGCACCGTCACTAACATCTCGCTTCTCGCGGGGACAACCACATCTTCTCTCAGGATGACCCTGCAGATTCCAAGGCGTTCTTCGGGGTACCGGAGCATCACCTCTTTTCCATTGAGCCGCAAGACCTTCCTGACAACGTCGATCGTCGCCTCGTGGCTCCTGAGGGCATCCAGTCCCAGTATCACCTCCTCAGCCACCTTCACGACGAACACCCAAAGACGCAAGGCACTCTGCCCCAAGGTCAACTGCAGCAGGGTGTTCCTCTCCACGGGCAAGGTGTCGCTCGATGCCGTCACTAGCTGGTATGGTCGGATCGGTTTTCTCGACGGCAAACCCCTAGCTACGTCAGGTCTGACGATGGTCACGGCTGTCCTGGTACCTCTGACGTTACGAGAGGAACCTCGGGCCAAACTGCCGAGCCCCTCCCATAGGGGAGTTGTTCGGATTGGGTTGGACTCGAGGGGGCAGTGCGTTCCCGACACCCACGGGTAAATGGGTACTTCCGGCCAGGCTACGGCCGCCTGGAGGGGGTAGAGGGTTGCCCAAAAAGTCCCGGGTACTAGCCTGCAGAGCTAGTAGGTGTGCTAGATCACCATTCGGCCCCACCGAGGTTTTTCGGTAGTCTTCCCTGCGGGGAAGTTGTGTATTCAGTTCCATCCCGTCTTGATGTTGTGCTCAACGGGGGGAGGGGGGGGAGGGGGGCTTTTTAGACTCCAGATATTGCCTTATGGAAAGAGCCCCGGAGTATTCATCGCTCCCGGGTAGAAGGAGGCCCGGGTCCTCGGTCCTACGGGTCCAGGACTAATGGGAGTAGATCCTCTGCACTTAACTGCTCCGGTGTCCACCGGCACGGCTTCCCTCTCACCCAAACGTCCGCGATGAGGCTGTCATCCATACGTTAGCTGACGACGCGCAGTATCACTCGAGGGGATGGTGGTGAAGGTGCCGACGTGCCGGTTCTTACTCGTTTTGCTGTTCTTCTTGGTGTCGGCAGTCTCTCTCCAGGTGTCCCAGGTGGCCACCCCCAACACATGCCACTTGGTCTTCGCTGGTGTCCCTCAGCTCGTTTTCGGTCTCCATCGTAGTGGATACTCCTTGACTTCGAGTTCGGGGTAGCCGTCACTTTGGTCACCTCCATCCTTAATGCGGCCGTTAGCGCCTTGTGGGTGGTCTTGTAGTCGCCGAGCATTAGGCGTTGACATATCTCGGCATCTGATGATGATGATGATGATGATGATGATGATGATGATGATTTGTATATAAGGGCACTCAACTGCTTGGTCATTAGCGCCCTTACAAAGACTAAATCATGGCAACAGCCAGAAATAAATTACTTAAAAAGAAAAAAAATCAAAACAAAATAACAATATAATAAATAAGCCCAAATGAGGAAAAAAACAATACAAATAATTAACAATAAAATACCAAAAGACATAAAAAAAGTTTTCAATATTAACTTGCATTTACAGAACGAACTACCTACCCAGTGGTGGACGAATAAATTTGTTCCTTTTCTTAGGGGCTGGGCCAGCATTTTCAACAGGTTTATCCCGCCTTTTTCTCACTATCATTTTGGCAATAAGGACAGGATCTTCCCGGTCCACATCCTGAATGGAGGAGGACCATTTTGCTACTGGTAACTTTGATTCAAGTCTCTCGAAACAATCGGAAATTGCGATCGGCGAAGATGAAAGTCATCGATCTGAGTTCTCTCTGGATGATTCCTCAGATGTTCTCAGAGGAGATGGTTGTGGACTTTTATGCTCGTTCTGCCTGGTGTTAGCCTTCTTATTCTCCCTAAGGAAGTCCTTTCTTTCATATGAGATCTTGAACTTTCTGGGTGATGCATTATATATTACTGGTTCACATATTCTTGAGGTAGATGCTTTCTGCGGTGACTTGGCTGGAGCATTCTTCATAGGACTGGACTTGGTAGGTGTGCTCACTGTTGTTCGTGCTGGTGTCTGTTGCTTTGGCTGTGATCTGGGTATTACTGCCCCATTTTTGTCGCTAGTTTGTGTTGCGATTTCACGTCTAGGTACTGGCATAGCTGCAACTGCACTGTAAGTAATGGTCCTAGGGACAGCTGGCTGACGAATCCGCAAGAGTTTCCGGGCTTCCAAGAATGACACCTTCTCTCTTACCTGGATCTCTTGGATTGTCTTTTCCTCCATAAAATGCAGGCATTCTCTGGAGTTCGATGAATGACTACCTTTGCAGTTAACACATGTTGCAGGTGAAGTACATGCATCATCATGCTTGACTTTCCCCACAGTCAACGCAAGTAGCAACTCCATTACAAGAATCACTCGTGTGGCCAAAGCACTGGCATTTAAAACACCTCAATGGATTGGGTATACACTATATGCGCAAGATTTCTTGAGCGCTGGATTTATGGTGGAGTGCGGGCAGAGGGGAAGAAAAGAGAGCTAACACGCTTTTGTTTCTGCAGTGTGGTCAACCTAGAAAAACACAATTCAGCCAAATTGCAGTAAGATAAGCAAAGATATGCACCGAAGGTATGAGATGTGGCAACAAACAATTGAACTCCATCCGTTATGCTGTATGCTTATATATTTACTGTTATAAAACACATAAAAGTATTAAACAAATGTTATGAGAGCTATAAACAGTCACTCACTTTGTGATTCTTCGATTTCCAAGTGTACTGCATCACTTTCATCGCTTGTATCCTCTAATGTGTAAATAATTTCATTAATTGCACTTTCTATTACACTATTGTTTCTCCAATATTGCATTTCCAGCTCTTGGAGCTTCTTAGCTTATCCTTCTTGATCTGTCGCTTCTATAGCAAGTTTCCGCAGATTTGTGACTCTCGTTAATACTGCGTACTTTATTAACATCCTTTATTTTTAGATTTGCTGTAAACTGGTTAGTTAATAATTAAGCTCAAAATTGCTCAAAATGAATGGTGTACGTGTGAAAGCTTAGCATATTAGCCACTAGATGTCACAGTGTGTAGCACATTTTCTGTTTCAAAGTTGTCATCTGTGTTTACGGAAATAGGAGAAACTTACCGAATGAGGACTTGGGACCCAAACGCTCAAGAAATCTTGCGCATATAGTACTGCTTCACTTCAATAGCTTCATAGCCTGCCTCAATCCTTTGCGGGAGATTTACCCAATCAAAGGTAAGAAACGGGGTACAAGTGGGCACCAGTTCATTTTGTTCTTTGCAGTGTATTTGATATACATATAACACCTTGTTCTGCAAACTTTTCCTGAATGTCCTCATTTGACATACTGTCCAATGCGTTGGTGTTTAAAACACCACGCGAGGAGTTCAGAGTCCTATGCAATTCAATGCGCACCAGATAGCTCGCAAGCATATTGGCTTTCAAAATGTTTGCAGCCTGAAGCAGTGAAACTGCTTTGACCAGGAGCATGCCATTGCGAGATTGAGTACATGATCTTACAGGACCAGCAAAATTATATAAACCCTTCTCAATAATAAACGGATTCACAGTAGTAAATTTTCGACCTTCTTCAGTTCTAAAAATAACCAAATAGCGAGGACCACCACAAAACTCAGCTATTTCCTTTCCACTTTTCTTAACATTTTTGTTGTTTTTATCAGTTCCCATAGCAACAATGTCCTCCACCATTGCAAATGTCTCTGATGGCATGCTCACATCCTGGGCGCCCCCCGGTTTAGGTGAGAGTCCTGGCCTGGACCTTGCTCACCTCAGGGTGGAGTGAGTGTGTGGTGTTTTAGGGCCCGTCGACAACAAGGTCGTTTGGGCCCGCACCTCAGGGTCTCAGCTCCCAGTGTACAGACAGAGGGGAATCGACTTCAGGAGTGTAACAGCTCATGCAATGGCCCCTGCCCGATACTAACACAGTCCTACATGATAACCAGGAGCTGGGAGTTATGCATTACCCAGTCACCCCTGTGCTTCCCACTCCACCAACCCACGCTAGGTTATCAGTCAGACATGTGTTCAGGGAGGTTAGGGTCAAAGATGGACGTGGATCTTGTTTGGACGTTTGGCATTAGCTCTCTCACCACTCAGAGGCACCCAACTGAGAGATATGGCTCGGGACCCCAGGTTTGCCAATCCCAAACCTACTGCAATAGGCCCCTGGGTGCGGCACCTCATACCCCGTCCACGAAGGTGTAGGCAGCTTCTTGGGATACGAATTCGGGTGGGAGATCGACTAAGGCTTTGTTGGCCAGCTGTTTGATTGCCAGGGCAAACTCCTGCAGCGTCTCCTCTGCCTGCTGCGGTAGGCTGCGGCTAAGCAGTGGTTTCCGAACCGGTTCTCCAGGGGCTCCCAGATTTCCTTGGCCACCGCCACTATCTGGACCGTGCTCAGCAACTCTGTGGCCCGTCCCTATTAGCTGTGCGGCCTATACCTCTGGCGACCACTTGTGCTTGGCCACTGTGTCGAATTGGTGGCAGAAGACTTTGAAAGCTGACATGCCGTCGTAGCTCGGTGGTTTGATGTATGCAAATGTTTTGTCACATCGCATGCATTGGCCTTCAGATCTTTTAGTCTTCTGCCGACGATGTCCTCCACCATGGCGTTCAGGGACTTGGTGTTTCTGTCGGCCTTTCCCTCTAAGTCGTTAAGGCGGTTCGCCAAGTCTTCGACGCACTCGCCCAACTCCGTGATGTCATCCCTCATTCCGGCCAACTGCTCTTCAAATCTGGCGGCGAGGGCTTCGTTTGCAGCCTTCATTTCGGTTAATTCAGCCTTCACTCCAGTCCTCTTTGCGGCCAGGTTGTTATTTGCCGTTTTCATCTTAGTAGCCAGGCTGTTGTTCGCCGCTTTCATTTCCGTGGTTAATTCGGCCTTCTTTTCTGTCATCGTCGCAGCCAGGTTGTCTTTGCTGTCTTCATTTCTTTCAGCTCTTCTAAAATCTTTGACAATGCAACTTCCATCATCGTGTTTCACTGCTGACACCAAATGTGACTTTGTGGGTTGATAGAATCAAAAGTCTTGTTTGCAGAAATTTAAAACACTCTTTATTGCAGTAAACAGAAGCTTTGTGCAACCCTGGCAGCAGCAAAAAGATGTTACATTGACAAACAGCAGTCTTCAAGGTCATCTCGTTCGTCCATCACACGTAATCACACAACTCACACACACAATTACAACACAACTTAGCTCCATTGCACAACTGCAACTAACTGCTTCTCACACTCTGCCACTATTTATATCTCCCAGTCATTGTTCTAGAATGCAGTAGACCACTTGATAACAATTGTGATGGCAGCACAAAATTCCAGCTTCTCTCTGTCTCTTTCTCTTGGCAAGCATCCAGTGCTGTCTCTTTCCTGCCCACGCGCATAGCTCTGGCTTTGTGGCGGCTCCAACACAACAATGCGATCAGTGACAATATATTTACTCCCCATGTACTATGGAGCAATTCTCTTATATCTTGTTCTATAGGTGAATATTCAATACCTACGATATTGCCTATGATGGTGATTTACACTTAGTAATTATTATTGACCTACTAGTTTACCCTTGAACTGTTGATGGGTTTACAAATTTTCATTTTTTCTTACTAATGCAAGATGATGGAAAAAGAAAGGAGTATTATGATGGTATATTATTACTGTGTTTAATACATATTATATGTGTTTAATGCTCCTGAGCTTTCCTCGTGTTAGGACCAAACAAATGAACAAACACACAAAGTATAACAACTAGCAGCAAAATTGAGGATTTCTTGCAAAGTTGTGCATATTAATGATTACATATCACATATTGTATACCTGATCCTGAGCATATGAATCAACACAGGCTTCATGTTTAATGGACTGTAGAAGTTCCTGGGCTGCTTTCTCTCCAACTTGCTCAGCTTTCAGTTCTCGTTTACCAAGTGCAGAACCTCCCAGCAAACATCCAGTGCTTGTTTCTGCAACCAAACTAAAAGAACAAACATTTGGTTTTAAATGCTGGGTAGCAATCCTTTTCAGATTAAAGGAAGATGTTACTGGTTTGAGATAAAAATTTAAATTTTCACTCAATGGCATTATATAAATGTTTAAACTATTTTCTGCATTAAGATTCTGTGTTGCAGAGTTTGGTACTTATATCTTTGAAAAGAGCCATAAAATTCATTATGTGAATAGTTAAGTTCCCCTTTTGGCACTTTTGGTGACTACGTAAACAACTCTGTCGCATATCCATTCTTCTCCATTGCCACATTAGTATGTCTACAAGGCAGATGCAGAAAACAGGTCCAGCAATTGAGAGGGAAGCACACAGAATTGCTGAGCAGGATGTTATTAACAGAGCATCTAGCTGTTTTACTAAAGGTTTATATTGGCAATAAAGAAGGCTTTACAAGTCTTTGACATAAGCTTGTTGCCTACAGACTTTGGTGTCTTCTAGCCTAGTAGGGGAGCAGCGGGCCACCTGTGCAGTTACCTATCCAGATAGGGACCATGCCCGATGATGTCTCCCTGCCTGCCAGCTTGCATAACTACCACAGGTGGAAAGCCTGCCGGTTAGTAGGGGAACAGGAATTGGTTGGGTTTCTACAGTACCACTCCCCTTTCACCTGGGGAGAGTTTATGGGTTGTAACAGCTCTTTCACATAAAACAGCCAGGCATCCTTCGGCAAGTGATAGCTCTTCCTCTTGCGAGGTACTCTGTGGTAATATTGATGGGTATGAAGAGTGTGTAATGGGAGTCTATGCCTCATCATAAGATCATTCTTAGCACTCTGTTCTGCAGTCTGCAAGCTGTGAATGCTGGCAGGATCGCCAATTCCCAGACTAGGCAATCATACAGCATCAGGGTTGGAATGATTGCCCAATATAGGTGTAGTTTTAGATATGTGGGAGTGCTGGATTTAAAAACTGGGTACAACTCCCTGATTATAGCATGGCCAAGTCCTGAATGTCAACACACAATTGAGGACACCAAGAAAAAAATATTGTTTATGCAGAAGCAAACCAAGTAATCTGCCTGTGTCATAACCTAAGTGACCACAACAGTTCTCAGAATGGACCTTCACCAAGAGAGCAGAGCTGTTGCTCAGGCTGATGGCCTTTCTCCACTTCTCACTCCAACAGCCGATGGCACAGAGTTATGGCTGTAATGTAGAGAAACAGAACTGGACATTTTGCTTATTTGTACTAAATGTTTTAGAGAATCTACATTTTTTGCATAGTAAGCTTTTATGAGGATCATTCAAGTCAATTCGGGACATTTCTTTTTTTCAGGTTTAAATGGATGCCTAGGCTGGAGGTTTTGTACGCAGCATGTGTCCTTTTACTGGTAGACGGCGCTCATTTCCCGTGCTTCTGGATAGACCGTTATTCAAGATGGCAGAAAACAGTGTGAATGTCCACATGGAACAGCATGTTGTAATGAAGTTTTTAGTGAACGAAAGCATAAAACCTGCTGAAATTTACAGAAGACTTCAGGCTCAGTACGGTGATGAGACACTCAGTCGCAGTAAGAATTTGAATGGTGTAAGCGCTGATGGCACTCGTTTTCCATGCTTCTGGATAGACCATTATTCAAGATGACAGACAACAAATGACGATGATATTGTGTATATAAGGGCGTTCAACTACAAAGTCATCAGCACCCATTAAAAAAACTAAATCATGGGATAAACTATAAATTGGAAAAAGCCAAATAAAATGGCAAATAAGCATGCACAATTAAATAAAACAGTAAAAAACTATTTGTAACAATTAATAAAATGCCCAAAGGCATAAAAAAAATTCGTTTTAATGAATGTTATAACAGACTGTGGGGAAAAAAGAATTTAAAACTGACCTGCCCAATGGTGGTTGAATAAATTTGTGTCTTTTCTGCAGGGTTGGGCTAGCATTTACACCGGATATATTGTGCCTTTTTTTCACTTTTCTGGCAGTGAGAGCAGACTCGTCCTGTTCTATAACCTCTCTGAAAGAGGACTGCTTTGCATCTAATAATTTCGGGTTCATAGGCTCGAACTGATGGAAACTGTGATCAACGAAGATGAAAGTCGACGATCGGAATCCTCTCCAGATGATTCCTCAGATTATGTAGACGGAGGAGATTGTCGTGAGCTTTTATGCTGGCTAGCTTTCTTTTTACTGGTCTTACTGCTTTCCCTAAGGAAGTCTATTCTGTCATATAAGGTCTTGAATTTCCTTGGCGATACAAATATTACCGGTTCACACGTCGTTCTTGAAGTAGATGGTTTCGGTGGTGACATGGCTGAATCCTTCTTAGGACTGGACTTTGTAGGTGCGTTCACTGTTGTTAGTGCTGGTGTCTGTTGCTTTGGCTGTGATCTTGCTGTAATTGTTCCTACCACAATTAATGCCCCGTTTAGCTCGCTAGTTTGTACTGCAATTTCTCGTTTAGGTACCGGCTTAGCTGCAACAGCACTATAAGTAATGGTCCTAGGAACAGAAGGCTGATGAATACACAAAGAGCTTCTGGGCTTTCAAAAAGGACAACCTCTCTCTTATCCAAATGTCTTGGATCACATTTTCCACCATAAAACGTGGGCATTCTCTGGAGTTAGATGAATGATTTACCTCTGCAGTTAACACATGTTACAAGTGAAGTACATGCATCACCATGCTTGACTTCCCCACAGACAACACAGGTAGCAGCTCCTTTACAACAATCACTCGTGTGGCCAAAGTGCTGACTTTTATAACACCCCAGTGGACTGGGTATACACTGCTTCACTTCAATAACTTTGTACCCTGCCCTAATCCTTTGCAGGAGATCTACCCGATCAAAGCTAAGAAACAGGGTATGAGAGGGCATCAGTTCACCTTGTTCTTTGCAGTGGACTCGACATACCTTGGTCACACCTTGTTCCGGCAAGTTTTCCTGAATCTCCTCATTGGACACTCCGTCCAGTGCACTGGTGTTTCAAACACCAAGCGAGGAGTTCAGAGTCCTATGCAATTCAATGCGCACTGGATAGCTTGCAAGCATATTGGCTTTCAAAATTTTTTACAGCCTGCGTCGTTGAAACAGCTTCGACCAGGAGCGTGCCATTGTGAGATTAAGTACGTGACTTTACAGGACCAGCAATATTATCTAAAACCTTCTGGATAGTAAACGGGTTCACTGTAGTAAATTTTCGACCTTCCTCAGTTCTAGTAACAACCAAATAGCGAGGACCACAAGACTCGGCTCCTTCCTTTCCACCTTTCTTATTTTTGTTTATTTTATCAGTGCTATAGCAACAATGTCCTCCACCATTGCAAATGTCTCCGATGGTGTGCTCACATCCTGGGCGCCACCCCAGCTTAGGTGAGAGTCCTTGCCTGGGCCTTGCTCACCTCAGGGTCACAACTCCCAATACTAAAACAGAGGGACCAAATTGCCTTCAGGAGTATAACAGCTCATGCAATGGCCCCTCCCCGGGACTGACCTTTATCAGCGGATACAAACACAGTCCTACATGATAACCAGGGACTGGGAATTACACATTAACCAGTCACCCCCTGCGCTTCCCACTCTGCCAACCCGCGCTAGGTTATTCGTCAGATGTGTATTCAGGGAGGAAAAAGAAAATAGGAATAAATAAAGAAATAAATGGGATCAAACACAGAAGTGGACCATGTTTTGGGCATTTGAAAGAACTCTCTCACCTCGCAGAACTCCAATTGGGTGGCAGACAACAGTGTGAATGTCCACATGGAACAGCGTGTTGTGATGAAGGTTTTAGTGAACGAGGGCATATAACCTACTGAAATTTAATGAAGACTTCAGGCTCAGTACAGTGATGAGACACTCAGTCACAGTAAGAATTTGAATGGTGTAAGTGCTTCAAAGATAGCTGCATCTCGATCACTGATGATCGGTCGTGGTGGATCACAGCCCACAGTAGCCCATCTCTGAAGCACTTACAGCATTCAAATGTCTTACCATACTGAATCTGAAGTCTTCTGTAAATTTCAGCAGGTTTTATGTTCTCGTTCACTAAAAACTTCATCACAATATGCTGTTTCATGTGGATGTTAACACTGTTGTCTGCCATCTTGAGTAACAGTCAATCCAGAAGCATGGGAAATGAGCGCCATCTACCAGTAAAAGGACACAGGGGCCACTGTCTACTGCATACAAAACCTCCAGCATAGGCGTCCATTTAAACTTGAAAAAAAGAAATGTCCTGAATTGACTTGAACAATCCTCGTATCTATATTGCTGTTAAGGTGTTAAATGAAATTTATGAAATTGCTTCAAACGAAGAGGATTTCACAGCCATTTCCAGGCAATTCAATATATATTTTATATGCTATTTAAATATCTTAAATATGCAGTTTAATAAACATATTTAAAAGCATTTTCTGAGAAAAAATAATGTTCAAGATTTTTCCATGTAAATGGTAGTTTGGGATAGGGGACGGAATATGCTGAAAATGCTCACATCTTTGAAAGATCTGAAGTTAAGATGAATTAATCAGAGGTGAAGGTTTGGATAGGATAGACTTAAAATCTCCCAGAGCCTGGAATCAAACCATGTATCTTCAGCAATGAGAGCTATAAATAAAATTACTGAGCTACCACAGTTCCTCTATTTTGGATTACAGTAACTCCAAAAGTGTGTATGTATACCAATTCTTTTAACTCACTTGATTCCAGATCCTGTACCAGCAGCTTCATCTGGTTGTTCTTTGTATCTTTCTATTCTAACATCTACATTCCTTAAACTCTTCTTTAATGTCTGAACTGCTGAGTCAGCCATTAGGTGAGCAACCTAGATATAAAACAATTTGTTTTAGATTTAAAAATTATAACAAAGCATGTTTCTGTAAAGTGCTGACGTTAATTAACCATTACCATTAATTACCATACTATTTGGACCAACTATCATAATTTTACCGACACAGACAATATTTTCTGGAATTTATTAAATGTAAATACATATTTTATAGTATTTATTAATAAGCACCAATAGCAGATAGTAAATGAAGTTGGTAACTGAAGTAAATTCTAAAATAAATAACTCATATGAAATTAGCAACACAAAATCTTCAGTGATGTATAATATAAGGCATTATGCATTTTGAAGTCCTGTTCATTAATTTTGTAAATATTTCCTTTGTTTTGAATAGTTGGCTCTAATGCTGTAAATAATTGGTTATTCAGAGAAGCTAGGCATAATGCACATTAGAAAAAGAGGTCTTATAATAAGTAATGCTTGAGAAAATGGGATATCTGCATAATTATTAACTAAAAAGGGGAAAAATAGTGAAACTTTGAGTTGCTAATTCATTAAAATGATGTAATTTTAACCACAGTTTATCAGTGATGATACTTTATTGCATTTTACATTTAAAATCTAGATGTTCACTTCATGATTACAGATACAAATTATGAGGGCAGATCAAATATAAACGGGAATTTTAATACAATACAGCTGCCGGTAATAATTTTGATGAAAGACTTTGTCAGTATGTTGGTGGGTGTATCTAAAGAAGGGACATTGCACACACATGCACCTGAGAGAACGGGGCTGTATCAGTACACCATTATAGAGAGAATTTATAGAGAATTTGTGAGCAAGAGGTGCACACGTCTGTTGTACAATGCATAGTCATCAGATTTCTTGCAAAAAAAAAAAAAAAAGGCACCATACCTTCGGAAATTTTGAAACAACTCTGCGTACAGTTTGGGGAAGAAACTTCGAAGACTCGAAGGTATGAGTGGGCTAAAAATTTTATGACAGGAAGAGAAGCTGAGGAAAATGAACCTCATAGGAGGCGACTGCGGACAAGCATTACTGCACACAACATTGTCATTTGTGACATTATTGAAGAAGATCAGCGAATAAAAATATTCAATATAATTTTGAGTAGAACTAATACTCAATGCTCCACTTATTGCTAGTATTTACCTAGAACGCATTTCATTAGGATCTTCCTAACATCATTGTTGTCGACTAATGGATGTTGGTTCGGTGAACTCCTCGGAGGTGATAGGTGCGTCTCTGTCGGTATCTTGATGAACTTAAAATTTGGGTTTTCTTCAAAGTTAGTGTCGAAATTAAACAATTTTCTTTCATGTTTCTTTATGAACATTTTTTCCTACGTGGTTAATGCAGCTGAACCTTGGACACCTTTTAATACGTGAATTTCTCCTTCTATATCATGATTCTCCTTCCAAAAATTGTACGCTACCGCCGATTTATCTATTTCTTTGTTCCTGATGTTCCTAAAATGCTCTTTAAGCCTAATAATCAAGTTCCTTTTTGTTTTTCCAATGTAAGAGTTGTCACAGCCTTTGTAATTTATCCGGTACACACCTGATTTTTTTGTCTGTGGGTATCTCCTTTGTATTATGTGATTTCAAAAGATGTACACTAAATTTGTTCTGTGGGGCCAAAGTAATATTGTGTTCTTTGAAGACTTTTTGGAAAAGGTGTGGAGCTCTGGGATGATATGTAAATTTTCTGTATGAAGTTTCATTACTGATTGGGGAAAGAGTAGTTACTTGTTTGCATCTTTGTTTTCTTTTGAATTTATCATTTTTCTTGTTGACCACACAATGTGTGTCCTTACACAATGGAAAAATATTGAAACTTGTTTTTCCCTGAGAATAAGTTACAGAAAAGTTCAAACAATCATCTAAAATGAATTTCATTACAGAAAATTGTCTGCCAGGTGGATTCTTGTCTCCTCAACCAGGAACAAAAAACATTATGCCAGGAAATTTGTCACAGACACCTGCATTGCTACGATGAGAAGGGAGAAGATTTCTTGAATCGTATTGTAACTTGTAATGAAACATGGGTGCATCATTACACCCCAGAGTCAAAGCAAGCAAGCATGGAGTGGTGGTGAGACAAAGCAGGTCCAGTCAAGGTCAAACACACCCACCTGCTGGAAAGGTGCTTGCAACAGTTTTCTGGGACTCCGGGCATTTTGCTGGTGGATTTTCTTCACGAACAAAGGATAGTTAATGCAGTCTATTGTTGTCACATTTTAGATGAAGCAAAAGCTGCATATTGCAACAAGTGATGCCGACAACCGATCTAAAATGCCATTCTTCTCCACAACAATGAAAGGCCACATACTGCTACTTTAACGTGGGAAAATGCAGGAGAAAATGCATTAGATATCTCTGGAACACCCTCCTTACAGTCCAGATTTATCTCCCTGCGACTACCATTTGTTTGGACCGCTCAAACAAGACCTAGGAGGACAGCGGTCTGATGATGATGCAAGTGTAGAAGAGTTCTTGTGCAACTGGCTCGTGCACATGTCCTTCTTTCTTTAAGGATGGCATCAAAAACTTGCCAATCCAATGGAGAAAATGTGTATTGAAGGCAGGACACTATGTAGAAAAATAATCTGTATAAGACCATTTTTGTTTGTTAATGCAATAAATTTAAAAAAATAATTTCTGTTTATATTTGATCTGCCCTCATAACTGTTCCAATACACAGGACCAACATTGATTATTTTAAGAAGAGGAATCTACATCACTGTTGCCAACTCTGGAAATGAAAAATACCAAATTTGATACTTCTCCTGCCATTTAAAGGATGACAAAGTAGAAAACTAATTATATAAAATGTGCTTAAGTTTGAAACTTGAAAGGCAAAACAATCAAATGGGTCTTGATATAATGTTACATTTATACACATCACTTAAATGGTAAGAAACATATAGAATATTACAGCATACATTTATGTATGTTGTGTATATTGTAATCACTTTAAAACTTGTCCTCTTGGTCAGAATCTACCAGAAAAGCTATGTCCTACGATTAAGTTCATGGGAACTATAGCTTTGCAAGCTTTGAGTTTTCTCAACCACCCTGGCTAAATCATATTGCACATTTTACTGCTTTTATAAGAAAGAAACCTTAATGCTAAAATGAAAAGCATTTTTCTCACTTTCTATCTATTTTGCTGTTCTGTTTTTATTACTTACTTGGCTTAAAATTTGCACTCAAGTGGAAGGGTAAAGATGGAGACTCCAATTTTTACCATTTCAACAAATGGGTTTTCTTCACCAGAAACTCTATATATAGCTAGGAATGTAGGTCAAACTTGTTAAATTATGCCATAGTTGCACTTATAAGTTATAAACAATATGGGTGGAGGGCAACAATTAAGGGTTTGCTGATCAGCAGTTTTCACTTGCTTGCCATTTCAGTTGAAATTATTATTTCATAATATGTTTTATTTCACAAAATACCAGATTAAGCACAAAGTATTTGAGAAAAACAACTAAATTTTTGCTATGACATTAATTACATAAAGCTGACACAAGATACAATGAAAAGGTGTACCCCTGACAACCCTGATTCACATGACTATTTTTGGAATGGCAAAAAAAAAAAAAAAAAAAAAAAAAAAAAAAAAAAAAAAAAAAAAAAAAATCTAGGATACAATCAGTAAAAAATTATTATTTTGTATAACAAAACAAATGGGATCAAGATTCTTTGAGTTAACTTGGAGATGGAAATCTCTTGCCACAGTGTAAACAAAATATTAAAAATCATACTTGAGACTAAAAACAATCTTTTTGCATAAATTCCATAATACATATAATTCCTAGTATTTGGTATTAACAGCAACTGCAAAATTACATTTTGATCACTTCTTAGATAAAGTTATAAATCGTGAAATATTATGAAATGGATCTTGAGCTCATAATGCATATCTTTGTAAACGAAGAGTGAAACATGCATTACTAATTACATGTTCCAACATACTGTTATCTTAATACAGCAAGTAAATATGTTTTGTAAAGAAAAAATTAGAGCAATTACTTCCAGAGTTAAAGAAAGCCTAAATATTTCCAAAGAATGTATTTCAATGTGTAGAAACTGGAATAAATTATTTGGATATGCCTAGAGATATATAAAAAAACAATACAAACACCTAGGACTGTTCAAGAAAAATTAACAAAAAGAAATAAAATCTTAATAGTCCAGTTGCATGGAAATTAAAGTCCGACATTAAAGATTTGCTGTCAATCTGACAAACATTTTTGCATACAAATCAACCTGTTTAAAATTTGGATTGTTCAGAAATTCTCTTCTTACAGACTGACAAATTAGTCTACTATGATAAATGTTAAGAAATTATGTGACTGTATTTGGTGATTAACTATGAAGAGAGAATGACCCCCCCCCCCAAAAAAAAAAAAGTTATCGTATGAGCTATTCTATAAAAACAAAGTTTTATGTTGCCTTACTGCTGCTGTAAAATTGGCCTGCTTAAATTTGTTTTTATTATTATTGTTATTATTTCAAGCATTGCTTTATAAGATTTCAGTGCACCCAAAAAGGGATTCTATATAAAAATTCATTACAGGATATAATATTAACTCAAGTTATTAACAGAGTTTTTATTCAAACAAATTATATGGAAAGTATAAACTTACTTTAATAGGAAGACTTCCAGCCACAAAGGACCATCCCCATATCTGCTGCACATTGCCATTTGATGTCAAAGTTACTGGTTTTAACTGTTTCACAGGGTTCACTCTTATATGCACCTCTCCCCCTCCTCTAGGATAGTAACCTCTTAAAAACAAGATGAAAAACATGTCTAGAAAGTTTCTCCAGAATCACATTTGAACATTAAATTAATTTTATCTTGTACAGAAGAAAGAAAGTTGCGAGTAAATCTTTAAAACAGTGAATATATTACTCCTATCTTATGTGTATGTTATACATCAATGCAATATGGTAAAATGAACTTTATGTGCCAATATATCTGAAGACAATGCATGTAAAAAAATAATTTGTTCAGTAATAATTGAATATGCCATATATAGATTAAACTTGGATGCTAGAATTAAACATAAAAATTTAATGCTTATGAGGGATTTGAACTATGGATTTTCAGCTTACCATACCACTGTTCAAACCAAATAAGCTATCATGAAAAGATGCCGGCATAGTATTAAATTCTTCAACTGACTCATATTTTACATGATAAACCATAAGGCATTCCTAAATTCATTTTTGAAGTAACATACCCAGTTAACCCTCTCTCCCCCATATTATCTTTCAATTTCAAAAAGGTATCTATTTTTTCAGGGAGCCTCAAACACATGGATACATTACTTTTATGAAATACAGGACACTATACCATTCTACAAAAATGTGAGACATTACATAAATTGAATACTGAAGTAAAAAACTGATTTGTTGCATTTACATGACTTTCTTGATACTTTATTAGCTACTACTGTAAAATATTTTACATGGATCGTCCAATTGCATGTGATAAAATTAACATAGTAACATTTACAAAAATGATAAGAAGTGCATAAATACCATATTCTACCTAACCCTTTTTACTCTTTCACATAGTAAAATATCTTTTGTAACAACCTTAAATATTCATGAATATCAGGGAATTATTTTCATATATTAAAAATATCACAGGAGCTTTTGAGACTGTAGTTATGATGGACAAAAGTATTATTTCCCATTAAAATCATGGATCACTATCAACCATTTTTTGAGGAATATAGGAGATTAAATGAAATTAATGAAATTTTCATATCGGGTTTAAAAGTTTACCTATGGAATGTTGAGTATACTAGCTATACTCTATCTAACCTAAAAAGTGTGTACACATGTCAGCATTATGTCACAGCATAACTTTTAGAGCAAGTGAAATAGTAAAGCGGGAATGGCAATAGTTACTAACTACACTGTATATATTATTGCTTAATTTGATACAGTGTTTAACTTCTAAAAGATTTAAACATGAGCTGCAGTGAAAAATATAACAGTTAAGATATGTCAGACAAACACTTGACTGCAGAGAATGTCAATTCATATTTACTGGCAGAATGATGCAACCATACTATTTATGTGCATCCACACTTTAAGCCTGGAGAGACTTTAGTTATTACTAATTTCAATATAAAATAGTGGATGAGGTTATCAACTGTCTTCCTAGCTGTAGGATGATAAAGTCTACTGCCCTTAGTGTTATACGAGGGCTGTCCAGGAGTAACAGACGTTTTGGCCTATTGTGGCAATGGGTGGGGCGAAAGCTGCCATCTTGGTGTCAGAAAGTTCCTACATTCAGTATGCATCCAACTGTTGTAGCGTGAGGACTGTGCGTTCTTTACTTTGCTCTCTGCGAGTCGTCTAAATGTGCCCTGCAATAGAAAATCCCGTCACTTATGAAGTGCAGTCTGTGATTTGGTTTTTGTTGGCTCAAAACAACAGGCCAATCAAAATTTATCGTCAGTTTTGTGATATTCACGGGCAGGGAATGAGTGACAGTCGAGTGAGGCAATGGTGCATTGATTTTAAGATGGCGTATCAGTGTTCATGACGAGCACCACAGTGGTAGGCCTAGCCTTGTGACTGATGACCTGGCAATGCAAATCAATGACAAAATTCGTAAAAACCAATGTTTTGTAATTACAGAACTGTCGGAACATTTTCCCCAAATTTCACGGAGTTTGGTACATAAATTGTGGTGGAGAAGTTTGGTTACCACAAATTTTGTGCTCGGTGAGTTCCAAAAATCCTAACAGAAGACCATGCAGCACCGACCTTTATCAAAAAATATAGCACAAATGGTAATGCAGTTCTGGAACATATTGTAATCTGGGATGAGACTTGGGTGAAGCATGTCAACTGTGAAACAAAACAGCAGTCGATAGAATGGGGGCGCACAGATTCTAAGAAACCATGAAAGTGTTTGTAAACGCTGTCAGCAAGAAAGGTCATGGCTACTGTGTTTTGGGATTCCAAGGGAGTGCTTCTCGTTGACTTGCTGGAATGTTGAACAAACTCAGAAAAGTATTGTGAAACACTAAGAAAGTTACGGCACACCATACAAAATAAGCATCTGGGAAAACTTAGCACCAAGGTTTTTTTTTTTTGTTTTTTTTTGTTTTTTCACAGCAATGCACATCCACACACGGCTAATCATACCCGGGCACTCTTGAATGGTTTTGGATGGGAGGTGTTTGATCATCCACCATACAGCTCAAATTTGTCGCTGAGCGATTACCATTTCTTCCCAGCGATAAAAAAATGACTCGGTAAACAATGCTTTGATGCTGATACCGAAATGCATGCTAGTGCACACCAGTGGTTGAAATCGCAGACTACAGAGAAGGTATTGAAAAACTTGTGCCACTTGTCTCAACTTGAATGGCAATTATGTATAAAAATAGCTTAAGAGTGTACCTTTTAAATGTAGGAGTATATAATAAACTTTTGAGTTTTTCAATTTGTGAATTGTTTATTTCAAAATGTCTGTTACTTTATGGACAGCCCTCATAATTAGTTTTTGAATTCAAAAGAATGAAGTTTAAACCTAATCAAAGTAAGATCATTTAACCCAGGGGCGGCCAGTGAAGCATTGTACATAAATAAATAAGGGTTGTTAAAATATAAATATGTGAACCAATTTTGAATGATTTAGGTAATCTTATCAACAATCCATCCTATTTCATAATATACTGTACCAAACAGAATGTGCAGGGAAACAGAAATAGATTTTACATCCGTACTCTTGTTACACACAGGTGTAACGAGCACAGTAAAAGTTTAAATCCTTTCATGGAAGTGTTGAAAACAGTGTTGTTGTATAAATTAAATTTATCGGGAGTCGATTAATGACACTAAACAACACTTACTTTTAAATTTTCCTGGAACTAGTTTCAGAGGCCTTCCCTGTATCATCAGCCGGACATCGACTGGTTCTCCTTGGTGTAGCTGGCAATATTTTGTCATCAGTTTCCTCTGGTGGCAGTTCGAGGAACTTGCTGAACAAATCTTTCTGGGGGATGTCAAAATTGAATACTTTGTTCCTATTTTTTGAAATCTGGAATATATCAAATTGAATGCTGTGACTGTAGTCAAATTTATATTGGAAAAACCAAAAGAAATTTAGAAACAAGAGCAAAGGAACACTTTAGGAACATAAAATACAAACAATTAGAAAAATCAGCAGTTGCCACGCATTTTTGGGAAAAAAACCACAACATAAATCCAGAACCAAAATTACTAAAACGTACAACAGGAAAACAAGAACTGTTCACATGGGAACAAATCTTTATTTCAAAAAATAGGAACAAAGTATTCAATTTCGACATCCCCCAGAAAGATTTGTTCAGCAAGTTCCTCGAACTGCCACCAGAGGAGACTGATGACAAAATATTGCCAGCTACACCAAGGAGAACCAGTCGATGTCCGGCTGATGATAGAGGGAAGGCCTCTGAAACTAGTTCCGGGAAAATTTAAAAGTGTTGTTTAGTGTCATTAATCGACTCCCAATAAATTTAACAGTAAAAGTTTGTTAATACAAGTGAGTGAGTGTGTGGTGTTTAAGGGCCCGTTGACAACAAGGTCATTTGGGCCCCTTGTTAATACAATTCATGGAGAATGTGATACATAGTGTTCGTGTATGATTTTGCGGCAGAGAGACAGTTATCTTAAGTCCCGTGCTTTACTGCACACTAGCGGATAAAGCGTTAAGTTATGCGCCAGAGAAATCTCGGCACCACCTTCTCCCATAAGAAGCCGTGTATAAGCAGACATCCAAGCCCTTAACACAGGCGCTTATGAGCATAGATGATGCTGTTCTGCAATCGATGATAAGTCACAGAAAACAACCAGAACAGAGCTTAACAGAACTTAACGCGCCTATTCACACGAGGGAGCAGAAACAATCTTTTTTGCGCAATTCCTATACACTTCTCTTTCTTTCGTTTTCATACAGATGGTGCCATGGCACAGCAGCACTACCTCAGAAGCTGCCCCTGATTTCACCTTACCTTCTAATTAGTTTATAATCAAATGTTGCTCCAAATCGTTCCAGAATTGGTCTAAAAACCTGTAAAAAGATATGACCTTTCAGTCACATGCTTTACAACAAAACTATAAACAAGTATAAAAAGTCTACTTTTCAAGCATTGCTTAGAAATATTTTACCATTGAATAGTCTTATAAGACTATTTAGAGTTCATGAGATATAAAAGCTATAGAAAAGATTACCATTGCTTAAGACATAAAAACTTATTTTCAGACGCAATTACATATGAATCTCTCCAATTTTAACTTTACTAATCACTACTGAGTCAATTTCACGCTTAACTTATAGCTCTTAAATTTACAGATATTGTAAATAAAATTCTCTAAGAAGGGGAAGGAGAAAAATTTTCTTTCTTAGATTTTGGGATTCAAAAAGAACAAAAAATGGGAATTTTAAATACCTACTCACAAAGACAATCATATAAATGGCAATAGTTTCAGTTCATGAAACACAACAACCACACACAATGTAATCAACAACCCTGTACAGAGATAAAATATTCCACTTAGAAAGACCAGAATATCTGAAAAAGATATGCACAAATTGCAGAGAATAAGAGGTTCGACAAATCATGGTAAACAAGAACTTAAAGTGTATGAAAAGGGAAAAAGTAATTATAAAATAACCACAAGACAGAAAAGAAAAACTTTCATAACAACTATCACTCTTCAACTGACAAAAGATTTGAAAACAGTTTCAGCAGTTATAATTCTGAAAATAAATACAGTAAACTCCTATAAAAATGCTCTTCAGGGGACTGTAGCCTAAAGCATAATAAACTGGAACAATGTTACATATGGAATATGATCTATAAGATATAGCAATTTTGCCATAGTTTCATAGGAAATGTTTGCAATTTCAATGCAGTTCAAATCACTTGCACAGCTAGGAGTAACACTAACCAACTCCAATTCACCACTGATCTGTTAATGCACTATGCCACGTCTCTGAATCTAGTGCCATTAGAAGTAGTCCAGTTGGTTTGCAATTTCTTGCCCTTTCCCTTGTATTACTGAACCACTTAACAGTACTGAAGTATCATAAGACTGCTGAATCCATTAGGAATTACTTTGATGCCTTCATATTTGTCACTTCTTACTTTCTTCCCTTTACAACCACCACTTGCTGCACTGGTAATAGCATTCCTTATTTTTTGCTGTTGCTTGTAGACAAGATGAGGAAATTCTTACAGATTCATTTTGATTTAGGAGGAATTTGCTTATACGTCTGCAGAAAATGTAATTTCTCACTTAAAGGGAAACCTTTATGCTTTACCACTTTGTATATGTACCACAACTCGCAACACAAAATTCAGAGAAAGACCAAGGGAACACATTAAAAGTGGGTCTTTTGAAATGTAAATGCCTTTGTCAAAAAGGTACCATTAAACACTTGATGATGTGGATGAGAAGAGTTCACAAGGTAAAACACTGGTGCTGCAATGGTCATTCAGTACAGAAACTATTTTCTCATGATACTTTAAAAACATCACACATTTTGCAAACTATATATATACACACCTATATACATAATTACTATTCATCTTTTATCCAAAAAATAGCACTAATTGCAGGACTTGGAAGTGTTAAAAAGGAAATTACACAGTAATGATATGGAGTGTCCAGGGGCATAAAAGCTACGGCACAATAAATACGATAGTGTTAATCAGGAGTGAAATAATTGATTTTTCTGTATTATAACCTGATAAAAATCAGTCTAAACAAAAACACTCACCATAAAAAAAAAAAAAAAAAACTTCTGGAATATGCAAAATATATAAGGGAAAAAATATTAACTGAATGAGGACCTAGGACACACAAAATACAAATCAGCAGTAGGTTCATTATACTTAAAACAAAAAACTGTTCACTTTACTCCAAATCAACTTGACACAAGGGAGAAGATATGAAAAGAATCCTTTATACAGGTTCATCAAAGGGACTCCAAGAATCTATGCAGGATACCAATAATGTTTCCAACAGCTGAATAAGTTCAGTTTAGTGGTGCACATTAAGTGTGAAATGAACCCACTGATGCTTAGGAATGCAATAATTTTGCTTCATTATTTACTACTTCTACCTTAAAAGCTTATGCCTCTAAAATACTATTTCACAATTAACACATATGGAAATTAAGTTTGCATAATTATATCCTAATAATTTGCTCATAATTTTTGTTTTCAAGCAATTTTTTTTAAAACTTCAGTGCAAACACTTCAGTTCTACCAGGGTTAGAAAGAAAAGAAGATACCTCTGTTATGTAATCAAACTGGGGAGCCATTTCTGCATTTGTTCCGCCCTTAAGCTTCAAAATTGTTTGGCCATTGCTAAACAGGATACATGGCAGTGCAACTTGTAATAGCAAGCCAATACTCCTGCAAATAAAGATTCATTTACATAAAAAAACAAATTCATTTCATCTACAAAGATTTTATAATCCAATTTTCTTAATATCAACACATATACAATAATTAAACCAGAAAAAAGACCTAATGGGTCTACTGAATAAGTTTATAAGGACTTTTCTCCTTTCATGTGCAGGATTTTTAAAAAAATGGCTTTCTTTAGAAAGTGAGTGATTCTTGAGGAGTAACATATTGGTTGCTCCACAGTAGAATGAGTCCTCAGTTTCCAAGGCCAGTCACAAATATGGTTCTGTATTATGGAATATTAGCTTTGTGGAGTGGTATTGATCATCCTGCAGCACTGTTGTTGTATTGCTGCCTGCTGTGCAAAGTTAGAAAATAATGTAATCATTTTCAGTGGAGCAGTCAAAGTCTCTGATTCATCCAAAGTATAAACTTGGAAGAAGCGTAGGGACAGTGAAGCACAAATTAGTACAAAAGTGAATCGAGAAGATATTGACACATTGCTTCACTCACACTGTTTATTCACTGTGAATAAACAGTAAGAGTGAAGCAATGTGTCAATATCTTCTCGATTCACTTTTCTCTGATTCATGTTCAGCCCCGAACGAGAACTGATGGCATATGAATTGATGCAGTAAAGCTATTACTACCCTGGACTTAAGGATGACAATAAATTTGTCCAACAGAAACTATTAGGTGAGAGCTTGGCAGACAATAATGATTCAGAGGAAGTGAATAGAAGTGTGAGAGAAATATATTTTATTTTTATTTGTTTCTGCATCTATGTAATCCAAAGCAACAGACACTGTACCTTGTGAAGGCTGCCAATGGTTGCAGCTGCTGCAACAGCTCCTGAATCAGGTCTCAAAGTACAGACTTGCTGAGAAAATATATTAGGAATACGTACAAATATTGCTTTATGTGCACTTGTTTCAACATTACTTAACTTACCCTGCTGTTTCTGTGTCTGCAGTATATTCTCCACTATTTACTCTTCCGGGATAAAATTCAATTTCAGTTGATCCAATTTCGGCACCTTTAACTTTTCCACGGGTTATGTCGCGGACTAATTCCACTCCTTGAGGAAAAAAAATTAAAACATATTTAGCAATTTATTTCTTAAAGTTATATGAGTACAGAATAATTGCATATGGAAGCTGTAATCCAGCTCTCAAAACTGAATCACATATTTGTCTTAATTATGTATTCCCCATTTATAAGCAAGAAGCAAGAGCTGTATAACCCACATCATATTAAATGATTAATGACTTGCACCATTCCTGAACACTGTGCTCAATATTTTATATTAATAGTGATTATATGCTTTAGCACCCAAGACCATAATTAGAGCTAGACATGGCTAAAAAATTGTCAATCCTCTAAGATCTTAATATTTTTATTAATTACGTCAGTTATTTGTTTGTTAATTATGCTAAAAGGTGCACTGAACACTAACATCATATTATTAACTCTTAGGTCTATTTGTAGGTGAATGCCTCAAATGGAATAGCCAACTAAATTATATAGAAACGAAATTAAAGCATTGCCTGTTTCAACATGTCCTGCCTGACTCAAATATTTTAAGAAACAAGGAAAATCATATATTACAGTTACTTTCATTCAGTACTTTCATATAGAATAACCATATGGTGAAATGCAATAGATTGTGATAGAATCTTCTGAATTCAAAAGAAAATCATATGTATAATGACCCATTCAAATTATAGAGCTTCTTGCAGACACTGTTTAAAACATTAACAATTTTGACACAACCCTATCTATATATTTACAATCTGTTTTATATGTACATAATAATGATAACAGTTTTCTAAAAAATCAGCATCAACATGAATACAACACAAGAAGAAAAACTCACAAATATCCAGCTTATAGGTTACCACTGCTCGAAAAAAGTTCACATTATATGGGAATTGAAATATATAATAAACTGCCACAAAAATTAAGGGAAATCTAAAACCAAAATCTCTTCAGAAAGTTCATTAAAAGTTTACTTGCCAGTAAGGTGTGATATTCAATTATGGAATACATGGATGATGAACTGTGATCCCAACGTATATTAGTGTATAATTTTAGGAAATGTACATATTGTATATACTTGACATTTGTTTGGTTTACTATACTTAATAAATATTGTAGTCTTAGTTTCTAGGTTTTTAATCTTAAACTTAAAATCTTGACGAGTCACCAACTTGCTCAACTATTTAAGTGTAATGTGCCAAATAAAGTACTGTATTGTATTAATGATTCATTGAACTGTATGATATATCCTGACAACTTTACTATCTTTATTTTTTTTCCAGAATGTTTCTTCATCATCTGCTGACTGAATCTTGACTTCTATTCATATAAATGGAGCAAAGGTATGTTTTGAGTAACATAAGCCTAATAAAGTTTGCAATAAAATTGTTCTCAAATTAAAATATGTGTAAATGTTAAATAAACTGACCTTTAAATATGTATTACAGCTGCACCTACATAAAGCATATGGAAGACACAGCAATACATGTGAAATATGTTCTATGACAATACATTGTAAGTGAAGCTAGGAGTATTCTGTCGAGGTTAGAACTTAGCATAATGTGATTAGTATGATGCAACATATCAGAAGTAAGGAAATTTTGCTGACAATTTAGGATGCATTAATGCAACTTAGCAGTATGGAGTTATTTCTAATTTCTAGTTGTAATTCATAAAACTATTGTAGTTAGTTTTGCCACACTAAGTTACTTTAAATATTTTAATTTTTGAAGGACTAGTTTTGGGAGCTGTTGCTTCCATTTTAAACTTCGAAGCTCCGACTCGTCTTCTTCTGGTATTTAAGAAGAGCAAAAATCTAAGCTAAGGAAGACTATTAAGAAAACAAAGCACATTTACCAAGGAAAAAGAAAGCAACAGCATATTCAGTGGATCCACATTCTACCTAAAAACATTTAATAAATTCAAAAAGATCTTCAGAGAACAAAATATCACCTTGGCAACTAGAAATAGATACTAGGTAATAAAATTGTTAAATTTAAAAACAAAAGATGAAATCCCAATTATCTATAATACAGAATAAACCAAATAAATTGTAAGTGCAAACTAAAAGAAACCTAAAATCCAGAGTCAAAAAACATTTTAGAAATGTCAAACTGAAATAGGAAAACAAGTCAGCAGTTCCTCCTAACACCAACTTTACTCAACTTATAACTACATATTCACAAGTTTCAATGCAGTTTACATTACAAAATGTTAACCAATTAAACTTGTGGCAGAGTGGGTTGGAGCACGGTGTTTTGGTTTGCAACTAGAAATGAGTTTAACCACACCCATGGAGAGACTTTTCAGCCAATATACGAGCACTATCCATTTGCAGCATGTCTGCCTCACATTCAAGAGGTGCCAAGTTTGAAACTCTATCAGTTAAGTGATTTGGATAAGGTTTTTTAATAATAACATAATACTACCCTCCTAGAAGTATGATGCATTTGAGGTGCTAAATGTGGGGTCTGTAGGTTAAGAGAATTAACACTCTGCCTAGTGGAAGCATGGTGCTGACCATTCTCCTGTATTAGGTGATCATTCAACTCTACCATATGCTTGTCAGCATGAGGCCAGCAGTTGTGTGGTCAGCCCAGGACCTTCAAGGCTGTTGTGTCACAAATTATTAATGACTACACAATATAGTGTAAAACAAATGCATCTATTAACCGCTTGTGATGATATTTATAAGTATTCTACTATATTCTTATGAGTAGAACTATGATACAATAAAGCACAAAATTAATATAATTCTATTATATAACTTTTTTTTTTATTTAAGTCCTCTAATGTAGGTCATATCAGACACTGAATAAAGTTATTAATTTATAGATGAGTTATATTTATTACACATCGGCTTCACTTATGTACCTATTTTGAGGACATGTTTCGCAAACCATCGTTTGCATCGTCGGCTCTTATGCAACTCTGTGGTGTTCCAATCAAGTTAAATCTTGATATAATGAATAAAGTGTTCAAATGAGCCCAGAATCCATAAAGCTTAGAGCTACCCGACATTCATTTTTCAGGATGAGGAAGAAGGGGGGGGGGGGGAAGTATAAAAAAAAAAGAACTTATCCAGAAATTTGGCCTGACCAAGATTCAAACTCAGGACCTCTTGGATGCAAGGCAGACATGCTATCCCTACAACACAGAGGTAGGAACTACATAATTGAAATTGATTCCCTAGGACTACTTTGGCAAACCGAAATATATAAAATTATGACAAGTAAACTTAGTAAAAATATAATTAACATTAAATTATTTGTAAGGTTCTGACTAATGTATAATTTGAAAACTAAACACTACTTAAACACCAAACCTATGTCTTATTATTTCACTTCATCTGCCTTGTGTGGAAGTGACAAACGTTTTTAAAATTTATGCCAAGGAAAAATAAACTATTTTGGATTTTCTTCAAAAGTACATAAAACTATAAAGCTTTAAAATGTACTTTCTTCAAATGGGATAATATTCAATGCAAAAGCTAAGTTTATTTCTTGTGTATGTACTTCAAACACCTAACATTCATTAAACACTCTGTTCAAAATATTTTTAATGTATATGCATAAATAAGAAATAATTTGAAAAGAGCAGAATTAATACAATATTTTGGTGTCAGCTACTAGTTATACACAGTTCTTAACCGCAAAATCATGATCAAAACCATGTAACAGGCCAATCAAAATGAAACTTTAAGCATAAGATAAGCATAAAAGCTTAACTAACATTGCCTTAATGCATCCATTCATTGCTGTGAACTTATAATATAAACACAAGTGATACAGAAAGTATGGATCCATTGAATAAATTCATCTTATAATACAAGTAAACATGAATATTTTGTGCATTTGTGTTAAATGGAATAGACGAGAGTACTTCTTAGAAATTTATGCACGTACTCTTAGTAGGAAAGCAGAAAATTTCAGTAACGTAGAAATAAAGTGACAGCATCATATTTGAAGCTAGTAGTGAGGGTCTTAGAGTCTTACTAAAAGGGGGAGATTATTAGGAGAATTTTGAAGCCTAATAGTACATTCTGAACATAATTTTAAACACTTTGATCGGATTATTGGTGGGATAAGATGTAGCTGGTAGCCTGATTAGGCACCATTCTTGCCTCAAGGATAGAACTGCATGTTATCGCTTGGTAGAAGATCCAGATACTTTAACACCGGACATTCAGATAATACTTTGTTGTTTGGCAACTTCTCTGTTAAAGTGAATACTGTTTAATAAAAGTTTCAAAGTCAGATTCCGTGTCATCATCTTTGAACATACAACCACACATACCCTGAGAGAGGTTTCTCTGCTAAAGTGTGAAGAAGCAATAACCAGTTCAACTTGGCGAAGCATGTGAGGCAGAATCAGATGCCTACAAACTGGAGCGGCATCGTGAGGCAGATCCAATTGGCTTCAGAAGTTTGTAAGTTCCAAATTGTCATGTTTATGTCTATATCAAGCTAGTGAATCAGAGCAATTCTCTGCACACCTCATCACATTATTCTGTCATCTCACATCAGATTTTTTATCACCATACATTAAATCACTGTTGTTCTGTGTAAATTCACAGGCTAGAATATTTGAGATATGTAAAAAAAAAAAAAAAAAAAAAAACCCAGAAAATGAATTATAATGATGCATGTGTTTAACATCCTTAAAACAAGTTGGCTAGCGCTTGTCAACTGTGCACATAATCTACGTTTATTGGCTCAGCTGTTTCCACTTTCTTGTGTTTCCATTTGTAGTTATGAATGACAAAATATTGCACTAAGTCTATGCTTAAATTAATGCTATATTAATTAATGTTTAATTTTCATTATGAATGTTCTCTTATTCAGGAAGTATTACCTTTCAAATGCTGTGCTCTTAGGCCAGGATTGCTTCTTCCAGCACGAATGTTGAAAACTCTTACAGGAATCTGTTTCAACACACTAAATGCCAAAGCCATCCGAAGTATCTGTCCACCCTTAAATTGTTCAAAAGGAAAATTACATTTCAGATAAGAGCTTTCATAATTAGTGTACTATCTTAAATATAATTGCATGCTTATAATTAATTGCAACATACAATAAGCTTGAAATGGCAAGATGGACATGACTGCATAAAATTCAAGTAGCACATCATAAAGAATAGTGGGTTGCGCTATGGCTGAGTGGTTAGACTGCCTGACACTCACAAAGGCAGATCCCAGACAACCACAAAGTGAGATTGGCAGTGGCCAACAAAGCAATGGAGCGGGATTTTTTGGGATCTCTGGTTTTCCCTGCTATCTCATTCCACTGGTGCTCCATCTCCATCTCATGTATCATCAGTGCCAAATGTAGTAAAAGTGGGTTTTAAACACTACACACAAAAAGAATAATTCTATAATTTGAAAATGTATAATCTTTGGGCACGTATATGCAATCTTGTAAACCGTTCTACAAATTTGGACAAATGCTTTTCAGAATTATTTTAAAAAGGTTACCATTGGAGATTAAGAGAAATTTTCATTTTGATGTCACCCAGTTTGAATCTGTTATTAGAGGAGTTTTGACACTTTATTGCAAGCATGACAGAATAAATGGAAAACTTTATAACTGAATTACTGGAATTGAGGGGAGACGCATACTGAGTTCATAATATCAAATTTCCCTCTGATTTTATTGAACTTCATTATCAAAAAGTATTTCTATTACGATTTTTATACCAAACACCCAAAATACATTTTCTCTTTGCTTATGATCATATGAATCCAAAAGATGAATAAGCCGGTCGTAGTTTCCACTAATTCACCGAGTGAACGTCACAAAATGTAGTTTGGATTCTTTCCTTTAAATTTAAAATATAGCGTTTAGGAGTTGCAGTCTAACGATATAAAAGGAACATTAACCTAAACATTAACGCGAGAATACATTCTGTAAATTATCCGTTATGATTCATTGCACAAAACTTGCAAGTTTGAGTACGTACACCTTCCAATAGTCCTCCATCGATGTGTCGTAGCTCCTGACCTGACATTCTGATTTCAATACACAGCAAAAATACTTCCAACGTCACTTTAATAATTAACTGTCACCACCACACACACACTTTTTGACTTCAACATTCGACTCGCCCGGCTCGCCGGTCTTCAATTAAACTCGTCTGCTCCCCAGTAGTCAATCGTTTTCAGCATTGCCAATTTCTGTTTAAGAAATTACCAGATATTATCGAAAATCTCTCATTTCCTGCATATTATTGTACATCAATACTTTTTAATTTAAAAGAATTTAAGAATCACGCATATATTCCATTAATGTATCATTGAAAATTTTATAAAGTTTAAAAAGCCTAGAAAATTGGCGAGTCATTTGCTAAAACTTCATAACAGTGAGTTTCTAAATTAAAACAGATCTGCTAAATTTACCTATTCCGTAACTAGCTAATAAGTGAAAATATTAAATTAATAAAGAAGAAATGTGTGCTTTGTAAAGCAAAATTAAGAACAGCATGATATAAATTAGAATCACGTAAGTATTCAGATAGAGCAGTACTAAGCAGAAAGCTTAAAAAAAATTATATTGATATAAAGCAAGTTCGGATAAGTTATTTATCCTGCATTTGGGGGATGATGCTAAAATACAATAATGTGGCAATTTAATCAATTTAAACCTTTCTGATAAACAATATCTTTTAGAAACTTATTGTGGTTCGTAAACATTTAAATATGATGGTTTTCCGATGCGCGAACACACGACCATATAATTGTCCATGAGAGAAACAGAGAAACTCCAAGTTAATTCCGCAAACTTTCAACGACTGCCCTTGCGATTTATTTGTGGTCATCGCAAAGGCCAAACGCACGGGAAATTGTAGACGCTTAAAATCAAAAGGTAAATCCGTTGGAATCATCGGAATACATGGGATTAAGATATCCTCTCCTTTGTACTTTCCCTTGATGAGTGTTGCCTCGATTACGTTATTCATTAGCATTTTCACAGTCTTGTTCCATTGCACAGCCATAGTGGGAGTCCAGGCAATTCTAATGAATTTAAAAACTCTGTGGGATAGTTGACTACTAGATCCTGGTTTATAACTGTGTCAACTGATTTGTATGAGAACACCTCCCCCGGAAAAAAATAGACACTCTAGAGTTCAGCCGGCCGTTCATCGGCTCTGACATTTCTCGAGAGGGGGAAGCGTGCTGTTGCCAGTTATTTAGCGGGAATTTCAAGCAGAGGAACAATGCGTATTTTAAATATTTCACACATTTGCATATTTCATGAACCAATAGCCATAATAGCGATAATATAATAGGATTTACAAACACTAAATATTAGCATTCACGCGCGCACAAAATAGCAAACAAACTTCACCAGCGCAAGCACCAAAAGCAAGTGTAGCCACGTGGTCCACACAAACTTAAAGTGGCAACACGATATTGGATTCGGAAGCCACGTCTAGCAGCGTCAATGCTGATTGGCGCTAGCAGACAGTTTTAAATTCCTGACCACGATATCGGATGTCAGACTCCCAGTACTACCAACAGAAGCAGTTAGCGCACGTAAAAGTGTTAAAGAAATATTCTAATAGAGAGGCGCTGTAATGAATATATTGCAAGATAGTGAAATTTCAATTTTGATTGCAATGTTTTAAAGCTAATATATAATCCTATGTTTTCTCTCTAAAGATAATTTTGTGGATATGCTTTCAATTGCTTATTACTGTTTTTTGGTACTATTAACCTTCCCCCCACCGCCTCCGGCAACCGCCAAATGTCAGAACTGGAGATCCAGTGGTCGTACAGTAGAACGAAATTCTGACATAGGAACACGACTATTAGCAATACCTGCATCTCGCTGCTCATCAGTGCGTCAGCACGTGACGTAACTCGTCGCACATTTGACTGATTCTACGACCTAAGTCAGGTTCTTTTCTCCTTGGCATAATAAAAAAGTTTCCGCGAACTTCAAACAGTCACAAAAGAATTCAATTAATTTTGTGTCAATTCACTTCACATTCACAAATTTGCAAACACAAATTACAAAGAAGATATCCAAGGGTTCGCCAATATTTGACAACAGTTTTTTTGTGGTCAAATGTTTATGCCTGATTTCACCAACAGATGTTAAGACTTAACATGAGTTTAACATTAGTTAAAACAAAACTTGCTTTTCACCAACAAATGTTTGCTTAACACTCGTGTTAAATCTCTTGTTAAACTAACAAGCCAAATTTCTGTTGTTAAGTCCTTAATAATTGTAAATAGTCAAGATGGTGGGCGTGAACGCAGCTGTTGATGTCGATTTGCCATATTTAAGACCATCTAAATGGCATTCGTAATAGGGTACGGTCTATGAGGAGAAATTAATTTGAGGAGCTATCAGAAGAAAACTTTCTACTGAGGCATGGACTGCCGAAATAAGTTGCTATGAAGGTTACTGCGGAAGTACAAGAGAGGTTAGAATATGCATCGAAAGGAATATGCCAACCTCACCTTTGCTTCAAGTATTAATAACTTTGCGATTTTATAATTCACTGAATTATGTGGATAATATATTGTCCACCTCCCATCTTGAAACGTTCAAGTCACTCGTTCTTCTTCGCTCCTCGTTTTAGATTTACGTAATACTGGCGAAGTAGTTTCATGCTTGTAGTAGTGACACATGAATTTGAATTAAATTCGTTTCCAATATTTTCCCTTTGTTCATCCGCCATTTCTTCAGTTGTGTGGAGGCGAAAATGAAAATAAAAGGGCATCGCAGTACGTTCAGAAAATAATACGACTCATCCATAACCTTCTATAGCTGTGATATTTACAAGTCTCTTGGCGTTAACACTTGTTTGTTAACATTTTCAGAAAACAGGTTGGTGAAATTCAAGACATTTAACAGTAGTGTTAGCGCTGTGACAATTGTTACGTTACATTTATTAACGTCGATTTTAACATCTGTTGATGAAATGGGACACTATAGTGTTATAGTGCGTTCAGAAATTAATTTTATGTCTAATCTTCGAAAGATATATCATGCTACATAAAAAAATTCAGTCTTGATAACAAACGATAAACGTTATTTGATAGAATACAGTAACTGAATAGCTTTGAAGACTGGCAAGAAGTGGAATATCTCTCTACTTTGTAATGTTTTTGTTTGTTGAAAATAAAAGGTGTATGTGTTCCGTAAAAGTTTGCGCGTATACTTTTATATTTAATTAATAATTCAGTCTATTATCACTTCATGGTTCTTTCTCCTTTCTTGGACTTACACAAATATTTGAAAACCAAAATTAGGTAAATCGGTTCAGCCGTTCTCGAATTTTTGTGATACAAACGTCAATTCATTAATATTATTTATATATTATATATAGTATGTATAAAACAATAATATATAATACACATAATTATATATTTATATTTATTACATATTTATTATATATTTCAGCTGGCAGGCATTTATGAAGGGGTAGGTGTTCTGTATTACTCTAGCAATTACTTACATATGTATATGGCGTACGATTTTAGAAGGCACATGAGCTGAACCAATGCGTGCACACGGTAGCTCTACTGCTGCCAAGTGATGCGCCAGAGAGCGAAAATTACGGGGAGGGAACGGGAAAAGTAGCATTTGTCGTGTCACAAATTGTCAGAACCTAAACTTACGCAGAAAGGGACAATGATAAGGTTATAAACTGTAGCACTCAATGTTAACGTACTTATTTCCTGAAATCTAGATTTTTGAAAGCGACTTTTGTAAAGGATCTGATCCTTTTCCTCTCCCCGTGTTCTTCTTTCTCATCCTCGCTTAATTCAGAACCAGTTTCTCGAAGATTTATAGCTAATCTCTGTACTGTGTTGTTTCCAGCCACTTCCGTATGAAAATCTTGTTCTTGCAATTTCTCATAGTGCGCAATACGACTAGCCTAATCTTCTTTTGTAGCTCTTCCAAGTGCAGCATGCATAAGCCTTTCAACATCCGTGAGACGAAAAGTGGTGTTTTCTTTAGCAACTTCTCCTGTAACCTTAGCCAAATAAATTCTATCGGATTGTACTGGAAGTAATAAGGAGGCAAACGAATAATTTGGTGCCCATTTTCTAACGCAATTTGATCTAACTGGTAACCTCATTTCTTTGGTTTTAGTAGATTTACTTTTTGTAACAATTCTGCTCTAGTTTCAGAAGATGGAATGTCATTTTATCATGTGCCAGCCGGTCCGGATTGTCTTGATTTTTGGAATTAGTAGAGAGAGGTTTATCTAAGAGTTTAGAATGGTAGCTTGCATTATCCATAATGATGATGGATCCCTCTTCTAAAAAGTTTATGAATTTGTCTGTGAACCAATCTGTGTAGAAATCTGCATTCATTTCAGAACGGTAGTCAACAATTTTATTCTCTGCTCTGGAACGGAAAACCTACTTGCTTTCGGAAATGAATCCTGTTTGTGTGTAGAACATGCAAGGTAAATTGTAAGTTTGTTCCCTTTCTCTACAGCTACCTTGAGACTACCTCTTCCCGTCGATATGTTTTGTTTGCAATAGTTCTGATTTACCCACGTCTCATCAGTATAAAAAATGGGGCGTGAATCTCCAGATACCCTGTGCATGTGCATAGTTCTTAAAAACTGTATTCTTGCGGCAATTATATCACTTCTTTCGAGTAAGAATTTACGGCTATCATTAGTCTTTCTGTATTTGAATTCCAAATTCTTAAGTATTAATCATATTGAAGTAGAGGATACTATTTTTCCCTCATAACATGAACCAACGTTTTAATAGTAGGGTATTCACTATTGTCATACATTTCATATATTGTGCTGCAAAATACGTCTTTTTCAAAATCATCTAAATTGGAAACGAATTTTTGGTTTCTAGCATGTTTTCCTGGAGATTTAAATAAAGGTTCACCAATGTCTGGCTGGAAGTTTTGCCTTGTTTCACAATACGCGACATACATAGTATGCACACACACATTACACGCTCTGGCTGCGAGATCTCGGCTTTGTGAAAAATTAATCCGGTCATGCACTTCCTCAGATGGCAGTTCCTTAAAAGAACTGTACGCTTTAAGAGTGATATTTCAGTCATGAGAGTGGAGTAATCTACCCTTAGTACCTGCGCCACTGGTACCAGGCGTTGAAAGTAACATTAACATTTCACTAAACACAATGTAAACATGTGTATTTGCTTCCTACCTAACACTCAATTTGCGTTGCGGACTGGTCTTGAGAACCGAACTAAAGAATTCACGCGCGACTGCAGTGTTCGGTGGCCAGTTAATTTATGAATTAAATATATGCAGTTCCTAACAACACTTCTTAATGTCTTACTCCGCAATTGCGTAATGTAAAGGAATAAAACACAAGGGCAAGATTGGAAGTTGCATACATAAGCATAAACGCGGAAGTCACTTGTTTATAATCGAAGCGATACGTCGTAGAAAAATGGCCTTTGTGCAGGCTGCCTCAAAATTTCTTGCATTTCTACACCAAGGCATATTAGAATGTCGAATTTCCAGCAATAATTTTGGGCACATAAAAAGGAGAAATCTCCGTTGCTCATGCTTGTGCTGTGCGTTCGGAACTTGGCAACTTGATAAGAGGGAGCCCTCTTGAGCTTCGCCTCATGTGTCTTCTAATACCGTACGTACGCCTTATAGCGTACTATAGTTGAACTCCTTCCTTTGTCGGACTATTTCCTGTGCTTAAATATAATCTTGTTCCACAGTCGGAGATGTTTAAAAGTGTTCCAGTTCTAACAGCGGTGACTCGTGCCGAAAAATAACAGCGTGCTGCGGTAAAAAGTGCATGCTACTCACCTAGTTTCGCAAAAGGAAGTCCATGCGCCGATGTTTTTTCATGGTATAAACAGACTTTCTACTTCCTTTCGCTTTTTTTTTTTCTCAATTTTTAAATCAGGTATTGTTCGCCCTAACATTTTTATACCAACCCTATCTTCTATTGTTCGCATTGAAAAGGGACTTTTCAGAAGTTCATTGACCGTGATTAACAGTATTAGAAAATAAAAATCTAAACAAGAAAATATCAATTTACTAATAAATAACTGTATTGAGAATAATCCAGCCCAGATATGTAATTTATTTAATGAATACTTCATAAATGTTGCTAATAGCCTATTACGGATATTAAAACAAAAGGAGGTATAAGAAATTCTCTTTATCTGTACAATACTACGTTGAGGAAATTCAAGGTCTAATTAATAGATTTAAAAATAAACACTCCACTGGATGGGATGAAATTAACTCTAAGCTATTAAAAAATGTAAACATGTTCTGAGTATCCCCTTGGTATATCTGATAAATGAATCATTAAACCAAGGAATTTTTCCAGATTCCTTAAAAACTAGTACGTAACTCCAGTACATAAGAAGGGTGACGAAAAGAACATGCAAAACTATAGACCTATAACCCTTACTTAGGTAATTGCTAAGTTGTTTGAAAAAGTAATACTGAAAAGAATTGTTAGTCTCTTAGATAAATATAGTGTAATAAATGACTTTCAACATGGCTTTCGGGCAAAAACATCAACCACTACATCGCTTATAGAATTTGTTCACAATGTGCTAAGCAGTCTAACTGAGCAAAAGAAAACTGTAAGCATATTCTTTGACCTATCTAAGGCGTTTGACTGTGTCCAACATGACACATTGCTACTAATTCTAGAAAAGTATGGTATAAGGGGAGTTGCCAATAGACTAATTTCAACGAACATTTCAGCAACAAGAAAGAAACAAAACAATATTTGAAACTAAAGAAAAAAAGAAGGTTAATATCAGCGGACATAAAATTTATCAACAGATGCCTAAAACAAAACATCTCTTTGAAATTCGTAAGAAAAGTAGTAAAATTAAACCATAACAATAGAGAATAATTAGCTGCTGAAAAATCCATGTTAGAATCTGAAAAAGCCAATCACTACAGAAAACTAACTTTATTTCAGCCACACCACTGGATCAAGCTTTAGTTGCATTAGAGCCTACGATGCAAATGATGGTTTGCAAAACATGTCCTCAAAATGGGTATGTAAGTAGAGCCGATGTGTAATAAATACGACTCATCTATAAATCAATAATTTCATCATATTTAAAAGGGCGTGTACAACACACACACAAGTAATTACACAAATACAAATATTTGCCCCTGAGGCTTCACTTCCTTAAGAAATTGATGTTAATACTTCTTTCTAATGGAGATTGATTTCACAAACAAATCACTTGCATCCTCAGTCCACAACAAGCAAGTGATTTGTTTGTGAAATCAATCTCCATTAGAAAGAAGAATTAACATCAATTTCTTAAGATAAGTGAAGCCTTAGTGGAAAATATTTGTATTTGTATAATATTTATTGCTTCATTTTCTACGTAACACACAAGTAAGTTTTAAACAAGGAATTCAAGTAATGAAAATTAAATCTAGTGCCAGAATAGTTAAATATGGAGTACCCCAAGGCTCTGTGCTTGGACCACTATTCTTTATATTATATTTAAATGATTATATGCTACACCTGACTGTAAAACTATAAGCTATGCAGATGACACTACTATTATATATAAAGCAAACAATGATCATGACCTGTAATTATTAGCTACTGAGGAATCAATAAGAATAAATACATTTTTTAAATCTTTAAACCTCAATAATAATCCTGGCAAGACAAATTAAATTAAATTAAATTTGAACTAAATGGTAAGAAAAAAGATACATTGTTTCATATTAAATTTGATAATATTATAATACAAGAATCTGACCCTCACAGTTTTTTAGGAATGCAACTTGATAAACATATATCCTGGAATAATCATACTGATAACCTCTGTAAAAAAATAAGTAAAGGTTTGTACCTAATGAGGAAATTTGCAAAAACTTGTAATTTAGATGTACTAAAAATGCTATATTATGGAATAATTTATTCACATATCCAATACGGTATTGAGTTACGGGGTGGTGGGAATAATTATCATATTCAGAGGGTTCTAGTACTACAAAAGAAATGTATTAGAACAATGTTTAAAATGGGGATGCATGAATCATGCAGAGAAGTTTTTAGAAAAGAAAATATGTTTATGTTGTGTCTTTATACATATATAAAGTTATTAATTTAATGAACCAGAAACAAACAAAATTAAACAGTGAAGTACACAATCATGATACTAGATGTAAATTTGACTTGCACTATAGTAGTTATAATGTAAAATCTGTAAATAAAGATCCATGTACAATAGGATTACAAATGTACAATAGAGTTCCAGCCTATGTTAAAAAAGAAAACAATTGTGTTAAATTTAAGCAATATGTTAAAAAATACCTTTTAAATAATCCTGTATATAATATAAATGAATTTTTGCAAGCTATATTATGTTGTAAATTTTAATATTGTAAATTGTATTTTATATATTGACAATGCTCAATAATTGTATTAGCCTATGGGCAGTAAATAAATTACTAAATCACTAAAATTATTCATTGGTTAAAGTTTTAGTTAGTCATACATTGAAAAAAATTAATTTATAATATGTTTCACAATCACACACAAAATAAAGAAATTGATATCAGCCACTAAATAACATTACACAAAGACATACTTGGATACAATGAAAACATGCAAACCACATGCACTTGTTATGGGAGATTCTTGTTATGGTCGCGGGAATGGAGTATCGTGCCAACATGATAGGTGCATCACAAACAATCTGCCCTGCGATTTAATAACCATTAGGTATTGGATCTGTTTACGTAAGAAGGATGGAATTAGGAATTACTTTCCGTAACTAAAATATAAAGCAATGATAGATTGTTAAATTATTTTCAATACATATTCAAGTTCTACAGCTATAACTAAGAATGTTGGTCGCCCTGCTTCACCGTGCAGCAAATGATCACCGCGCAACACCCAGATGCAGCACGCATTTGTGCAAAAATCTAGGGAACTTAGGACATCAGGGAGGCAAGAGGGGAAGGTTGTGTGCATACGCAATACTGATTACCGAGCTTGCTAGTTCTCAGCATGTTGAAGTCACGAATGCATTCCATTAGTTACGCAGGTATTTTCCATGCATCAAAAGTTCATAATTGGTCATACTTGATTTCTTATACTTATAATAATGCATTGTTATTTACATGGTATTTTAAAATTTCTACAATGTGATTTATAAAACAGAAAAGAGCATGCTGCAGCACTGCAGCATGTAAGGACGAGCCGCCCCTGAATTCTATTCAATGAAAATAGTTCTGGCCTTTAGTTTTATGGAAGTAATTCTAATTTTATATTCCAGGGTGCTGCTGGAACGGCTTCCTCTTAAATGTCCTCCACTGAAACCCTTTTCTCCATAGCCTACAGTTTTAATAGGCCACTTGTCATAAAGCCTTACAATAATTAAACAGGACCAACACTTTGATTATACATAATACTGAAACTGAATAGATACTTCATAAAACACTGTTTTACTGCATGTTAAATGGTTTCTGTGAACACCATAGGGTGCTCTGGACATCTCAGTACTGTGATTTTCAGACAAGATGCTGTTATTTTATTGTGATTTCAACTAAAACAGTAATATTATAGGAATAAGGGATTTTAAACCAAATCAGTTATATAATTGCAGTTCAGTATATTATGATATTAAAGCAAAATGGAATTCCTTCAGAAGTGTATGAATTTTGTGCAACATGCAGGGATATACATAGTTTACGTTATTATATGAAATCCTGAACAAAGGAGATAGTAACTCTTCCTGCCAGTGTATAATTTTATTGTAAGATGGAGATTATATTTAAAATAATGGATACTAGTGAGACCAAGTTATTACTACTTTTGTAGAAACTATTGGTCACATTAATTGTAATTAGTACAGTAAAACCTCTATAAAATGGAGTACAATCATTCCGGAATTTATTATATATCACTCAAATAAAAATAGTCAAGAGAGTAATCCCTCTTGGCTAATTGATAGCAAATAACTATAAACAAAAATTAAGGGAGGGGGGGAAAGCAATTCAATCAAAAGTAGTTATACAAAGGGAAGAGCTATTGTTGAACATTAATATCTTTAATATTCCTCAATTAGGAAGTGTTTGTCATGTTGTATGATGAATTGTACTTTGTAGCCCTAGACTGATTTGGCTTTCATATAATCTGACATGGCTATATACTTACCTTGTGGTGGTTTCCAAATGAGACAAAGTTGTTAACCCTTAATATATCTTCTGAGGATGGAATGGATATGGCTTGAGTGTGACCCTCCATTAGTTGCATGGGGCCTGGGAGGCCCATAGCTTTATATAAATGCTGTAGTTTTGAAATGAACGCAACTACATAATTGCCTGACTAGGGCATCAAACATTACACCTTACTCGAATGATTGCCGTGGCAACAAATTTTTCTCTTTATTATTGTAGCTACAAGAATAACGAATCAGCAGTTAGGTGTCGTATGGGTCTAGTGGGCCCCTTGCACCTACTCTCATTACATGTTGAGGACATAATTGTGGAATGTTGCATTACAAGTGGAAGGAGCTATTAGTTTTTTGTCATGAATATCAGTAAAAGCTATGATCTACAGAATCCCAAGAATTTGGAAGAAGTACATCATCTACTTTGCGATGATGATGCCTTACCATTGGATGACAATTTGTATGAATCAGATGATTCTGATTCTCAAGATAAAGTGGAAACAAGATCATTAGATTCAGAAACAGTAGTTTTGATCTCAAGTCTACATGTTTCATTGAGCCAACTGTCAGAAGGTGTCAAGAAAAAGCCTGAAATAATCATGCATTACAACGATACTAAATCTGGAGTTAATGTAATAGATAAATTGTGTACTATATACAATGAAGCCAGAACAACATGAAAGTGGCCAATGGTAAACTTTTACCATATGTTGAATATTGCAGGTATTAATTCTAGGGTTATATTTCTTGGAAACCAAAACAAATATTCTACAAGACAGGAATAGTTGAAAGTACTGCTCTTAGCTTTACTGCTAAGGGACAACAGCTACAAAGAAGAGCAATAGCATCAAAGCTACCCAATGATCTGAAAGAGCACCTAAAGAAATATAAACCTGAACAACCAACAGCAGATGAGTTGCCGAATGCACCAAAATCACTGAAAAGGAAACAATGTGAACCCTGCAGTAAAGACTCAAATAACAGCAAAACTAAATATACATGTGGGAAATGCAACACTCCTTTGTGTTTGAAAAAAAAAATCCAAAATTATTTGTGATAACTCCTTAGTTAGGGGAAACAGAGAAGAAATAGTTTCTGACTTCGAGTAACTGAACATTTCCAATGAGAAGATGTATTTTAAAATATATTACTTTCTTTCCGTATGTTGTAATGCAAATTATAATGTACACTCTATTCGTATTATATTTTAGCTGGTGTATTTACTATGATTATACTAATAAAAGTAATGTATATTTAACCTAAATAAAGCCAAAAACTGGGGAGTAAAAGAAAAAAGAAAACATACAGGCATATATGCACATAAATATAGGCGTCCTAGGCCACACACAACCAATGGTGTTCTGTCAAGGCATGTGCCTAACAGAGGGTTAACTAAACAACACAGCAATTTGAGCTCACAGTAGATCCAACTCTTTTAATAGTTTCATATGAATTTTTATCATCACACTTCCATGTATGTGTTCAATGTCCTAGAGCGCTGCTCAGTGATGGGACCAAACAAACAAAACAAAACAAAAACCAAATTTCTTAAATTATTGTTGTGGAGAGATTTTGAATAAATTATCTTGCTCCATAGCTGGATATTTTTAATATAAGTAAACCCTTTGAAATGCATATTCATGCTTAAATAAGAGGATGATGAAAATGGATTTTCTCTGTTGCATGAATTAAATTTTCTGCATATGGATCACCATAAAAGTTTGTTGTACTTCAAGTTATAAGTTTTTCAAATATGCAAACCAAGTATGTTTAGAGCACTGTGCAATAAATATATTGCTGGTTTTTGAGATTTTTCTTATCTGTTTTAAGTATGTTTTAATGAGTGCTCTTCTGTAGAATGTTAAATTTTTAATGTTGTTAAACATTGAGTTAGTTGGTATAATCACTGCAAAGACTGTGTCAACTTACTAAGAAGTTGTAGCACTGTTATAATATTTATAGATGCCATACCATCTTAAAATATAATGGAAAAAATAAACTAATACATTTTAATTGAAAAAGCTATTTACAGTTGGTTTTTTGAAACTTCATCAAAAACCCGACAACAAATAATTTTTTCAATTAATATTGATGTCACTGTGACTAAATTCCTTCAATCACGCATAGTAAATTTTAGTTCTGACAAGGACCTGTACTGTGATTGCCAGCTGAACCATAAGATGTAAGCCATTTAACTAAATCTGAAAGAAAAATGTTATCTCTATATTAACCAAAAACTTTAAAACAGTATACTGATATTACATTATCTATTAATAGTTTTGTTACAATTCACACCAATGTCTCACTATGAGGTTGCATGCACCACATATTATATTTCCCTTCCTTTTTAACAATGTCATATTTATGTACAGTATGCATTTCTGGATAGTATACTTAAGAGTGACAAAAACTTGAGCATTCACATAGGAGAATAAGAACAATTTCCCAAGAAGTTGATAAGCTTTTAAATGTCACTCCTCAGTGAATTAAAACATTTGAAACATTTATGTGAAAAGAAAAGAAAAATCACCTTTTTTATGGTTAAGATGGATTTGTTAAGACATATTAATATTCTTAATGAGTAAGGACTATGATGCAATGAAGCACAAAATTAATATAATTATGATTTGAACTAGTACTCAATGCTCCATATATTGCTAGTGTTTACCTAGAATGCATTTCGTTAGGACCTCCTAACTGAAATTGCTAATTGAAACTGCTGAATTGTGATTTTTACAGAGACTTACTTACCTACCACCTTGGAGGCGATAGGGGTGTCTCTGTAAGTATCTTGATGAACTTGAAGTTTGGGTTCTCTTTGAAGCTGGTGTCGAAATTCAACAGCTTTCCTTCACATTTCTTTACGAATATCTTTTCCCACATGGTTAATACAGTTGAACCCTGAACACTTTTTAATAAATGAATTTCTTGTTCTATATCATGATTCTCATTCCAAAAATGGTATGCTAGTACCGATTTGTCTATTTCTTTATTTTTAATATTCCTAAAATGCTCTTTAAGCCTAATATTCAAATTACTTTTGTTTTCCCAATGTAAAAGTTGTCACAGCCTTTGCAATTTATGCATCTGAATTTCTGTCTGAATTCCTCTTTTGTATTGTGTGATTTCAAAAGGTTTTGTACACTGAATTTTTTCTATGGGGACAAAGTAACGTGTTCTCTGAAGAATTTTTGGAAAAGTTAATCATGTGGGAAAATAAAGAAATATGAAGGAAAACTGTTCATTTTCGACACCTCCTTTGAAGAGAATCCAAACTTCAAGTTCATAAGGACACCAACAGGACACCATATCTCCTTCAAGGAGTTCACCAAATCAAAATTCCAGTTGACATTAGCTGAGGATGTTAGGAAATCCTAACGAAACATGTTCTAGGTAAGCACTAGCAATATACAGAGCATTGAGTACTAGTTCAGCTCAAAATTATATTAACATATTAATATTTTCATTCTGACCTGGTGGAAATCAAGCATAAAAATAAGAATGTAAACTCTTAAGGTCAAATATCTGGAGTTAGCCAGGAATACTGCAAAGTATTTTGGGTCCTAACAACAGCATAGATGTTGAAAGACTTTCAATAAATACAATTCTTTAATTATATATGGCAGTAAAACACACATATACAGAACAAAATTTGAAATAAGTTCTACAATTTCAACAGTCTTATGAATTTATGAACTAGCATTACTTAATGTCAATTACTTTACTTTTATTGTTCTGGGCTTGAATCATTATGAACTTCTCTTTCTTCTGTGGTATACTCTAAGTGTATCTGTTAGTTATATTTCCCTTCTGTGCTGTTTTAACCTATATTAATTTAAAATGAATGCACAGTTTTCATTATGCATTTCATATCATTACTGGACATTTACAAATGCGATTTTAATTTCACATTAATGTTATTTCAAAGGACAGTACCCATTTATCAAATTTAGCTCCAATTGTATGTTTTTCTTCAAATATTGTAAAATGCTAAATTATAAATATTTAAGTGCTCCAAATTGTTAAAAGTACAAATTGGAATGTTACATTTATAATTTCAAAATACTAAATATCCTCACCTCTAAACATAAAATATAGGCGAATAAGAAAGATATTTTTCTTCTGCATAGTGATTATTTTCAACTGACATCTAATATTAGATATTAATTAAATGAGTCTGTATACAGCCATAAGGAAGTTATTTTGAACAGTAGTCAAGAGTCAGCCACAGAATATGTAGCTGAAGTAAAAGAAGCAATATCAACAATGGGAATGAAACTCCATTTTGTCTAATATTCCATCTACACGAGAACAAGAGTAGTTATCCATTTTATAAGTGCAGCTGCTCGACCACTGAGCTACCATGGCAACATGACAATATGATATTAAATTCTCCAGCTGATATGAGATTTCCTTGTTAGTTTGCTAGGAAGATGTGAATCAGTTGGAGAATTTAATGTTATGTCGGCATTTGCCATGGTGCTTAGTGGTAGAGCAGCTGTGCATGGGTGGAAGATCCTTGGTTCAAATCCTGGCTATGGCATGGAATTTTACAGTTCTGATTGTAACCTTCCAAAGAAAAAGTGATATTAGTGATGTCATCTATTGTATTCAGTGTTCACTTAAAGTCAACAGGTGAGCTAATGGCCTATTTTACATAGTTTTCTATATTTAATATATACTTTGACATAGCAAGGAAAAAGAGTTGCAGAAATTCTTTGAGTGTGGCATATCACAATGACTGATTCATGATTTTTAGAAGCATGTTTGAATGACATTCTTAAAAAGGTGTACATTTACATTCTAGAACGTTTTTTTATTTATAAATCCATTACGATCTACTACTGTCAATTTTTACCAGACTCTCTGCTCAACACTGTTTGTTCTTCTGATTATGTAATCTAATTCTGAATATGATGCGAGTTTCATATAATTAATGTGCAAATTGATGGATAATTTTGAACATCAGATTTATCTGGAAATAGATGTATGAGCATATCTTAAACTTAGAATAGTGAAGTGGTGGAAATACATAACAAAATCAAGTAACTGTTCTAACACTATTTTATTACTGAAAACTTAGAACATATTTTGAACTTTGCATTCAATTTAGCTGTACACCAGCTGTCAGGAACTGCTTCCTGTGTGCCTTTGGAGATATCTGGCAGAGTGATTATTTTGCTAATGTCATTAATGCTGAGATATAAAAATTAATTTGGTTTAATATTTTATAAATATTATATATTTTTTGGTTTAATATTTTTATGTTATATTTTATGCTACATGTAAAGTTTTTTCTAAAATTTCTGTAGATAATCAAGTAAGCAGATTAGTGTTAAAAAGTTACTTAATGTTGATTTTGCATGACACAGTGTTGTAAAATGTTTAACAGTATAAATAGCAAATATTAGAAGAAAGAAAAAGGGTACACCTTTTGACAAAAGGATGTGCTTCATGTAAAGATATTAGGTAAACAATGTTTCTATTCAAGAATTAAATAAAAGAATTCTCTAAGGATACTTCAGCAACAGATACCTATCTAAATGGTAAAGGGAAATTTATAGTTTCAACACATTTTCAATAGTATCTAAAGGGAAGTAGAGGTGGTGGAATGTAGGTATGAAATAACCTGTAGATATCTGTATTTATGCAGTGAATTAAAATGATTTATGTTATTTTTTTTAGCTAAAATAAAACTATAAGCTATTACATATGAATGTGTGATATTTTTCCTTGTTAAGTTACAGCTCTGATGAGTTAATCTGTAATGCATAATGAGTGATAGAGAAATGGGAAAATATTCAGTACACAATATCTGTATTACACATATTAAATCAGTCTACGCTGAAGGTGAACAGTGCTAAGATAATCTTACAATGATAATTTGAAATTTAAGTGTTTATGTAACAATAATAACATAAACATAATAGAAAATTAATTTATTGAGTATATACAAATGTGCATAATTGCTCATCTTTATGAATATAACTTGCATACTAAAAAAATTATGCAAAATAAGCACTCATTCCTACAAACCAGTTGTCAACATGTATTTTCCTTAATAACACAGCGCATTTCACAAAAACTGAGTCATATTATTTTTACATTGGTACCTAACTTAATCTAAACACAGCTATACATACATAAAAAAAAAGAGACAAAGAAAATGAACACTTGGTTTACAGAGACTCATTTACCATCACACACTCTTCAAAATCATTTCACAACCACAGTTCACAGGAAATCATATCTATACAAGCATAAAGTTCAGACAAAGTTCACATTTACACAACGAAGCTCACATAAGTTTTCAGGATCATTTGCTAAATAGTCTACACCTTCATTGGGCTCTCTCATCAACAGTATATTTGGCACAAACACTATTTAAAGCAGCAAAAACACCATACTCATTAAAATAATCTGAAGCCAACAATTATATTGATTTTAGTGCTACACAAACATTAATAATACATTGTGCTGCATTTTCAAACTTTTATATACAATATTTATACCAAGACATGCCCTTTATATGTCTTTATTAACACTAAATATATTAATTTAATTTGGTGTGTTTTTTACAAATGTATCTTACTGCCCAAAATAAATATATATGCATTTATTAATTACAATGCACAATTATTTTTCTTTTGTTTGATTTCATATGTAATTATACAGCAATAAGCTTGTATGAAATTTATGCAGCTGAGAAGAAAGGGAATAGCTTTTAGCAAAATAAGAACAGAGAGTTAGCGTTTGCCTAGAATGGTCAATCATTTGTTTTGATGTGTGGCTTTCATTTGCTTTGGAAGTGGATTTTAAGTTACAGGTATAGGACCATGCCCACTCAGCATTGTGAGAAAATTGAGGACCTATGCTAGGTAGTGAACCATGGTCTATAAAACCGACTTTCCCGGCTTTGGGTGCTGTGATTCTGACCACATCTTCTTCCCATATTGGTTGGATGATCGCCCACTTCTGGTGGGCAGGTTGGCAGGCTCTGGCTTGCTAGCAGGCTGTTATACCAGGGTTACATTATTTTTTTTCCATTTCCTTTATTTTCAAATACTACATAAATGTAGCTAGGAAAGGTTTTATATTATATTATCTCTACATATGTGCGCCTATTGTTGTTAATGCAGGATACTGTATTTAACCCCTTCATGATCTATTATATTCTCATAAAAAAGTAGATTACTGGATTACTGATGTGTTAATACCTTTCTTATTTTTATTAGAACATAGGTACATGTTGCATAATTTTGCTTATGTATAAATGAAGAAGGTGAAAATTATTGTAGTTTCATTTAGAAGAGTACTGGAAGCAAAAATTAGTTGGAATGTATACAGTGATCAACATGAACTAAACAAAAGAAACGTTAAAGTTACAATTTTTTACATTTGTAAAATAATTATATAAGAAACTTTCAACAGCTATTAGTTAATGTGAAGTTTATAATTCTTGAGACCTTTCTTTGTTTATTATTTTCAGGGACAAAAATGTAATTAATTTAAATTGCAATATTTGTTAAAGTAAATTATGTTATGCCAATTGATTAACATTATTCATTTTAAAATTTTTAAGTTAATTTGCGAAGTAAATTCATAAATAAAGGTTACACTGCCTAATAAGTTTATACTAATGTAATTAGTACCTGTCCTATTATTTTTAAAACATTTTAAAATTCAAACAGCGAATGAAAAAGAATACAAGGAGCAAGGGAATTACTTTATGAGAATAAGCATGAATTAAAGTTCCATGAATTAAATACTAATTTCTGGATGTGTCTTCAATGGTTTATAACTCAATGAAGAATGAAAAAACAGTGCAATATGACTGAAATCTTGTTTGTTGTTATTTTACCTGATTGAATGCAAAGAGGAAAAACCTTCACTTTTCTTCATCATTGCTCTTAATTTCCACTAAAGTTTAGAAATTTTCTAAACTTTGTTGTAATTTGAACCATGGAATACTTATAATATTTTGAACAGCAGTACATTTATATAAAACATTTCTCACTATTTTAAGACTTACTGGTTCCTTAGGAGAGCCTAAAAGCTCTTAAATCTACATCTGACAAGAATGAAACATTTTAGTTTATGAATAATGGGTGTGATACATTGATTATTTGTGGGTAATGCACACAATATAACTTGAAATCAGCAGTCCTGTGGTCAAACACAAATGTATCACATATAATTTGAAGCCAGTATACCCAGCACTTGGGCAATAGATATTACAAAAATTGAAGTGAACTGCTATTAAATGGAGACAATAGAAAAAGAAGAATTGTTTCTGATTTAAATTGATTCTAAAATGTAGAAATTGTACATATAATCTGAACGAAAACTAATCATGTCTTTCATGCAAAAGAAGGTAATTTTGTAACAAAATTTTAATATGAGAAAAGTATTATGGCAAGAATGGCAGTAGAAGACATGATATCTGAAAGTATTAACAGTAAATGTAAAAGTATCTTACTGCATACATTATAGTGAAACATACACATTTTTATGACTTTTTGTGACAGGAATGACAGCAAGAGTTGCGATAATACTTATATTTGCAGAGCCTTGCTTGAACAACTAAATGGCAGTTGCGGAACTTATCTATGCAGTCACCACCTGAAAATAAAAACAGTAGAGTTAAATAGTGCAAACATGGTACATTGCTATACATTAAAAATATTTATTGAGTGTATTGCATTCATACAAGTTTCTCAAATTCATTCTTCAAGAAGCTACTCTTAAAAGGTTTATTTTTTTCTCTGTTTCAAGTTAATCAAGAAAGTTTCGTAGGAACACTTTTATTGCATATTTCCTTGCAGGTAAAATGGAAATAGTAGAATACATGGCTTAAGTTAAAGTCATCAAATCTTTAAGAGTAGTCACTATGTGAGAGATTTGGAATTCTGTTCTCTTTACATATGCAGTCGGGAAAAAAATAAAAATAGAATATGAATCTCAATCTGAGAACATTATAAGTATTTTAAAATTGAAACTAATAGCATACAATATCTTGGGGAAAAATATGTATAAACTGTATCCTTTAAGAAGAGAAATCTGGACTTTGTCTCAAGCCATGGAGAAGAAACTGTTAATATTTAAAAGGAAAACATTTTGAAGAGTATATGGACCAATTAAAGTAAATGATAGGTAATGAAGCAGATATAATAAGGATATATATAAAGATATTAACATAGTGCAATAAATTAAGATTTGATGGTTAAGATGGGCAGGATATGTTTAAAGAATGGAAGATAAATGGATCCATAAAAAAAATTTAAATGGGAAACTCTACAATACAAGACTCAAGGCAGACCAAAAGATGTTGGAAGATGCAGTAAGAAGAGATGCTTTAAGTATTTTAGGAGTCCAAATATAGAGATGGAAGACAGAAGATAGAGATGAGTGGAAGCGAAAACTGAGGGAGGCTGAGGCCCAAAAGGGGCTGTGAAAGTCATGTAATAGTAGCTTTAAGGAGATCTGCAGTTTTTTATGCAGTAGGATTTTGTCTCTCTCCTATGGTTTATCAGTTATGTAAAAATGATTCAGAATGAAGAGGTTTTCGTGGTATTCCTGGAAAATTCAAGATATAATTTAATTTGCTATGAAAATATGTTGATACAGTATTTTAATTAAAATTGTTAGAGACATTTTTGAGAGAATCAAAATATTCAGAAAAGTGTTCTATGTAAAGGTAATTTGTATCACTCTTTGAAAGATATTGAACTTAAATATCTGGCTTTTCAATTTTGAGTTATGCTGTTGACATGTACATGCATGCTCTCATGGATATGGAACTTCTTCTAAAATGCTTGTTTGGATTCAGGAGGCCTCAAGATATGTATTTCCAGTGAACCTCCATATTGAATTCTTGGGTAGAATGCCCTACTTTCTCTACCTATTAAGTACATCATAGAGAGTAAAAATAACCATGTGTGTGCATGTGTGTGCATGTGTGTGTGTGTGTGCATGTGTGTGTGCGCGCGCGCGTGCGTGCGTACGTGCGTGCGTGCGTGTGTGTGTGTGTGTGTGTGTGTGTGTGTGTGTGTGTGTGTGTGTGTAAATACAGTGCCTTATTTTTCACAGATGGTTGACAGGCCAGCAGGAGGTAACTGCGTGTGCACAGTGCTTCTCACCATTCCTGGCATCTGCCTCTCTCTGCATCAGTGCATATTCAGCCATTGCTAGTACGAGGTCTTGTTGTGTTCTTTGTGGACAAATTTTGATTACTTCTGTTATAATGTCAACAAGTGTATATACTTAAGCAGACTGCATATACATGTACCATTCCTACATGCGAACAAAGTCTTGTACAGAAGTGACACAGCTATTTGTAGACTGATTTCCTGATATTTCTGTTCTAGAGTAACTCAATCTTATATTTTTGCATGTGGTAACATTGCTAGTGATTTCCTTAGTCTGTTACACTTGCTATTCGTTCACTGTTCTTTTGAATGTGTGGTGATAGAGTCACATCCTATTTTGAAAGTGTAAAGAATTGTTTATAGTCCTGTTTGTTTAGCATTGTTGAGTTGGGTATAAAGTTCCCTGCATGCCTGTCCATGTAAGTAATCTCATTTTAATTATTTTCTGTCATAATTACGAACATATGAGTGTGTATAAAAATTATTTGTGGTTGGTTTATTGACACTCGTCACTTACTTTTTCATATATTTATGAGAGACTAGTTTCAAAGGCCCTGGCCTCCATTTTCAATCTCTTCCCAACTGGCATTTGTTGTTATCTGCTCTCTCTGGTGGTGGAACTATGAACTTTTTTGTCAAATTATCTGCTGGCGGGATTTCAAAGTTCATTACGCGATCCTTATTTTTCCAGATGAATATGTTCTCCCATGTTGTCAATCTATTTTGGTTTATCACTCCTTTTAATAATTTTGGATTTGGATCAATGTCATGGTTTTCATTCCAAAAATGAAATGCTACTGCTGACTTGTCTTCTTGTTTCAATCTGATGTTTCTAAAGTGTTCTTTGACTCTGGTTTTTAAATTTCTTTTTGTTTGACCTATGTAGCATTTTTCACAATTCTTGCAATTTATTTGGTATATTCCAGATTTGTTACCTGAAGGAATTTCATCTTTTGTTTTTGAATTTAGTAATTTTAAAATTGAGTATCTATTAGTAGGTGCCAAGATGATATTTTGTTCCTTGAATATCTTTTTAAATTTATTAAATGTTTTTGGATGATATGTGAATGAACTGAATATGCTGTTGCTTTCTTTTTCTTTAATAAATGTGGTTGCTTCCTTAATGGTTTTCTTTAGTTTAGATTTTCTAATTTTCTTCAACACCAAACTTTTGTTGTATCCGTTTTCTTCTGCTATGTGTATTATTGCTTTTTGTTCCTTGAAATATTCTTCTTTTTCCATGGGTATGTTGACTAGTCTGTGTGTAAGGCTGTTTATTATTGCATGTTTATGTGTAATTGGGTTGTGGCTATTATTTTTTATATAATTTTCTGAATGTGTTGGCTTCCTGTAAATTCCAAATTTTATTTTTGTATCATTCCTGATGATATTTAGATCCAAGAAAGGTAGTTGTCCATTGATTTCCTTTTCTATTGTGAATTTGATAGTCCTTTCTTGCAGATTGAGTAATTTTAATGCATCATCTAAATGTTTACTTGGTACAATTGCAAAGATGTCGTCAACATATCTATACCAAACCTTGAAGATCAATGGGAAGGACTTTTTAATTTGTGTTTCAAATGCACTCATAAATAAGTTAGCCAAAAAAGGTGAAAGTGGATTGCCCATTGATAATCCTGATTTCTGCTTGTAGTGTTTTCCATTAAAGCTAAAGAAGTTTTGTTCAATGCATATTTTTGTTAGAGAAATATATTCTTCTGCTTCTATTGCTTCCATATCAATTGTAGCTAGCCATTTTTTTTAACACAGTCTGCAATTTTTCTGTTGGTATGCTTGGAAATAAAGATGTGACATCAAATGAAACCAGTCTGTCATTTTTGTCCAAATTTATATCTTTGATTTTTTCTACTAAATCTAAAGAGTTTCTTAAATTTGCACTTTCAAATTTTGGAAAACTATTAAATTTACTTAGTAACCATTTGGCCAAATTATATGTGGGGGCATTTATGCTACTAGTAATAGGTCTCATGCCTTTCCCTGTTTTATGAATTTTTGGCAGCCCATATACTCTTGGTAATGTTGGATTATCTACTTTAATTTTGTGCAATTCTTTTTTGTTGATTATTTTGCTCTCTTTTAGCGTTTTATTTGTGGTTTCAATGCAGTACTTTAATGGATTAGTTTCTACTTTTTGGTAATTACTGTCTTCTAACAAATCTTCCATCCTCTTTGTGTATTCTTCTTTTTCCAGAATTACTAGTTTATTTCCCTTCCCTTGTCTGCTTTAGTATAAATAAAGGACTATCAAATTCACAATAGAAAAGGAAATCAATGGACAACTACCTTTCTTGGATCTAAATATCATCAGGAATGATACAAAAATAAAATTTGGAATTTACAGGAAGCCAACACATTCAGAAAATTATATAAAAAATAATAGCCACAACCCAATTACACATAAACATGCAATAATAAACAGCCTTACACACAGACTAGTCAACATACCCATGGAAAAAGAAGAATATTTCAAGGAACAAAAAGCAATAATACACATAGCAGAAGAAAACGGATACAACAAAAGTTTGGTGTTGAAGAAAATTAGAAAATCTAAACTAAAGAAAACCATTAAGGAAGCAACCACATTTATTAAAGAAAAAGAAAGCAACAGCATATTCAGTTCATTCACATATCATCCAAAAACATTTAATAAATTTAAAAAGATATTCAAGGAACAAAATATCATCTTGGCACCTACTAATAGATACTCAATTTTAAAATTACTAAATTCAAAAACAAAAGATGAAATTCCTTCAGGTAACAAATCTGGAATATACCAAATAAATTGCAAGAATTGTGAAAAATGCTACATAGGTCAAACAAAAAGAAATTTAAAAACCAGAGTCAAAGAACACTTTAGAAACATCAGATTGAAACAAGAAGACAAGTCAGCAGTAGCATTTCATTTTTGGAATGAAAACCATGACATTGATCCAAATCCAAAATTATTAAAAGGAGTGATAAACCAAAATAGATTGACAACATGGGAGAACATATTCATCTGGAAAAATAAGGATCGCGTAATGAACTTTGAAATCCCGCCAGCAGATAATTTGACAAAAAAGTTCGTAGTTCCACCACCAGAGAGAGCAGATAACAACAAATGCCAGTTGGGAAGAGATTGAAAATGGAGGCCAGGGCCTTTGAAACTAGTCTCTCATAAATATATGAAAAAGTAAGTGACGAGTGTCAATAAACCAACCACAAATAATTTTTATATTAATTTTGACGTCACTGTTACTAAATTCCTCCAAACACACATATGAGTGTGTGTTTGTGTGTGTAATAATAATAGTAGCTATTATGCCGTAGCAATAAAAATGTTTTTTCACATAGAAAAATAACTTCAGAGGAAATGTTGAAGTTATTCAATGAACTGCCAGAAGATGACCTAATAGACTGCGGCGAATCAAGAGAAGAAGTAGTAATTTAATAAAGTAATTACAAGATTGATTCTGAAAACTGTTTTTCTGGGAAAGATAGCTATTGCAAAATGAGAAGTGGTTTTTTCAAAGGTTGGTAAAATAAAGAGGAGGAACATTTTCCTGGGCCAGAAAGTTCAGCAAGAATTCCTAGAGATGAACTCTCACCTTTTCATGGCATTGTTAATTTTGACATAAATGTCTTAAAAATGTGACATACGCTGCTACCATTACCGAGTTCTTTTATACCTATTGCATGCTTTTATATCAGTAAACTATTGTTCATGCATTCTGTTTTATGGCAGTGTAACGATTTTGTTCAGATTCCATTCAAATGCAGTGTGCATGGAAACGGTTCACGACATTGGTTGCAAAATTTAACTACATGTTAATAAAGGAAATAGGCCTGAAATATAAGTATCTTTACATTTTAAAGTGTATAAATATGATTAAGATATTGAGAAATGACTGGGGGATATATAGTACCCTGCATGTTCGCTCTTGTTAAGAAAGTTAGTATGCCTGCTCTTGGATTAATCCTCACTAAAAATTGCCGAATTTAATTCTGTGTAATGGTATATACTAGGCCTATTTCACTATAAAACATTATTCTGTTATGGACATGTGTAATACACATAAGACTTTCAATAGGCACTATTATTTATGTTTATAAATTAATTTTATATTTCCTTTATTAAAAGCTTATATTTCTGTCTGTTTCATATTAATTAATGCAAACATTTGTATAAATAACATACTTATTTGTAGATACAAGCCACAATCAAATGTATAGAAGTGGCTAGCACTACTGGTCTAATAAGTTCATACTCTATTCATGACGTGAGAAAATTGAATCACAATATCACAATGCATGTTATTTGGAATAAGGTTTTTTTTTTTTTTTTTTTAAATAGGAAATATACATTTTCTATGCAGTAAGCTTTTGTCTATCTCTTATGGTATGTAAATATATTAATTATATGGTGTTTTAATAACAGTCATTAAAGCCATGTTTGAAATAATATCAAATTTTGCATGTAAAGGATAATTTAGGTAAGGGATATCCTTCTTGAAAATCTTTCTTTTGCATCTTTGGAAGCCACTTAACATAAACACAAGTTTGGTATTCATCAAAAATTTTGTTTTTGATTAATGTTCAAAGACATAAACATACAGAGGTATTTTTTAGATGTGGTATATGACATAATGTTGCACAGTAGTTTATGGTCAAGTCCACTTGTTTATTTGAAAGAAAAAGGGGTGTCAGGTTAGTCGCCTGTCATCTAATCCACTAGCTTTATCAGCAGTCTACTGATTAAAGCAGAGATCTTACCCACACCACTGATTTTCATGACGTCACTCTCACACATCCGAGCAAGAACACGCACCACCTCTAAAAAATAACTCTGTTCATATCTTTTTCTAAAAATTATTTTATTATTTTTATTTTATTGAATCTCAAAGTTCCAGTATGAAATTATTTTGAGTAGAATGTAAATACATCCTCTATTTACTAGATTCTAGGTAGAGAATGTAAATATTCCTTTTCTTTATGTGGCTACTAACATGGAATTCATGATACTTTTATAAAAGTATTTTACCTTTCTGAGATATTTCCTCCTGTTCACCAGGAAGGGCTTGATCTCCAGCACCATTTTTAAATTCAGGGTCATCTTCATTGATAGATTTTGAATGACCTGTAAAGTGATCAGTAATATAGCAGGATAAAAAAAATAGACAACTCAGTTTATTTTCTTAAAATGACTCTTAAATGATTGCATGTGTACAAACAATATTTTTATCTATGAATAGTGGTTAGAATACTGTTTTTAAACCTCAGATATGTGAAGTTTCATTTGAAAATTTTCAAATTAATAGTTTCCATGCACTTGTATTGATATTCACAGTTCACATGCTGCCTGAATTAATGAATATGTAGGTAAATGCATGCAAAAATTGAATGATTTAACTTCATAAGGTTTGCTAATTATTTTGAAATTTGAGTATTAACTTTTTATTTGTATACCTGCATGACCAATAGGACATTCATGAGTGTTGCATATTCTTCTACTAGGTGGTCGTTTATCTTCTGGACATTCTGTTGATATCTGTTGCCTTTCATCAAGACATTTCACTTCCCTTTTCTGAACTCCTGTTCCACATTCTCTGGAACACTAAAGAGTATATGTTGTAGATATGACTGAATTTAGGATTTGATATACCTGACTGTTATATTAAAACAAATCTGTAGTGTTAATCTCAGAAATCACTCAAGCAATTTTAGTAATTCTTCAGGCATTGAAAAACACAACTGATAGACATAGGCTATAAGACAGTTTTTAATTTCATCTCCTAACTGAGTAAAAGACTAAAAAGGAAGGTCTGAATATTAGAATATCAAAAGAGGAGTCTTAAAAATTGTATCTAACAGAAAAGGTGGATTTGACTTTTTGCTGAGAATGTTGCAGAGAATAAAACTTACTATTAATGTTATTTTCAGAGGGCTTAAGAGCTCTGATACCATGAAATATGCACAGATGAACAAGATTCAGAACTAAGAAAGCAAATATTTCAGCGGAACAAAACGGGATTGGAATCTGTACAATATAAAGCTTTAATTAAGATTTTAGTTCAATGCTACACATATACATATAAGATCTAACAGTAAAAGATCCGTGTAATCACTAATTCAATTCTGTATAGATATGTAGTAAAGTTTCTGGTTGACAAAATCCTTTACAAAATTTTATGAGAATGTTTTGCTGTATTTTCTCTATATATTGTAATCATGTTCACTACCGCTGTATGCTAATTAAATATTTGGGAAATTACATTTACTGTAGTGCCAGAAATTACTCGATTGGCAACAAATTAATAACTAACGAGATTTATCGAGATTTAACTGTATTGGAACACCACAGTGAAGCGAAAAATTATTAAATTTTAGATGAGTCGTATTTTTTACACATCTGCTTCACTTTCGTACCTATTTTGAGGACATGTTTCGCAAATCTTCGTTTGCATCTACGGCTCTTGTGCGACTGACGCTAGATCCAGCGGTGTGGGTAATTCTGGGGTTGTTGCCGCCATCTGTTGATTTAGTGATGAACTGAAATGTGGGATTCTCTTCTAGCGGGATTTCAAAGTTCATTAGTTGGTTTTTATGTTTTTCTATGTATATCCTCTCCCATATGACGAGTTCACTGTGTTTTTGTACGTATTTTAGTAATTCTGTGCTATCTTCAATTTCATGATTTTCAGACCAGAAATGAGCTGCTATTGCGGACTTATCAATATTTTTGTATCTTAAGTGCCTGAAGTGTTCTTTCTTTCTAGTGCCTATGTTCCTTTTTGTCCTCCCTATGTAAATTTTTTCACAGTCTTTACACTTAATTTTGTAAATGCCTGACTTTTCCTCTGGTTTTATCTTATCAGTATTATTACTGTGAAGTAGGTTTTTAATGTTGTAATTGTTTTTTGGTGCCAATGTTATATTGTATTTCTTGAATATTTTTTGGAACTTTTTTGTGGCCCAGGGGTGGTAAGTAAATTTAGCAAATCTAGTTTCTTGTTTTATTGGTGTGAGAGCTGTGATCTGTTTTAATTTCTTTTGAAGTTTGAATAATTTTAGTTTTTTATCTACAAGGTTTTTTCCATATCCATTTTTAATTGCAGTTTTTAAGATTTGATGGTATTCGTTTTGATATTCTTGCTGGCTGAGAGGTAGATTTACTAATCTGTGTGTCAGACTGTTGATGGTTGCATGTTTGTGTGGAATTGGGTTGAAACTATTTGCTTTGATGTAATTATCTGTGTGTGTTGCTTTTCTATGAATGCCAAATTCTAGTTTTTCATTGCCTTTTTTGATTTTAAGGTCTAAAAAAGGTAGAGTACAGTCCTCTTCAGTTTCTACTGTGAATTGTATGCTGGGTTCTTGCAGGTTGAGTAGTTTCAAAGCATCATCTATTAGTTTGTAGGGCACTATTGCAAAGATGTCGTCTACGTATCTGTACCATGTTTTAAACATATGAGGGAAGGCTTTAGTAATATGTTTTTCGAAAAAGCTCATGTATAGATTGGCCAAAAATGGTGATAGCGGGCTTCCCATAGCTAGTCCTGAAATTTGTTTATAATATTTTCCATCGATACATAGAAAAACATAAAAACCAACTAATGAACTTTGAAATCCCGCTAGAAGAGAATCCCACATTTCAGTTCATCACTAAATCAACAGATGGCGGCAACAACCCCAGAATTACCCACACCGCTGGATCTAGCGTCAGTCGCACAAGAGCCGTAGATGCAAACGAAGATTTGCGAAACATGTCCTCAAAATAGGTACGAAAGTGAAGCAGATGTGTAAAAAATACGACTCATCTAAAATTTAATAACTAACGAGATTGTTTCTACCAATGATTCCAAACTGTGCTATTTTTAAAATATTGAAATTGGTGGCTTGAGGGTGACAAATTTTCATATATACTACTTTCACCCTAATTTTAAATGAATATTGATGTCATGGGTTTCTGAATAATTTAAATGCTATTTAATACCTCTTAAACAACTACATGATCAAAGCAATGGTACAAGAGCTTAACATTTTATCTATCATTGTTATTTAAGGTGAGTTGACCATTTAAGTAATTCTTTTATTTCTAAATGATGCTAATGTATTTCTAAATACAACATTTTCAAAATCTGGAAGTTTGACCAGGGAGGTTAAGGAAATCAGAAATAATTGAAAAAACTGCCTGCTTCTTACAACCTTCATTCTTTTAGATAACACTGCACGTATTGTACAGACTGCATCCAAAATAGCCTGTCCTCCTATCAAAGGTCATTAAAACTCTCTAATAGTCTTTGGAACTTGGCAGTGTTGTCGCAATTGCATCTTCAATCTTGACTTATGATTTTGCCATCTATATTCAATTTAGAAAATCTAGAGAATTTTTTTTTTTTTTTTTTTTTTTTTTTTTTTATGTGTGTGTTAAATAAAGTAGGAATATGGAAGTGAAAAATCATATCTAAGAGTGACGATTCAGAATAATGTAAAGTATAGCTTTGAAATTGAGTTAAGTTTCTTTAACAACAGCAGTCTCTTACATGTGTCCAGTCAGTAAGGAACCATTCAGATCCACAAGGCTGAGATTCGCAATGTCGTTCGGTTTCTGGCTTCAGTCCACTTGGGCAGTTCATATCGAGAGCCACCCTGTATTGTCCTCGGAGAAATGTAGCACATATTACATCTCTTGTTTGCCTTCCATGTCCACAACTTGATGAGCACTGAAAATAAAATGAAATTATACCAATAGATGAGAGACCCAATTTTGCTTTTGAAAGTTATGAGTAAATAAACATTTATAATTAAACAGCAGGACGTTTTTAGTTTGCCAGGTATAATAATATACTCCAAACCACAGTAATGGTAAAAAAAGTGTTCAGTGAAAAAACAATTAAATAGCATAAATAAATGAAAGTTAACAATTTAATACAAGAACTAGCAAAGTATATAGCAGAATTTGTTATTTATTTAGGTGCTATAGCAATAGAAATAATGTTACTAGTATACAAATCAATGAAAATATTAAAATTAATGTACTTGCATTAAATGTGAGCAAACATATTATCTACATCTACATATTATCTATATTTATTCAAAATGTTACTTATTGAGATTATCCAAAATTTAGGACTAATGAATTCAATTAACAGATACCTAACCAAGTGGGATGGCTCAGGCGGTTTCGTCAGTGGTGTGACTTCTGTGGCATGGTATTTTTTAGGATTTTCCGTGGGTTGCTAGGTGAATGCTGGGTAGGTTAATTACATACCCCAAATTTCCTGTCCTTCCATTTTATCTCCATTATCTTTTCATATCTTCTCTCATCTGGCGGAGAAAGTGTCATTGGGGATCTTGGCGCTGCATGGTAGGATGATACGTTCCTGTTAAACACTTCTCCTCAGTGGTACGGTCTCTGGACCAGCCTGGTGGGCCATTTCAGTACCATGGTGGGTGGGATATTGGTGGTACTGCCAGGGAGCTTCCAACTGGTCAATTGTAGGGAGCATCCCTCTGCATTATTGTAACTCCTTGGATCAGCCACCCTTTGTCTCCTCTCACCTCATTCTTCCTCCCAGAGAAGTCCCACTTGGTAATAAATCAAGTTTGCTTGCTATATCGAGTCCCCTCTGATAAAATGCAATCCAATGGATATCTAAAGTACAATTTTTATAGAAAATTAGTTTATTATTATGAATTTAAAAGTATGATGCTTACTTGTCCCCAAGGTCCAGTAAACCATTTTCCACTACATTGTTTGTCACTGGAACAAGCACGACTCTCTTCAGGCTTCAAACTTGCATCACATGAATCCAAACTTGGTCCTGAACAGTGCACCTTACGTGTTTGAACTCCAGTACCACAGTCTTCAGAGCACTGTATATTCAAGCATGAAATATGACAGATTATAGTAAATACCATACAACTATGAGTGTAATACAGTAAATAACACATTAAATAACTTAGATAAATGGTTCACTGATAACCTTATGAGCTTAAATAAAACAAACTAGTATTATGCAATTTAAAACTGCGGTTAATGCTAATTTGAAACAAGAAAACTCAGACAATAATATGACAAAAGTTTATAGTAAGATATTAGGAATGCACATAGATGAATATTTAAAATGGAATATCCATTTTAAACATATAACCAAGAAATTGAATTTGACGTGCTATAATATGTTTTTTGTCTGACACAATAGAGAAGCCAAAAAAAATGATCTATTATATCTATTTTCATTCAATTTTGGCCTTTGGTATAACATTGTGGGGAAACACATCTGATGGGAAACAGCTTTTAAATTTAAAAAAAAAAAAAAGGATAATACACATAATGCTACATGCTAGCTTTAAAGATTCATGCAAACCATTATTTAAAAAATTAAACATTTTAACAATGCCCTCAGTATATATTTTAGTTATTCACCAATGTATATAAAAATTAAAACAAATTCATGCAAAAACAAAATCATCATTACAGCACTCAAAAAGAGTCCAGCATAAAATTCCCTACGCATAGACTAACACTATATGAAAAAGCACCCTATTATATGGGTATAAAAATGTATAATAACTCAAAGTATAAACTTGGAAGAAGCGTAGGGACAGTGAAGCACAAATTAGTACAAAAGTGAATCGAGAAGATATTGACACATTGCTTCACTCACACTGTTTATTCACAGGACATGTTTCAAGAGCTCTTGCTCCTATCATCAGCTGATACTCAGCAGCTGATGATAGGAGCAAGAGCTCTTGAAACATGTCCTGTGAATAAACAGTGTGAGTGAAGCAATGTGTCAATATCTTCTCGATTCACTTTTGTACTAATGTATAATAAATTGCCTCAACAATTCAGAGAGATAAAGACTTCAAAATTGTTTAATAAAAGTATAAAAGAATTGTTATTAGATAAGACATATTACTTCAAACTAGAATTCATGGATGAAATAATATCAAAAGTACTACTAAACCTCTCATTACTGGTAATTTGCAAATTATTTATATTGCATAAACAATACCTATGTACTGTCTACACATTAGAATTACTTTTTCTTTTATTTTAACTCTTGTTTTATATATAATTTGACAAGTCACCAGTAAGTTTTTATTCTATTCTATGCTGATTATTTATGGTAGTTAATATTTCAAAAGCACTGGATATCTACAGGGTGAAAAGCTTTTTAGGATATTACAGTACAAATAAATATATGATGAAATTAGGATTTCTTTCACTTTTGACTAAAGTGAAGCACTAACAAAAGGTGAAAAAGAAGAACAATTGCATAGTAATAAGTTTTTTATTTTTAGTTCCAAAATTAATTTCACAATTTATCTATCTAGAGTTATATCATATTTTTTATTTTTTATTTTTTACTGAACTTCTTCTTCACTAGTTAAATTTTAGGTTCTTGGAAACTGTTTATTTAATTCCCTGTTTTCCAGCATCTAAAATTGTCCACTTTCGATAATTATTGAAATACTAAATGATATAGGTTATGGGACAAACATTTACCCTTGTGAAAAATTATCCATCAGGTTATGGCCATGGTGTTGACATAAATTTGAATATAGTACAAAGTAAATAATGCTAATTTTCATTAGCAACACTTCATATACTTCTGTTGTATTATGTATACTCTATAATAGTTACCTATATGCTTAATGCAGTGCTGAGTTATATTTTGATCTTTGATTTCAATAAAGTGTGAAGATTTTTAAATAACTCACATGCTGTGTCCACTCTGTATATAACCAGGATCCATGTACATTAGATGGACAAGCGCCCATATCACATGGTTCTTCATGAACTGGTCTGTCACTTAGTGGACAATCATCTGCTTCCGTGTCACCTGGCCCCAAGCATTTCACTGATCTTACACGCATTCCTTGGCCGCAAGCTGATGAACACTGAAAATATTAAAAATATTATGGTTTTTATGTTTAATTATTGTTTTATTGCACTGATGTTTTAGGCATAAATAATTAACTGTTAAATTTCATTTTGTTACTGGCATGCATTTAAAGTCTAAATGATACAATTTATGGAAAATTTCTGATTTTTATTAGAAGAGCTATTTGTCACAACTAATACTTGCTGAATTTATTTATTTTATTAAGTACTGAAGAGAGTGGCAAAAGACATTAAGAGCTAAGAGGAATATCCAGATTCTATTGTTTTAAACAAGCATATGACTAAGAAGCACTGAAGTGTAGAAACTTAGTTATTCTCCTAAAAGGTAGATATTTCTCTCCTGGAGTTTTGACAGCTTTTATCATAAATTACACACTCAATCTTTCTCAAGGTTATAATGATTTTGTTATTACCTTAACTCTTAGCTTATATCTTTTAAAATATTAAGCACACATTCTTTTGACGTCCACTATGAAGTAATACAGTAAAGTGATGTAGTAAATTTAATATATCATTTATAATGACTTAACATCCTTTGATTCAGTACTTGAATTTATTTTGGACACAATTTTTGGTAATTTTCTGTAGATTGACAAGTAGCTGAGGATATCATCTGTTCACAGTAAAATGCATTCCGATTAATATGAGATAAGCAAAGCAATACCAAATAATATTAAGCTGATTAAAATGATTTATTAAACTGTTTCACTATTTTGTTCTTGGCAATGACATTCCCATAAAATAAATTACCCATTTATGCCAGAGCTAGAAAATCATATATTGCATGAATTATTGGTGTTTATGTGATAGAGTAATGATGTGGCATACTATTAGAGTTCTTATAGTAGCATTGCTGCAGTGGTTGAAGATGGAGGTTTGTATTCTAACTCCTGCTGAGCAGGAAGTTCAGTCTGTGATAAAGGTTTTGAATGCACAGAGCATAGCTCCATTCAGAGCAAGTGGTAGGGGTTGCTTAGTGACAGTGTTGTCTAGCTGTATGATAGCTGTATGATAGGGCTTGGGTGGTATTTATTCATCACCCTATAGCCAGGACCTCACTTAAACCCTAAGAAATTCCTGTATGATCAGTGTCAGCATTTTCAGAAGGAAGAGAGGTGGATTTGGTAGCTGTCACATAGTAAATCCAATCTTTGTTTCTATGAATCAGGGATGTATAATTTGGTCTTATGGCATGATAAATGTTTTAATTCAGTGATGAATATGTTGAAAAATACTCAACAGTTTCTCTATCTGTTCCAATGTATCTTTTCATTAAATTGTGTTTTGTTTTGTGAACGACCCTAGGGAAACTTACTTTATTAGTGAATCTCATAACTTATCTAACATCATATATATTACAGTGATCAGACACTGTTGGAGTGTCCATTTTTTACTTGCTCCAACACATATATAATAAGTACAGGAATTACAGTATTGCAATTAATTCAACATCAAGATTTTATCAGAAATACATGTATTAGGCCCTGAATAAATCACTTTTAGAAAAAGTTTTTATTTGTATTTGTGAACAGCAAAACCGAAATGCTGGATAATTATAAAACTTGGTATTTTAATTCAGGACCCTTCACTGTCTTTTAATAATTATGATTAAAATATCATATATTCATAATATAACCCTAACAAATAAAGTATCTTGAAAGTATAAACTTGAAAGAAGCATAAGGACAGTGAAGCACAAATTAGTACAAAAGTGAATCGAGAATATATTGACACATTGCTTCACTCACACTGTTTATTCACAGGACATGTTTCAAGAGCTCTTGCTCCTATCCTCAGCTGATACTCGATTAGTGCAAGTTGTAGTGGTTTCTTCTTTCTCCGTATTGTCAATAGATGGCGTGATGTACTTGTCAAAGATGTCCGGTGGTGGAGTTTCAAAATTCATGACTCTATGACGATTTTTGTTAATGAAGATTTTTTCCCATACGGAAAGTTCTATGGGGTGATTAACGTATTTTATTAGAGATGTTTCCAAATTGATGTCATGTCTAGTATTCAAAAAATGAAAAGCCACTGCTGATTTTTCTGTTTCACAATTTTTGATGTTTCTCATATGTTCTTTAGTTCTGATGTTAAAGAACATATGAGAAACATTAAAAATGGTGAAACAGAAAAATCAGCAGTGGCTTTTCATTTTTTGAATACTAGACATGACATCAATTTGGAAACATCTCTAATAAAATACGTTAATCACCCCATAGAACTTTCCGTATGGGAAAAAATCTTCATTAACAAAAATCGTCATAGAGTCATGAATTTTGAAACTCCACCACCGGACATCTTTGACAAGTACATCACGCCATCTATTGACAATACGGAGAAAGAAGAAACCACTACAACTTGCACTAATCGAGTATCAGCTGAGGATAGGAGCAAGAGCTCTTGAAACATGTCCTGTGAATAAACAATGTGAGTGAAGCAATGTGTCAATATATTCTCGATTCACTTTTGTACTATATATCTTGAATTTTCTGAAAGCAAACCAGGAAGAATTTTGTATAATTTTTATGTACTTAATTGGTAAAAAATAATAAATGATAACACTTTTTTATATGATTAGTTTACAGAATAATTCCTAGAATTGCAAAAGTTATATGAATGTTATATGTGAAATTCTCTTCCCCTTCCTATTTTTATTTACTGTATAAGTACTAAGTATGTTTTAATAATCAGTTCTTACTAAATGAATTTCTTCTGGTTATATCAGCCAGCTGAATTCTGTAAAAGTTTTCAAGCTTTCAAGAGATAACATAGCTTACATCTTCAGGGATGATATCGAGACTGCTGTCTGTCTATTTTTATTGTCAGATGGGACACAGACCAGATGCCTCTGTGCCATTGGCTCAGGTATGGCATGGGAGGTGTTGACTGTGGGTCAGTGGTGTCCATTGCTGAGGTGGTATTTTCTAGCTGGTCCTTTGTAGGATATATGCCAACAATAAAATCAAGGCTGGACTTTGGCTATCTGATAAAACTTCCCACGTGTTTGTTGAGTATGGAACTTCAGATGCTATTCAAATGCAAGCCATTATCTCTGTTAATATATTTGATTCATACTTGATGACTGGCTACTTTAATGGAGCAGTTCCTATAGCTTGCAGATTTAAAGATGCTAGTTGTTTCAGTTTCAATCTGTGTTCCCATTCAATGCATTGCTGTGCAAGGCCAAATTTTTCTGCATACATTAAATGCATGTAACTCTTGTGTTCTTTACATCGTTGTTCTATGGTACTTCCTATCTGTTTAATATAGACCCTACAACACTCACAAAGATGTGGTATACTCCAGGAGTGTTAAGACTGATGGAAACTTTGGCCTATAGTGGCATGTATGATTTTATTGGGAAATTTGAAATATCGGAAACTCTTACAGAATTCAAGTGGCTGATTACCTGAGAAAACTTATTTTTATATCGCCACAAGGAAATCTTCAAGTCATGGTTCTTAATAGTTTACTTATAAACATTTTTAGCAACATAGTTAAAATTCATTAATTTTGCCTACCTTTCCCCATTGACCAGCTTCCCATTTGGATTTCCAAGGTTGTTCTTGTTGCTGAGGAGATTGTGAACATGGTGCTTTTATGCACTTCTGTGTTCGAGGTAATGTTGGTGGATTAAGGCAGGCTCCTTCAGCTACCTTCATGGTCAGTGTTGAACTAATCTCCTGCTTGCACATTAGGTCTCGTGTTTGAACTCCTTCTCCACAGGTCACAGAGCAATCACTCCATTCACCAGGTACCCAGCTATAGAAATAAATAAATAACACTCACTCATCAATTTTCGTATTGTGAAAATTTTTAATGGCCAATTATTATTAGGTGTTAAAAGAATATAATTTTTGGAAGGATTGATATGCATCGAAACAATAAACAAATTGTGATAAATCTACATCTTAAAATACAATTTCTAAATTAAAAAATCAATTTTTCATAAGAGCAGTAGAATCTGTTTATAGAAATACATCCATCTACTTTACCTAAAGTCTATCAGATGATCAAACATGTACAGTGTATATGTTCTGAGGTGGTTGAAGAAGCAATCCATCAGCTTCAGTTCTCATCAATGTATGGTATGGGCCAAAGTGTTTGTGGTAGATTAATGGGATAATATGTGCTGCTGATTTTGAGTTTCTTGATAGAGAATATGTTGCACCACTAACAGATATGGTTTCATATATGATGTACATCAATTCATTCCTCATGAATGTTTAACACTAAAATTTCTGGTATTTGGACAGTTTGCTTAATTCCCACAGCTTTACTTATTTCCTTACACATACTTTGAACTTTCATTTACATGGAGACTAAGAGACATTCAAATTAATACCAAAAAACTACAAGAACATATTTTAATTGCCTATCTGCTTACTTAATTAGCCATATGAGCTCATTTCAGGATTGAAGCTAATTTTGAATTTTACTTAAAATATTATTGATACACTTTTTAGGGTGATTATATGAATTTTATCAACAGTTTGTTGATATGTGTTATTCCCAACACTAAAGGGTGGTTAACCATGTATGTAATTCAACATCTCTATGGACAAGTGACCATATCTCTTAAAGCATGTGTTAAATGTTATGTTTTATGTTTGGTGCAGAGCATTATCTCCATATTTATTTTAACATTCTAAGGAAGCTAAAATTCTTCGTCAACTAAAACAATATTAAATGCATATGTGCATGAAACTGACAATATTTCTATAAGCACATGAAACAGTTATTTTATGTTGTCCCCAAAGAGTTTCAAATATTGTATTATGTGAGGTTAAGTAGAGTGAGTCATGCACAGAGAAGCTATGTAAGTGGAAATGACGTCACAAAAGTGTTGAATAACAAACTTATTTGGGATTGGTGTGACGCGTATATCGTAAAACGTGGACCAATCAGATATAAAAGATTTTACGTTGCCATGGAGGATATTCAATATTCCTCTAGGGGGGTCGAACTATTAGCGAAATGCTAATGTGTAGAAGAAGATGAACTGGGGATTCTTCTCCTAACAGTCACCGTGAACGGATGTAAAATTCTCTTCTTAAACGCCGTTGTGTGCGGAAGAATATAAGTCTATTCTCATAACAATCATCGAGTATAACTAGATAATCTTTACATTAAATATCATCGCTAGAAGACACACAATTTAATTATTATACACGGTAGTGAACAACCGTATAAAACTTTTGATTCTTGCACGCATCCAGATATAAACGCGTCACATCAAGTGAATCTTATGTAAGAATAGTGTTATAAATGTTGTATCATATATTTTGTTCGAACTGGTGTTGATTGAAGTAAGGAAATAAAAGTTTCTACATTATTTAATACAGAGAAAAATGATTGCTCATTTTTCGTAAAATTTCCTTCCGCCGTACCACCCCTGTAAAAGAAGATATCTTGCTCAACCGACTGAAGCCACGCCGAGGTAAGCTGGGACTTCAAGAACCATCTATTCCATCCACCAAAATGTCGCCACATCGAGGGATATAATTACTCCATCACCCATTGACGTTGGGAATCTACCCAAACCACTTCAACCCTGTTCCAAATGGTCACCTCAACGAGGGGCATAATTCGTCATCCATCAATACGATTCGACATCAATCCTGTTCCAAATGGCGCCCGAACGGAGACTCGAATAGGCAGAAGGAGGATTACACCACAGGAGAATAAATAGTGTAATGGACAGGCAACTTCGAATCAAGAAAGAAGAAAGAAGAAAAGTGAGTACGGAAAAATCTTAATAGATAATTAATAGAAAAAGTGACAAAATTATAATTTTCATTTTTTATGTTATTAAGAAAGGGAAAAATATTACCTAAAATGGAAGGTAAAAAATTAACAGACAATAAGAATAAAAATGTTGGGGAAGGAGTGGAAAGACCAGTTAGTGATAAGAGAGCAGAAATACAAGAAGTCAGGGAAGTAGTGGAAGGAATGATTAGTGATGATGCAGGAACAAGTAGAACAGAAATTATGCAGAGTAAAGATAATGAAATGATAATAGACAGGTTAGAGAAAATGATGAGTAATTTTGATGCTAAAATGGATAATTTAAATGCTAAAGTAGATCAAAGTTCAGAGAAATTAGAAGCTAGGATAGATCAAGGTTTAGGTAACCTAAGAAATGAAATTGAGAAGGGAAGAGAAGAGTGTAGAGAAGGCATAAAATCTTTAAAACAGAAAATAGAATCTCATGATGGAGAAATGTCTAGGTTAAAAGAGATGTTTCAGGAAATGAAAATAAGTCAGGAAAATGTAGTAAAAGATATAAGAAGTGAATTGGCTAAGGAGTCAGAAATCCTTAAGCAACAACAAGTAGAATTTGTAGAAAAACAAAAAATAGAAATAGGGGAATTAGAGAATAGAATAAGACAAGAAATAGATGTAGTCTTATTAGATAATTCACGGAAATACCATGAGGAAAATATTGAAATACAGAATAATTTTGTAAGAGAGGTAAATAGTATCAGAAATGATGTTAAACTAATTGCTACTGAGGTGCAAACACAACAAGATGAACTAAAAGTTAAATATGATGAAGTCAGTAAGTTGAATAGTGAAATGATTACAAGAATAGATTTGGCACAGGAAAGTTTTGAGAGAGAGAAAGAAAACATTAGCAAGCTGAATCAAGTTGTGATTGCATTACAGGCAAGCAAAATTTCTGAGAACCAGAGGGTAATAAAATCTAAGAATATTACATGTATTGACTTACCTGGTAATTCAGGTAATATTGTACAAAACTTAGAGAATTATTTGGAGAGTGACGATACAGAATCTTTGTCACCTGATTGTGAAGTAAATGGTAATAGACAAATACAAAACATGCACACACATACACAGTTACACAGTCAAGGTAACACAAATTGTACAAATTATTTGTTGCATGACATAAGTCCACCTACTTTCGAAGAAGAATCGGGAGACAATCCCAAAATATTTCTAAAGGAATTAGAAGAATATTTTAAAATTAAAAAGATTCCAAATGAATTTAGGATGATGATTGTTAAAAGGTGTTTGAAGAAAAATGCTTTAGAATGGCTGAGGTTAACACTAGCATCACATGAAACGTATAGTATGTTTAGGAATGTGTTTATAAATAGGTTCTGGGGTCCAGAAAGACAGAGAAGAATTAAAGTCGAACTGGCCACTGGTAAATTCGAGTTCAGGAAGGGTGTGTCCATGACTGAATATTTCCTAAAACTTGCTAACAAAAGCAAACTTGTGAATCCAGATATGTCAGAAACCGAGATCGTGAATATGCTAATACGACATTATCCACCACACATTAGAAACCACCTAATTGTGGCTAATCCCGTCGACTTTACTGATATGATTGAGTTATTATCAGAATTTGAGGCTCATAACCTTAATTCTGATTCTACTCATAGTCAAGTTGATCCTGACAAGACTCATATAGAAGAAAAGCAAGTAAATAGACAGGAAGTAAGACCAACATTCGGGGAAAATCACAACCATACTAACCAAAACCAAAATAGTTTTAACCAAAATTGGGGCGGGGCACGTTCAAGAGACAACTATGAACGAAGAGAGTACAACCCCAGAAAGACATATGAATCGGTAGTGCCAGGTATAGGAAGGAGAATTCCAAATACTCCTAGGAGGAATTATAATAATAACCAACCTGTGGGAAATGTGAGGAGTAATCAGGTGAATCAACTGAGGTTTTACCGGGAAAATAACCTAAGAACAGGTTATCAAAGTAGAGGAAGAGGAACTAGCATCGAAAACTCTTCATTAAGAGATTTTGGGGGTCCTAGGTTTGAAAGGGCAGACAATAACCTAGAAAGGACACAGACTCAGGGAATAGAAGGAGAAATAAATAACGATAGTACCAACCCAACTGCTAGTGTAACTACCGACCGCACTAATGCGGAAAACTGAGTACCAAATCATTTTGTGCCTTGGAAAGTGGTTCGGTAGAAATGACACAGGGCAAAATCAAAATTTACCAGAAGATAAGCTCACTCTCTCCAGAAGTAAAGATCGGGAATTAGTAAATCCACCTCAGATTAACCTTCGTATAGGCGATAGCGAATATAAAGTATTGATAGACACAGGAGCTAGTTCATCAGTAATAAGTGAGAACTTATTCAAGGAATTACTATCCAAGTTTAGGATTGAATATTTAAACGTGTGTAATGTATACTGTAGCACAGCTATTGGGAAAAAGAAAGATAAAGTTAAATATCAAGCGTTAATTCCTGCGCGAATAGATGATTGGAATTTCAATTTTATCGTATTGGTAATACCAAACTTAGCTCGTGATATTATTATTGGCAATGATGTATTGTATGGTTGGCAAAGTGTGATAGATTTCGAAAAACATGAAATGAAGGTCAAAGGAGATAATGAAGTAATAAAAATAAATTTGTTAGAAGAAATTATATTAAAAGAGGATGAGAAGGATAGTATAAATAATGATAGGTTTTTTGTAGAAAATATAATATTATACGAAGAAGATATAATTAATAATGAAGAAGATGATAGTGGTAAAGAAAATTTACTTTTAAATAATAAAGAAAATGAGACGTTTGACCTTGGAGATCATTGTTGCCAAATAAACACATTAAATACCGACACCGAGCGAAAACAAGAAGAGGAAGAAATGATATTCCAAAGAACTTTGAAAGAAAAGTTAGGGAAAACATACAATTTAAATCACGCGCAAAGAGAACAGTTGAGGTTATGTATACTAAAGAACAGGAACGTTTTTAGTACGAAACCTGGATTGTGTAATAAGTACATACATACATTTAAGGTGAACGACATTGCTCCTTATACTCATAAAAGTAGATCTGTGCCTATCGCTATTAGACAACAAGCATCTGAAGTAATAAACGATATGCTAGAAAATGGAATTATAGAGATTTCTAATTCGCCTTACCTACATCCTTTGTGTTGGGTACATAAATCGAACGGAACACTGCGTATGACGATTGACGCAAGAAAGATAAACTCACTAACACAACCCGATCACTTCAGACCTCTTGGAGTTGATGAGGTATTATCAAAATTAGGACGTGGAAAATATTTTTCAAAATTAGATTTGGTTTCATCGTATTGGCAGATACCACTAGATGAATCTGTTCGAAAATACACAGGATTCAATTTTGGAGGAAAAATATACCAATTCAAAACAGGTGGTTTTGGATTATCCACTAGCGGAAGTGCATTACTTCGAGCGTTACATAATATTTTCGGAGATACCATAGAAAATTTCGCTCTACAATATATTGATGATTTTCTTATTTTTGATCAAAATTTCGACGACCATATATCACATCTAAATTATATATTTACAAAATTTTCTGAAAGTGGTATGACAATAAATCTGGATAAATCGCAATTTATTGCCAAAGAGATTGAATTTCTAGGTTATATTATATCTGAAAAAGGCATGACACCGAATCCAGAAAGAATCAAATCGATTGAAGCTATCCCTCCACCAAAGAACATCAAGCAATTAAGAAGATTTATGGGAATACTACAATATGAGAGTAGGTTCGTTATAAATTATGCCAAAGAGCTTAGTCCTTTGAGGGAACTTCTTAAGGAAAATTCAATTTGGAAATGGACTGAAGAACATCAACAGGCTTTTCAAAACGTGAAAGAATTATTTAAAAATGCCATTCTTTTGGAAAGACCCATTCAAAATCAACCATTCAATATATATTCTGATGCTAGCATTCAAGCTTATGCAGCTGTACTAACGCAGATTGATGTATCTGGAAATAATCACGTAATTGCTACTGCTTCCAGAGCATTGCACAAAATAGAAGCTAATGCTTGCATAACCGAATTGGAAATTGGAGCTATATATTTTGCTTTACAAAAATTTCGGCAATATGTATACAATACCAAAGTTATTGTGTATACAGATCACATTAGTTTATCATTTATAAAGAAATGTAAATTAACTAGCTCAAAAATATCTCGTTATATTCATGAAATTACTTCGTATGATATTGAGATTAGGCACATTCCAGGAAAAGAAAACATCTTTAGTGATTTATTATCAAGACTAAGATTGGAAGGGGAAATCCCAGAAACGTTATCACATCCACATCATGAGATTAAATTGTTCGAATTAAATTTTAAATGGAATAAAAACCTAACCCAAAAGTTTAAGAATATTTCGGAAACCCAACAAAATGATCCAAAATTGTCTTTATTGCTACAACAAGTTCCAGAAATTGGAGAAAATATAAATTGTAACATAGCAAAGAAAAATGGTATTCTTTACAAATTACATGGGGATGTAATACGAAAATGGAAAGTGATAGTTCCGAGTAGTTTGGAAGAAAATGTAATAAATTCTTTTCATCAAAATTTAGCACATTCAGGATGTGAAAAAACTGCTATGACTATAAAAGAACAATTGTACATTAAACATATTGACAAGAAGGTTAGGAAATTAATTTCAACATGTGAATTGTGTCAGAAAGCTAAACCAATAAACGTCAGATATGATTTTGAACCTCAAACTATCATCAGGGATAGAAAGAACGAACTAGTTGCTATTGATGCTCATGGAGAAATGCCAGCTAGTCAACACAATTGCAAATACATTTTTGTAATGTTTGATATTTTTTCTAAATTCGTAAAAATTTATCCTGTACAAAATATCAAAAGCAGAACGTGCGTAAATAAAATTTTAAAAGATTGGATACCAAAGTATGGGCCAATAAAGGCAATATTATCAGACAACGCAACGGTTCACCGGAGTAAATTGTTTACTTCAGAGATGAAGAACAATAATATTAAGATGTATTACTCTTCAGCATATTTTCCCCAAGGAAATCCTTGCGAGAGAGTGATGCGTGATTTAGGCTTGTATTTCAGAATTCTGTGTCATTCTAACCACCGAGGCTGGTACAAATACTGCCATATTATTGAGAAAATCATTAACAATACCCCAAACTCTACTACCAAATTTTCACCAATCGAATTAATGACTGGACTACAACCTGAACCTCTAGTAATAAAAGCACCGACAACCTTAAAAGTAGATGAAATGGAATTGAATGAAGAAGAAAAGTGTGCTGAAGCATTTCGAAGGATAAAAGAAAAAGCAGAGAAAAGATTATCAAAGATACAAAGAAAAGGAGCGAAATGGAATCCTGAAATAAATGATAAAGTTCTAGTAAAGACATTTAATATCTCCAGTTCTAAAATCAAATCCTATTGGAGAATGAATTTGTTATATAAAGGTCCATATAAAATAGTAAGAAAATTTGGAGATCATACGTACGAATTAAGAGACGATGATAATAAAATGATAGGAAAATATCACAAAACACTTTTAAAACCATTCAAAAGCCTTGACACTCAACAGAACAAATGATTAAAAAAAAAAAAAAAAATAATAATATGTTTATGAATTACTGAAAAATGTTTTGTTTATTATTATTGTGTTTGAATAATTTCTGGTTTTATATTGTTATTTTAAATTGTATTAATTGTTCATTGTTGTAATAATGTTTAATTATTGGGGCATTCTTTAGAATATATGGAACAATATTATTGGAAGATTTAAGTTAATTTTCCATATATTCTGAAGAGGGGCATCTGAAACAGTTATTTTATGTTGTCCCCAAAGAGTTTCAAATATTGTATTATGTGAGGTTAAGTAGAGTGAGTCATGCACAGAGAAGCTATGTAAGTGGAAATGACGTCACAAAAGTGTTGAATAACAAACTTATTTGGGATTGGTGTGACGCGTATATCGTAAAACGTGGACCAATCAGATATAAAAGATTTTACGTTGCCATGGAGGATATTCAATATTCCTCTAGGGGGGTCGAACTATTAGCGAAATGCTAATGTGTAGAAGAAGATGAACTGGGGATTCTTCTCCTAACAGTCACCGTGAACGGATGTAAAATTCTCTTCTTAAACGCCGTTGTGTGCGGAAGAATATAAGTCTATTCTCATAACAATCATCGAGTATAACTAGATAATCTTTACATTAAATATCATCGCTAGAAGACACACAATTTAATTATTATACACGGTAGTGAACAACCGTATAAAACTTTTGATTCTTGCACGCATCCAGATATAAACGCGTCACATCAAGTGAATCTTATGTAAGAATAGTGTTATAAATGTTGTATCATATATTTTGTTCGAACTGGTGTTGATTGAAGTAAGGAAATAAAAGTTTCTACATTATTTAATACAGAGAAAAATGATTGCTCATTTTACGTAAAATTTCCTTCCGCCGTACCACCCCTGTAAAAGAAGATATCTTGCTCAACCGACTGAAGCCACGCCGAGGTAAGCTGGGACTTCAAGAACCATCTATTCCATCCACCAAAATGTCGCCACATCGAGGGATATAATTACTCCATCACCCATTGACGTTGGGAATCTACCCAAACCACTTCAACCCTGTTCCAAATGGTCACCTCAACGAGGGGCATAATTCGTCATCCATCAATACGATTCGACATCAATCCTGTTCCACACATATCAATTTTGTTTCAGGAAATAAGTAACATTTATGTTCTTGCATCTCTAAGTAATAGTAATAGTAATTTATTTCCTTTTACATCAACAAATGGAAATACAAAATCAAGATTACAATTATAAAATCCATACTGAAATATGACATATATTCCTAAATCCTGAAAATCCTATCATGTTATCATGTTACCCACCATTGAATAGTGATTCAGCCCCCATACACCTAACCCTAGGTTTTTGTGTAATGGAGGCCCTCTACTCCTTTTTACACTTTCTGCCATTTCACCTATCTCACTCTACATTTTTCTCTTAATTGTTCTTAGCCATCTCTCTTTAACTTTCCCTAAATAATTCCCTATATTTCTCGTGTTCTTTTCTCCTTTTACTGACAACATTTTTCTAATTACTACTTCACCCCCCAAACTGTCCCATTTACGTAGCCAAGCCTGCTCTCTCCATATCTTTGTTTGACTACAATTTAATATACAATGGAAATCTGCATTCTCTTCTCCACACAATGGACATTTATCTAGCTCCCTCTCTTGACCTATACCTTTCAAGTTTCTCACTCCTGTTCTCGCCCAAGCAAAACCTTCTCGCCCTAACTTACTACATATATCTATATATCCTTCCCTCCCCAAGGTTGTTTTAATTTCTCTATATAATCTTAGATCTCTAAGTATGGTAGATGTTGAAAAGGGGGAAGAACTGGGTAAAATATGGCTATTACTTTGTTGAATTTCAACATTATTCCTCCTATTAATACAAAATATATTATCTTACTCTGCTGGGCAAGGCTTGGTACTGCATCGCACAGGCTGGGGATGTGGTCTCTCCTGGAAAGCACAACGTCTATCTGGTACCAGTTGCTGGTTGTGTTCTCTGATACAAGACACAAGAGGTATCTGCATTCCTATTAAAACAAAATAAAGATATATTATATAAATTGTTGAAAACTATTTTTTGAAAAATCTTGGGTCATTCCCTTAGATGTTCTTAAGTTTTAGGTTGTAATGAGTTTTGTGGATGAAAATGCAACAGTTCACAATTGACACCAAGTACTTGATTAAATAGATTAAAACATTTCTTAATGAGTATGAACTATGATACAATGAAGCATAAAATTAATATCAGTTGAGTTGAACTAGTACTCCATGCTGCATATATTGTTAGTGTTTACATAGAATGCATTTTGTTAGGACCTTTCTAACATCCTCAGCTAATGTCGATAATAGGAAAGTCCTAACAAAACACGTTCTAGGTAAATACTAGCAAAATGTGGAACATGAAGTACTAGTTGAACTTAAAATTATGTTAGATTAAGAAATGCTTTATCTAAATCATGATACATTGAACAGTATTTGGTATTATGTTGAAAATGAAGATGTTGCAACCAAAACCTACCAAGATCCATAATTATGTAAATCATTTGCTGAAATTTATAGTTTATTTTTGTTTCTGAGTATGCGATTCCCAATCTTTCAACCATAAATTTAATGTGGTATTGTAAATACATATTTGAAAGCTATTTTATGTACATTTCCTCATTTCCACAGTTTTACATCTAGACACATTCTATCTTGTCTTCATGAAAAGATCACTTAGTGCTTTCTTTTACAATCTAAATCACTTTTCTGAGAAGTTACACTATCAGGATTATAAAGTGAATCTAAATATTGAACTCTAACTTTTGTAATTGTTTTGTTGAAGTGCAGTTTTCTCTTTGCCTTCTTTAAGCACTTCTTTTCTGATGTGTCTTCCATCCAAGAGCCTAGATGCAGGTTGACTGTACCTAGTAGTATCTTTTTCAAGTGAGAAATCATTTAAAGATCATTGGCTCTATCTGTAAAATCATACTATAAAGTTACTCAAGTAGCAGGTCAGACACTGAAAACTTTTAAGCACTGCGAAGTGAGCCCTGGTTTCTGTTGCTTCTTTATTATCGGTAGTGATGAAGGGTCAGAGACAGAAGAGTGAGAAATTTAAGAGGGCTGCAGTAATACGGCCGTGTAGAAGAATATTACACGGAAAAGGTAGATAGAAACATACTGCATGAAAGATGAAGTTTTCATTAATATACAATTGAGCCCAATTATTTTTTGTGGCATTAAACATTTCAAAATATCTGTTATTGGAGTAACTTTTTCAGTATTTTTATATAATCTCCCTTTAAAGTGTCAAGTGTTAAATTAGCATTCCTTTAATTTTTATGATGTGCAAAAAATAGAATTTTAAAACCAGAATGTAATGATCTTTTTTGTTTAAATTAATTAACATAGAATGGCCTATAACCTGGAAAATTGAGACTGAAACAGTTAAATACCTCGGCGTACTCATGGATCGACGACTCACATGGAAACAACACACAAGTAAGAAACTCAAACTAGCTCGAGCAAGACTGGCTAAGCTCTACCCTCTTCTCAACAAAAAATCTTCACTTTAATTAAAAAACTGCACACTACTCTTACACGACTGTATTAAGACCACTCCTACTATATGCCTGTCCAGTCTGGGGAGGGATCAGTCCTTCCGAAATCAAATACATATAGACATTTCAAAACAAAGTATTACGAATCTCAACAAATGCACCATGGTTTGTCAGAAATAGTCAAGTACATAGAGAAACTGGAATCAGCACCATTCAACAGTCAATTTCTTCCCAAGCCGAAAAGTTCTACAGCAACCTAAAACACGTCTCAGGAGCCATTCACTGTTCCCTTGTCAGAAAATCCAGCTTTCCAACCCGCATCAGGAGTCGTCTACCACTGGATCAGCTCTCACAACAAGATCTGTAGTAATACTTAAAACAATAATGTACCTACTTCTGGGGGGGGGGGGGCCCAATGGGGCTTTACTTATTTCATTGTTATTCATTGTATCATGTATGTAAATAATATCTATGATCAATGATCTGTAGAGCGCACCTGCGCTGATCGATCAATAAATGAGTTAAAAAATCATAGAGTGGTTTAACTATGAAGCCTGGGACTATACTTACAGCATAGTAAGTCGCCATAAAATGTGCGTATCCCATTGTATAGAGAATCCCTAGTGGTTTACCACTACCTTACCTTTCAAAAGTAATTTTATGTCATATACAAAGAACCAATATAAGAAATTAAGATTAGATTGAGCAGGGCGTGTCCAAAGAGCGGAGGATAAGTGAATTCTAAAGGTAATTTAAATAGAGAATATCTATTAAAGCAAGATCAAAAATCCGATGGGAGGATACAAAACGAAGAGGTGTCTTACGGATGCTGGGAATCTCTATGTAGACAAAGAACAGTAGAGGTAAAGATTGACGGAGGCTAGGGCCAGCAGTAGTGATAAGAAAAATGAGCCGTTGTAAGATTAGCTCCCAGGCATATTAATTTGTGATCTACAGTATCATTCTGCTACTTTACCCGTGTGTTACGGGTGGCCAGACTAATGGCGACATAGTGTTAAGAGAATATAAGCTCCTTTGCTCCAAAAAACAAACTAGGGGGATGGGTTAAGCACCGTGTCCCTCCATTAGCACCTCTGCTCCTTTACTCGCCTATGAAGGCTAAGTTGAACTGATTTGTTGTTAGTATCGGCAAATGTTAGGTACTTACTGATAACACTGGGCAAAAATGAAAATGTTTCGGGCTTAAAAATATTTCCATCTGCTGAATTAAAAAATCACCATAAAAATGATAGATTAGCTCTCGTTTGGAAGATTTTTTAGAGTGAAGATTTTAAATTTGGAGGAACTTTTTTTTTGGGAGTTGGCACACCTGTCAAATAACAAAACACAATCAGAGAGAAATTTTGGAAATTAAGTGATGCAAAAGTTAAGGAAGGCATTTTTGTAGGACCACAAATAAGAGAACTTGTAAAGGATCCTGCATTTGACCAAATTTTGGAGGGGAAAGAAAAGGAAGCCTGGGAAGCTTTCAAGGGTGTTGTTCATGGATTTTTAGGCAACAAAAGAATGAAAACTACAAGCATTTGGTGACAGTGCTCCTGCAAAAATACCGTAACCTTGGATGCAACATGTTCCTTAAGATCCATTTTCTCCACTCCCACCTAGACTTTTCCCTCCTAGTTGTGGAGCTGTTAGTGATGAACATGGGGAGAGATTCCACGAGGAAATTTATGTTATGGAACAAAGATATCAGGACCGTTGGAATGAAGTTATGCTTGCGGATTACTGTTGGTCTTTGTATAGAGATTCTGCGGAACTCCATCACAAGAGGCAAGCTAAAAGACGACGAAGTCAATAGGCCACCACATGATTCTCTTCAGACACGACTATCTGCGAAGTATTTTTCCAGAAATTTAGAACTAGTAGCATGTAATTACCAGTTAAAAGAATCAAATGCACTTTCATTGTTGTTAGCATGTATGTAATTAAAATGTATCCTTTTCTCTCAATCCGTTAATATGTAATACTTCCACCTTGTGTATATCATAGAAACCAGAGCTAATAAAAAGTTTTCATTGTCATATTTGTTTTTCTCAATCCAAAATTAGTAGGAATTGCCTCATGAAGTGCTCGAAACATTCAAAAATTATTTTTTTGTTGCCCAGTGTAATCAAAATCTACTGAGCATGGCTCACTTTCCTATGCTGTTGATGTTAACGACGATCATAATTTAACAAGCATGTTCTGGATTCTTAGTGCACGGCGACGTTTTTGTGTAGTTAAGAAAATGTTGCGCTGAAGGTTTTTGAAGGCGACAACTTACTTAGCACCACGACCAGATGAGTTGCCTACCTCACAGGCGAGCTCGCTACAAACTTTTCACGCGTTCACTGCACCAATATCTTTTGATCTCCAAAGACATTTGCACATTATAGTAAAAATTTTATTTAATATCTGCGTCTATTTATCTAACAACTGCTTATTTTATGTAGAGGGAGTATCACATTCATGAATACATTCGACTAGGAGATCTTACCGGAAATACATATTTTGTGGTGCACTGAACTCAAACTGTTTTGAGATCCACTCCAAACTATGCCTTACACGGAAATTCAAATTTTTTTTAACGTTTTATATTAAACTAGCATATGTTTAAGTTATTTTCAAGGCAAATGCAATATAGGTCCTAAATGTTCTAGGTACAACCTGCGGAGCCCTTTTTATTTGGAATGAATTCAGTATAGTAGTTAAACCATAAGACATAGACAAAAATTTACTACATAAAACAAGAACGAGATCTCTTTAAAACATATAATAAACTAAAATTACTTTCTGTGATATCATAATTTCTTACAACTCCGATGACATTAAGTTTTAATAAATAAGAATTTATCATATGGGCAGAGGGAAATAATGAAGTAACTAACTTAAAAACATAATCAAGGACAAAGGTGGCGAAAGTGGAAGAAACCGCAAAAGAGGACAACAGGATGAATGGACGAAGTGCATAGAACTTGGAGGTGCAAAAGTGAATGTGAGAGAAAAACTCAGAGAATACGGACCGGGCAAAGAAGCGGATGACCAGTCGAAACAACGGAAGTCAACCAAGGTGAGGAAGAGGTGAAAAGATAAGGGGTCGAAGAAAAATGAAAGTGATCAGTGAGCTTAGGGGAAAATTGGGTCAGTGAAGAGTTAATGGGAGAAGTAAGGCAACGATTTCTAAAGCAACCAATGAAAAAATCGTAAGTGAGGGGAAAGAATCAGCTCAAGAGTTTAGCATTTGTACAGTGGGTCACACAGTGACAGTTTATGTGGTTACGAGAGCGAAGGGAAAAGTGTAACGTAAACAGAAAAGAAAAGAAGGAAATAAAAAGCCATTGCGTAAAAATAGACTTGGGAAATGGAAAAATCAAAGGAGGGGAAGTAGGGAGGGAAGGGAAAAGGAAAGAGTCAATTCGAAATTAAGGAAGTATGAAAGAAATGAATTTGGAGATAGGTGAAATTAGGAAAAAACGAGTGGGAAAAATAAATGAAAATAAATATATACAAAATAATTTTTAACATAAAAATTCACTTATAAGAAATGATGAAAGTTTTCTTATTAACTGATCAGGATCGGGATTTCGTGAAAAAATCTTTCACATCAGCAGCTAACAGCCTTTTAACACGAAATCGCGATCCTAATCAATTAATAAGAAAAAAAATTAATAATTTCTTATAAGATAAATTAATTTTTATGTTAAAAATTATTATATTTGTTTGCTTGACTGTTAGTAGCTTCATTATTTTACGTAAATGAAAATAAATGTTTAAAGAGATAAGGAAAAGGTAAAAAATTGAAAACCAAAATAAAAAAAGAAGTGAACAAAAGTGATAAAAGGAAATAGGTCTGAAATATAGGGGAATAATTAGTAGGGGAAGAAAGCGAAGAAAAGGAGGAACATTTGGAAAAATGACTGTGATAACAAACACTGAACAAAGTAGAACAAGAGTAAGCAAGAAGTAAATAGCAATCGTTTATCAAGTATGTAAGATTGAGAGTAATAATTGTTTGTTTAATGGCGGTAAGAGCTTGGCTCAAAGTTCATGGGTACTCAAAAACTAAAAATACATATTTAATACTGAATAAACGTATTTAAGTTATAGTTTTCCACTTTTAATTTTTAACTTTAATGAGAGCTTTGTCATTTTTGAAATACTGTCAGTCATTTCTGTGGTGATTTAAAAATAAAATTGAATTTGAAATTCAGATGTTTTAGTACTGAAATCCTGTTTCACTTCCTGATAATCAGGATTCTTTATGTTAATCTATAGTTAAAGTAAGCAACACTCAGCAAAAAGTGATTCGGTGATAATCAAAGCAAAAGAATGATCGTGCAAAGTAACTGAGAAGTGGGCTGTGTTTGTGTGAAATCAATAGTTTATTATATTTTCTTGTTCGAATTTGGAATGACATCATATGAATGAAACATTATTTGTCACAACAAATTTCTCATTCTGTAACATCAAAAACATTTGTGAACTTCAGGAATATATTTTTCGGAGTTAAGTACCGCTCACAGTAAAGTCTGTGCAAGTTTAACAACTGCTAATGTTTCACCAAAGTTTACTCTCATAAAGCAGTTCATATTTTTAACAAAGTTGAAACTTACCTCCGCCGCAAGTTTTGGTGCATTCTGTAAAGCCGGTTATTTTCCACAGGAACTTCCGCTTCCGACCTCTTGTTCTTGGCTGCAATTTGTGGCCTTCATCGCCAACAGGAGTCATCCCTTGATGAATTGTTCGACCCTGGGATTCTGTTCCCTGTATCCCGGTACCATAGGGATACTGTGGATTCTCGGATCTGTAGGGAAGTTAACAGAATGTAGAAAAATTACACCCGGTTACTGTTAATTTGTGCAGAACAGCGCATTCACATAACATTTACGAAATATCTATTCTATTTACCTTCGTTCTTCTGCAGTGTCATAAACTAGACTGTTCTTAACGTCATCCGCTGGTGTGTTCATTCCTGAAAATAAAAATGAAGAATAACCATTACACCATCACCTAAGTTTCCTTCATATTTGAGTCAGAATAAAAATGAATCATCTTATGATTTAAGAAACCAAACCTGGAATAACGCGGGCACAGAAAATGCAAAACATAAAACATGATTCATAAAGTATTAATGCGCTACACAAATGCTCAAGAGATCGAGTTAAAATCTGAAAGAAATTATAAAGGAAAGAAATTATGTACAAATGATATAAAACCCTTAAGTAGTAGCAGAAATTTACATTCAAGAGTTTCATTTTATATTTCACACTTTAAAGATTTTGATGTACGTTCTCTAAAAGTAATGCAGCTGTGAAATTTGAGCATACATAATTTTGTCGGGAAGATCCGTTCGAGAATATCTTATAAAGGTCTCGTCATATTGTGACTGGAAGCCGGTGTTTCGCTCATTGTATCATGAACTTCTTCAGGGCTGTTGTGAAATATGACGCAGACTAATCTAGATGTTTTAAAATTAGTTTTTATTTATGGACGCTATTTAACTACCGTGGTTTTCATCGTCCATTTCTTTACTGAGCATAAAAAACCGTTTAATTTTCCTCAGAGGCCTCTTCATTATGCGTATTGTAAATCTACGATACAGGATCACCGGCTTCTTCCCTTTCGAAGTAAGCCACGATAAAATGTTTTACGCCCGAAGAAATCCATTGCCATCTACTGCGTTTGAACTCGCGACCTCGAGAAACAGAGGCTAGCATGCTATGCTTAAAGCATGGAGAACAAACAATTGTGACAAATTAGTTGTTGTTTCACACTGGCTGTGCGTAGACTAAAGTATGGAAAGACAGAGACAGAATGAAAAATTCGTTGGTCATAGCAGCTCAAGGGTTAGAGCGGCTGGACGGCAACCAGATGATCCGTGGTTCAAATCCCGGCTATGGCTATCTTTCCAATTGTGACAAAGTTCCCCACCTTTTTGGGGATGCAAAGCAATGATGTTCAAAACGAACCCCTTTAAGCATGCTATGCTTAAAGCATGGAGGATGGCTCTTCTCCAGAAGCTCAGTATATCTACAATGACATAGACTGCTTAAAATTTTCAAGTTGTTTCGCCAACATACGGTTGTATGCATTTTTTGATCAATGGAGGCTCTGGCTAAAGACATTTTCTCAAATAAGCTTTTACCTACATTTACACAAACCAAAAAGAATATTCCTATGGGTTTTTGGTTAACACAGTAAATAGGATGTGCGGGATCCACCCTAAATGTGCTTGCAAAAAACCAGTAGCAGGTAATCAGGGTATAGCGAGCTTGCAGGGAAATTATGAGTGATGCTAAGGCTAAACTGTCATTCACTATTACGTTTGCGGATCTATCACTCATCTCTAGGTTTATCATCCTCATCCTCCTCATCATGATCATCACCATCATCACAGAAATTTGACGTACAGAACGAACTGAATAAATAACAGGAATATACGAATATACGTAAGGGCCTTCAGAAAACTGGGACAGAGTAAGCCGCAAGGGCCCTTCTTCCAACGTGATACCTGGGAGGGAGAGATGACGGTAGATCCGGATGACGATATACACTGGTAAAGAATAGATCCGTAATGATTCCAGATAGATGACATCCTAACTCCGTTTCGTTGCGTTGGATCCGTTCCATCTGGTGGTACCAGGGACACGAGTCAACACCAGTCAACACACATTTTCAAAGATTACAGCCCTGCGTCATACCACAACACACTGACCAACGGAAAACTCCAGCATTGAACTACCGATCCGGAAAGTCATGAAACACTCCATAGAGTAGAATCGAACTCAACCTGCCTCACAATTATCACGGAGCCGTTTCGCTCGCTGAACATAATTCGTGATGATTGAATGCTTCTCCAGTTTTGAACATTAATTTACAAGAATAAGGGCTTTTTGAATAGCAAGTGGTTGTCACTTGTACAATTGGTAAACAGTTACGTAAAATGTTTGTTTACATCTCCGCAGACGGATCTACTTGCTGTCCCATCCTGCGCAGCTGCCCCTTGAAGGTACAGTGTCCGTAAAAAATTAGTCCCTCAAAAGAGCTTTTCCCGGCTTAATTTTAGCAATTCTCGCGAAATGCATACCCCATTTTTATGTAAGAGCTTTGTTATGCCTATAACCTACAGATAAGTTCCAGCATTACGTGTGTTCTTTGAGCAACCAGCTAGCTTAACCGGTCCTAATAACAGGCCCAGTGTAGGTTCAGGTCCAACGGGGACCAGTCTCTCCGATTCCCCATATGCCGCAATACCCACCTTAGCTGAATCGAATTATGGGTGAATTAGAATGTCAGAACCTTTCATTACCGTGAACTTAACTTTGGTGGTTATTAGCTTTAGGTTTAGTTTATGTATAGTAATTATATAAAATATATTGTTCCTGTTTCTCTGCCTACTAACAGAGTTCAGTTAACATTCTCAGCTCTAGCACCTAGCATTTTACAAGCACTTTAAGTGCCTCGATAACAGAGTAAAATAAGTAAGAATATTTAGAAAATGGTTTATGAAACTATATTAGACAGAAAGGTTATTAAGGGAAAGAAATATCTGTAAATTAAGGTTAGGAAAATGGACTAGGGAAATTACCGAAATAAATAGTATAAATAAAATTTGTATTACACACTTCATTACAGGTGTTCAAGATTTTTGACTACTTGAGGGAAGAGTCTGTATACAATTATTGTGGTACAACTACCACTGATTGTAATACATACATACCAGGTGGCGGGACCAACAAGGGCGGTGCAATCACTCCGTTATCTGTAGAGGGTTTGGGTACTGGAGGAACAGCCATCATGGCAGGGCTAGGTTCTCCTGGTTTCATCGGCAACATGTACTCATACTTGATGCCGGGGTTCGGTTGTTGATATATCACCTGCAAACAGTTTCGAAGAAAAATTAAAAAAATTGTGTTAGAAAGGGAGAGAGAGGTCAAACTCCATTGTTAATATAAATAGCAGGAAACAAGTTCTGTGGACAGCTTGTAAAGATTTGTTGAATTCATACAGAAAAAATAGAAAAAAGAAAATACATGGTTGATAGGCATTTATTCATTCCCTCGTTCCTTAAACTGAATATGAAGCAATTCCCGGGCTCTTTTGTGTATTCATTTTATAGTTTCATTCATTGTCTGACATAATATCACCCGTTAACATGGCTAAACTTAAAGCAATTAAAATATTAAATATAAAACTATGTAATGATAACCAGGATGGAGTAAAGTAATTTAGTCTGTCAAATTATAAATACATGTCTTTAAAGAGTAAATGTTATTTTGCTGTTTTGTAACTAAACAATTGTTTAGAGGTTGAAGAACATATTTGTAAAGCTTTTGGGAAAACTAAATTTTTATCTCATCAATATTTTTTACCAACTTAGATGAAGGATACAAGTTGGTGTGTCATATGCCTCACATCTGACAAGAAATGAAAATCTTAAAACTAAAATCTTTAAATGTCAACCCATTGATCTCAAAATTTGATCTGGATATAAGAATGCAACACAAATGCCACATGTTGTAGCTCTGCGTTCAATTTTTTTTGTTTAATTTATAGATATGATGCTTTAATCTTTCTTCTTTGCCAATTTCTTTCTAAGATTCTTCGTTTCTTTGTATTCTATGGGTGATTATAATCCAAGTAAAAGTTTCTGGTTAGACAATGGACATTTTTAGATTGTCTTGCTATTAAAACTTTCAGTTATCCCTCTTCTAGCTTATGTGAACTGTTGTTTTTCTGCTTTGTTACGCATTTAGCTAATTGTTCTATATTGTCACGGCAACAGGCACAAAAGTTACGGCACAAATTAGGAAACAATCGGCGGATAAAGTTTCATGGTAATAATGAGCCTTGCTAAGCAGTTAACGATAGCGCGTAGTGTAAACAGATATCGCCGGCAAGCAAGATAACTGAGGTAAAGGACTTGCCGCTCAGATAGGGTTTCAGTGTGGAATGTTCTAGAGATATCTCGATTAACGGAGAATGATTGTTTTTCTTGTTTGCTCTAGAAGGTTCTCGGTTCATGAATTTGTGTATAAAAATAAGCCGTGGCTAGTGATTAGAGTTAGTTGTAAGCAGAGAACAGCTGAGAATGTTGTTATTGAAAAGTTAGTAGTGAAATGAGAGATAGCCAGCTGTGTTGTTGTAACGAGAGCTAAAGATGTAATCTGCTGTCACTGTTTGTTATTGTGATCAACCTTATAAGACTGTGTATATGTGATTTAATGTTCTTACGTGAGAATCGGAATAGTGCATTTCGACAATAATAAAGGATATTTTTAATTTCTGCAACTCAGCCTTTTAATTCTACGAACCCATAAAGTTACAATATGACAAACCATTTCATTTATATGATATCCAATAACACTCTAAAACTCACGGTGGCAAATGTATCTTCAATTCTTAATTTAATTATTTCCAGAAACCATTTGATAGGGACTCCTATTTCTCCAAATATTCCCCAAACCAATTTCGACCGGATTTTATCTTATAGTTAATATTCAAATATAAATATTCCACCAGCATTAACAGTGATGATTCCTTGAGAAAAAACTTCCTTTATTTTCATAGAATTGAAGTTACATTTCGTGACCATTATTCACTGCTTCATGTACTTAGCTGTGTCTATTGCTCTAATAAGAAAGAAAAAAGACAAAACTCACCATGAGATCCACTGGTTCCAGAAGAGGGCCAGATGCCTCAATGAGTTCCCCGTTGGTCGCATCTTGACGTCGGTATGTGAAACGGGTACCCACAGCATCGTAGTGGCCCGACCAGTTGATGGCCCAATTTCCATTGATGATGTACTGACCATCAACCTTTCGAAGAGCTTAAACAGAATATGAATAATTAGTATAAATGACATTTCTAATTTCTACTACCCTACCCTACACTCGAAATTTGTGATCAAAAATTCACCGGAAGTCTTACGAATCTAAGAAAAGGCAGTTCCAAAGATATGGGTGTATCTATGTGGTCAACATAACAGCTACAAATACGAAATTTGTTACTTAAGTTCAGGATATTCCAAGAATGCTATACAAATATTTTCAAGAAAATCCTCACAACATAAAGTACCGAAGTTTGCACACAGCGATTATTTTAAGATATACTATTCCTCTAGCCTCCTACATGCTTCTTACACCTACAAGAAAATGTATAATGAAATTATTTCTGCAGACATTGTAGATGAGTGAGTAGAAAATATCGTATGAATATGATACATACATTTTTGTATGTTAAAAGGATTTTTCTTAATGTTCCTAATAGAGTTAATTCTATGAATACCATTAAACTGATTATGTTTGAGAACGTAGGAAAACAGGTTCAACAAATACTGATATCTCGTGGTGTATAAAAAGGAATGAGAATTCTAAAACTATGAACCTTGGCTAATTTGAAGATCGCTTCATCCAATTCATTCATTCGCCATTGAATATAACACGACAGGTACTATTATTTTTTTTTTTACATAGGGAATCGTGTGATTTTTTTGAAGAAACCTTCAATCCACGTCCTTCTCATTTTAAATAATAAATTAATAATAGTAATGATAACATTTATAAACCATAAAAATAAAATTTACTAAAGTAGGCTGTTCTAAAATAAAACAATGAAAGAGATCAGTCATGGCTATAACTTTCCCAATAAGTTGATCGCATTTATTCAGAGAAACAAACAAATCCTTTGTCAATATTACGAGACCCAGAGATTAGTTACGAAATTCTGGAACAGATTTTGTGGTCTCTATGAGGAAAATAGAAACAATGCTTTGATGTTTCGATGCCAATAAAAATAATCAAAGGCCACTTATGTCTCCCAAGAGAAATAGGTCAACTGTTACAAGGTCAGAAGTGAGAGTGAGGGGGGAGGGGAAGAACACCAGCTTCTTTACGAAAATGTATGACGAAAATTTAATACACTTTCAAAAACACGTTGAGATGAACTTGATGTATACTGGAGTCTAACTTAACTACAAACTAAGGTATTTAGGAATATTACATTTATAATGCATTCCGCTATAGTGATGAATTCTTGGTTTCAAATTTTAATAACATTTAATGTTTTTAAATCGGTTTATAAATTTGATTAATGGATAATATATTAAAATATTTTTGAATTGTTACAATAGCATGATAAATTGTCGTGATAGGCTAAATAACCTTGGGAAGCATGAGCACCTTCTGATGTTCGTCACGTATTAAGTTATATACACACCTTGGTTCAGGCTAGTTAGTGTAATTGCGTTTCTTTTTAGTGACTGCTGCCATTACCCTTCAGTATGACATTTCCTTTCTGAACTGTGGCCACTTCTCCTTACCCTGTTTACATCAATAAGTAGTTTATTACTGCATATTTGAATCCCAGATGGCTTGGGATTATGAAATAACCACCACAAAATGAAAACAGACGTATATATCACAGATGCAATTAAAATCAGAAAGAAAATTCGACGTTTCAACCACTTTAGTACCTCAAGGAATTGTACAAAACTAGCATATTTGATTCTCTAAAAATGCGCCTTCAAATATTAAAAAAAAATGTATAACCCATCGAATGGTGTTTTAGTAGTTAGATGAATGTACTTTGTAAGTGAGATGTTGAATGTAAGGTTTAACAATGACATTAGAAAAGTCATGCCTAATCAGCAAGTGTCTAAAATGTCCGGTTTGATGAAATGCTGTACAGTTGTAATATGGTGGTGAAAGTATGAGTTAGGATGAATTATTGAAGCTATAGAGTAATCTGTAATGTTTGCCAAGTCCTTTAGCTCAAATGTGCTATTCTTGGAGGAGAGTGCCAGCCTCTGTACTGTACTCGTATGGTAGCGCGTCTGCCTCTCGCTCCAGAGGTCCTGAGTTTGAATCTCAGTAGGGGTGAGTTAACTGAATAAGCTTTTCTCGAGGTTTTCCCTTAACCTGAAAGACGGACGTTGGATAGTTCTAAGCTCTATGGACCTAGGGTTTATTTGAACATCGCTCCACCCATTTCACCCATCGCTCTATATGACTTAACGTTGTAAGGTAAAAAAATGGTTAAGGAATACACTTGATCTGTAAGAGGGTCAAAATAAAAGATAAGGGAGCGTCTGAAAATATCAAGGTACTATGTTTTTTGTATAGTTTTGAAATTGGAAGTTATCCTATGGTTTTACAAAGTTCAATAGCTCCTTGCACATCTTTTTTCCCCCAGAGTTTGGAAGATACAAGGTAACCTATGAATTTACCAAAGTGCAGTAGTAAAATTGTTCAAAATTTTGAACAAATAGGCTAAACAGTAAACATTTCTACCTAAGGGATCGAAAATGATAGTGCAATTGTAGAAGTTATAAGGCAGCATACAGTTTTCACTGGATACTAGACAAGGTTATGTTAGGCTGAAATTAGAAATTGAAAATGGGGGAGGAAAGTTTTGGAAAGTCTTGGGAAGACTTTTAGTTTTGCCGAATTTAAAACCCAAGGAGTAAATTTTGTTCAAAATTGTGGAAACATATTTCATAACAAAAGTTCAGATAAAAACTAAGATTAGGATTTTATTAAATGTTCGCCATATTTACAATAAAGCGTCAAAGTATGTATTCAATGTTGTATGGGTTATAAAAGTTGGTGGAGTGTTTTCCTCTCCCCAACAAACATATTTTCTCTATTTTTAATATTAATATACAGTCTTTATTAGCGTTAGAATTCTGAATCTTATGGTTCAACAGATACAAGCGGCTAGAAATTCATCAACTGGTTCTTGAGTTATGGGTTTACTCACCAGAAAGGGTTTTCATATTAATAATTTATACTCTCCCTTGCATGCTTGAACCAGAAAACCTTGGAATTCATCGTAAGGCACAAAAAACATCCAACAGAAGACAAACTCTGGAGACATGAGAAGGGTCACAGTGGACACTGCATGCTTTTTAATGAGTAACAATTTACAACATCGCTCCAAGAGATGCAAAAATGTGCAAGTCATGTGGGAATGGGTGTTTTATGGCGACGCATCCACAACACACGCTTCTGTTACAGAAGGTCTGTGAAAGTGACACAGAAGCTGGAAGACACCAGTTTTGTCACTTGGGTTCTTTTCCTAAGTTTCAGGTTATATCCAACCAAAATGAAATAAGCAATTTAAAAGGAAAAGGAACCACTCAACCAGATAACCAACTGGTGTATAGTAGTCACGACTTTCTCTACCATTATACTTTAATTACTACTAAAACATTATTATTTTCCTACCAACAGCTATAGTAATATGGTATATTGTATTGAGTACAGTATTTCGATGTACTGATTGCACTGAAAATGCACGTTCTGAAGTCGTCTGAATGCAGAAAATATCATTTTGGCCAGTAGTCTACGTGCTTGCCCACATATGACTAACTAGCATGATTCAAAAACAAAAATAGGTTAAAGTTAAATACGAAACTTATTAGGGCAAATGTTTTGTTTTTTATTTTCTCGAAAATAGCTATTTGAAACTGATTTATATTAAAATACCATATGTTTAAAACTTTTGTATGACTAATATAATGATGTTTTGTTATTAACAAGATATTCTCTTCCTTCTGAACAAATTTTGCGTTATTTTGTATGCTAGGTAAACAATAATACTCAGAAAAAGCTCTTCATATGAAGTTATTAGGGGAAGGTCGTGCAGTATCGGCCAGATTAGGTTTTTCTGACTTTACTCTGTAACTATGGTGATTAACGGAATCTTACTATATTATTCTCTTACCTCAAGTCATGTTCTATAGATAGTATAATGTAATGATTTTTATTTTTTATTTATAGTACTTTATTGCATCGAAAAAAAAAAGCTAGAAGAAACTTCTACACTTGTAGAAAGTATCTTGCAGTATCGGCCACTGCCTTTTCTGTTACAATATAGATTGTCAGTGATACATTACACTGCCACATATAGAACAATAGTAGAATACAAAAGCATGGGAACTTATTGTCACTATTTCTGTTCAGTTCACAAATGTTTAGCTCACTGGTTTACAGAGATCGCAAATATAGCGCTGCTATAGGTCTCAGAATATCTTCCGTGCGCTAAGAGCTACACTAACCACCATCAAGCACTCAGAGCAGACAAAGAGCTGAAGAGAGGAAGATATCCGACTATAGCGCACGTGGATACACAAGCCTGCTACTGCTTACTGGAAACTTCTGCCACATGGAGGGAAAAAGGGAAATCACAGTAGTGGCTGGTACTGCATGCCGGCCGATACTGCACGACTTTACCCTATGCACCATTTATGTAAAATCATTGAGGCATTAACCATTCCCGAGATATCTTTTGCTATTTATCTGATTTTTACAGTATGCAGTCATGCAATTTTAAAGGGCTAAGTCACCATTCTTCTGTTTCTAGCGGCGTCATACAAAGATTATGACATTTCAAGAGCCGTGTTTTCAAGATCTAATTCATTTCAGCCAATTGTGTCACCCTTATACCTACAATAAAATATATAAGGGAACCAGTTTCACAAATTACTTCTCGATCAACATGAAATAGATACAAAATACAATTTTGTATGCTTCTTCTGATTTTATTTTAAATTTACACCCTGTTGCCATAAGTCATATCGGGCAATGAATGAAATCGGTGAAATGATGCTTAAATGAGCCCAGGATTCATAGAGTTTAGAGTTATCTGACATTTATCTTTCAGGATAGGGAAAACCCCCGGGAAAACCTCATTCATATAACTTACTTACCGAGATTCAACTCTGGACTTATTGAATGTGAGGCAGACAAGCTACCATCACGCTACAGAGGTGGGCAAAAAGCTACTCAAGCTTTCGAACGGTGCATATCACATATTTCATAAAGAATCAACATATCAATAGTGAATATTTTGGAAATGACAAATGCCACTTTATTTAACGAAATATACAACTTTCCACATTACTGGATTTACAGAAATACAAAGTTAGTTGAGAATGAAGAGCATCGGCTATTCAAAGAAAATTGGAGACATACGCTTTGTCATACCCTCATCTCAGATTTAGAGATATTGTCTCAAGATTCTAAGCTCATTACTATAGATAAGAAGAAACATAAAAATGAAGCAAACACACCATGAAATTGGAGGCGCAGTCAATTAGATTTTGAAAGCTCAAGAAAAATACGTCTTCAAAACAGATATTAGAAATAAAATGTCCACATAGAATCCTTTAGCCAGAAGTACTTCATCTACCTCAAGTAAAGCGACAGATAAAGTGATAATTCATTTGTTGAATTTTTGAGCAAATGTTAGCTGAGAGGCTTATCAGAATAATCTTTCGAAGAAATTGGTTACTTTACATTTTCATAATTTTCAGTAAAAGCCGCCCGTGCTTCTACTTTATTTCTTATGATATGCTACTTTTTTTATTTTTTTGTGTGTGTCTGGAAAGAGTTTATTCTCGGAGTTTATTCATATTATTTCATATGCAAGAAATGAACATTTAAATTATTTTAATACTTTGTTTAAACCGCCATATTTCCACATGAATAAGCAGCTGAAATAATCATCGGAGACTATTACGTAAAAGTATGCAAAATTAGCTAATGGGCATAGTAAATCTCTCTCAACAAGGCCATAAATTTTTTTCCTCATCTGTTAGTGCCAAGAGGCGGTAGAGGAAATGTTTTCGACAAAAATAAATTATCAAGTAGTTTGACATTCCTGTCTCCATATGCACAAGATAATATCTTTCAATTCTTCTAAAGGAAAAGGACATTGTATGATTTATTCGAACATGCATACACTAAACACAGGAAATACGCATATTTCTTGGTATACGCAACAGAAATCCCCCAGAAAAAACTCATGTTAGTTTTCAAAAACACTTTAGGCAGTATATAGGTTGTAAAAATTCATTTAAAAGGCTTGGTGGAAGATATAACCAGAGCCCGGATTTCTAAGCGAAATGCTAATAAATGTTTTTTTATGCTGAAATGCAGGGTTTGCTTACTTATTTTATGTTTTTAATTAAAACAGCTTATTTTATTAAAATCATGTAAATTTAAAAATAAATTTACACTCATAGTCATCATTTTTTCATTCATTGGTTTACATCATGTCGCTGAAGCAATAAGGAGCCGATATAAAGATGTAAATCTTGTCTCAAGCGTAAAGAAAGTGCTCCTAAAGTCGCTGATTAGAAGTCCGTCCTAATCTGTCTTTACCTCCTCAGCCAGTTTTAACTCGATGGGATTCTTGGTTAAAGGCTTTGTCACATTACGCAGAACATTTCAATGAAATGAAAGTGTTGTACTCCTTAGATGCAGAAGATGCAAGCAACATTGCCGCAGCACAGGAATGTTTTGCTAATATTGGCACCCAGGATAAAATAGAGTATATCTATAAAATATCTGCTATTATAACAGTTGTAAGTTCGAAATAACACCTTGGAACATTCACTTTCTTTGATAGATGAACTTTCAGTAACGTCTTCAGAGACTCACTGTATTGTTAAAACTGCCTTTGAGAAACTCAGCAAGGTATTAATGAAAAAACCTGGTTACGAATCACTGTGTAAAGTTTCTGAAAAGCTTTCTGGTACAGAAGTATGCTGCTTTCCACATTTTCCAGTAACGTCATGCGACATTGAGAGATACTTTCCAGTGTATAAAAATTCTTCACTGACAAACGTAGGAGCTTCTCAAGATAACCTCTCGTGTACTGTAACAATCTTACGTAAGGTAAGAATTCTACGAAACAAAATTTTTATTTGTTTATTTTTTGTGCTTATTTCGCCATTTTACTGTGCTTATAAATCCGGGCTTTAATTATAACACACTTTACTTATAAATCCAATAAGAAGTTTATCTTATGTTTAAATATGGAACTGTACATGTTTTGCTCAATTTCTTCTCGGGCAGCAAGCCAGGTGAAAAGACGACTAGAAATTGACGTTTCCGAAGTGTGCATCTCTCCCATCATCAGGGTATTTATTAAATGTTATAACCACAAATGAATCACTGGATATAGCACAAATATAAACACAGACAAAACACTTAAAATTCGCATTACTGAACAAAAGACTGTTTTCAGTAAATTAAATGCCAGGTCAAGAGATAGCGTGAGTATAGAAAATTAATTGGGTCAAAGAAACGTAACTACTTAGCTTGATAATAAAGTTTCTTTGACCCAATTAACTTTCTATACTCACACCATCTCCTGACCTGACATTTAATTTACTGAAAACAGTCTTTTGTTCAGTAATGCGAATTTTGAGAGTGTTTTGTCTGTGTTTATAGTTGTGTTTCATTTATGGTTATAATATTTAATAAATATCCTGATGGTGGGAGAGATGCACACTCCCAAAAATGTCGATTTCAAATATCTGGCTTGCTGCCCGAGAAGAAGTTAAGCATATTCGTCGCCAGGAAAGCTTCAGGTCTTATTTTGTATATGTTTTATACTGGATTTTAATTTTCCTGAATAAACTGGTAGCATATTAACATTATTCAAGTTCAATAACTTGAGCCGTACGAAACTACTGCTAAAAACTTCCACGATTAGCGCAAAGAATTATGGGTTAGGAATAGTAAAGTTATGACGTAATTTGTGTTTCACTGATTTCCCAATAAATCAAGTATGATTCTCTACTTCAATATATACTCCAAGCTCTGCACATAGCAGTAGCTGTCGACAAGAACGGAATTGAAGCTCACTGTACGTGCTATTCTGGTGTTTTGCTAAGGCCACGTTAAGGTTACGTGCGTGCATTTTCGATTAAAAAATAACCAGTAGTTTCACTATTTCATATCCAGAAGTTGTAGCACCTCAACTTCTCGCACATAAGTACAAAAGCTCGCGATGTGTGCGCGTATCCCTCACGTAGGCCATAATTACACGTTCCTCATTGTGTATACACGCGAGCTTAGGGTGATTGCTGGATTTATGGCCCGTCTTCTTGATCCTTGACTCTTCGGAAAACCATCAAATACAATAAATTACCAGCCCCTTTTCCATTCCTCTAAAATTAATAGTTACTATAATTGAAAGGCATGCTACAAGATTGTTAACAGTAAGGCACACACGTAAATCAAGATTTGACTGATGGGTGTAATCCGAGGAGGTGGAGGAACTCTGGTAGACATCCTAATGGTTTAATCCAGTCTTTTTCTGCTGGTCTTACTAGAAAGGAAAAATCCACGTTACTCCGTCACTCCAAGCACTTCCAATTAATCACAGTCTACCCTTTCAGGTTGTTATTTTCTGACGGATGGGTAACAGTCAACATCTGGGACTACACGAAGGATTTAACCAAATTACAGAGATAAACATCTTAGCATGCTTTGAGCTAGTTCTCCTCACAAAATTCTGTCGATCTTTGAACTCCTGTCTCTTGCTGACAGGCAGGTTAAGTGCTCTCAGAAACGTGATTATATCTAAGGGAAAACAATGGCTGATTTTGTCTACTGTTGCCTTCTCCATCTCTGCAAGGAGATATTGCACTGGGCTCAAAAATTCGATATTTCACTGTAACTGAGGGCTTTGAAATACACTGGATGATAAAATACAACTGTTTAAGAATGATATGATTTACTGAGTACTAAAACAAATAAATCGTTGGCTACAACTGAACTGGACACACACCCCTTTGTTAACAGGGTAGCCCTTTAATACAATTACATCCTTTACACGCGTTTGTCCCTTTTAATAGTCATCGCTTTTCATTTACTTTCCTATCCTGCGTAAGTTTTTCATATTTGTCAAATTTTTGTATATCCCTGTAAATTATTACCACTTCATATTACTATAGTTTCACTGTGTCTGTATTCACTTAACCTCACTTTTCAATATCTCTCACTTGTACATCACCCCATTTGCGTCCCCTTTCCCTATTACTAATTATTTATCTATGTTTTAAAATCCTTCTTCCAGTTAAGTTATCACTTCATCACACATTCTTAAGTGATCTCCTTAGCTTCTCACAACCCCCTTTAACCTCGCTTCCCTTTCCGCAATTTGTATAGCCGTATCAAATTTGCCATATCTTTTCCCATACCTCTCGAGCACCAATTCTATTCCTTCCTTTATACAATTTACCCATAATAGCCATATTTTTGCCTTACTGATATGCCCCTACATCTCGATATCCCCTGCCTAATTCTCGCCCCTTTCTTAACCCCCTGAATCCCCACACTTGTTTCATTTTGCACTTGACGTAATGCAATTTCATTTCTTTTCTTCTTCGCTCCGCCGACCGCCATTTCTGAGATTTCCCCCTCTTCTGAATGATAAATGTAAAAATATCTAGCTCCAAAACTAAACGTAAGAATAAACGATTATTAATGCTTTAGTCCATTCTTTAATGTAGTATTACGCGGTTCGTATCACTACTTTCATGCTTTTAATGTTATTAAAATGATCTATTAAAATATTGTGAGAAAGTCGTATTCGTTATTCATCAAATCTTCTTTTGTTAAACATATTCCAAGACTCATCAACTCATGTAGGAAGCTGAATAAATTCTACACATACGAAACTAAACGGCGTTAGCGTGCATGTCCTTAAGTAAATGCAATCTCTACTACAGTAGCATGACTGATTCAAGGTTAGACAAATCACACATGACTTTCTCCACTCAATTACAAAACATTCTTACAAGATTACCATTTGTAAAACTACTTTTATTGCACATTTCTTTAAAGGGGCAATGAGAGGTATTTGTATTCAGTACAAACAAATATATTTATAAATTCTAGTCCCACATTTTTCTATATATTATTATAATATTATACTTAGGTTATTCAATAATTAGTGGCAACATTTGAATTAACAACAAATAAGACATTTTTGGAGCAGTCTCATTATTGCAGTGCTTAGAAGTAATCTCCTCTAACATAAGGAACTCGCCTCCACACACGGATGCCATTCATAGCGTCTTCTTGTCCTAATATTCGAACAGACTGCTCTACTGCTGATATAATTGCCTGTCTGTTCTAAAGCGAACTCTCTAAGTGGCAATTTTATTTTCCCTTGTTAGTTCAGTACAAGCCCAGCAACGATGTTCTTTCAGCAGTGCTCTAACAGCATTCTCATGCACATCATCACTTGCTGACTACGATCTGCCAGCTCCACGTTTTTGAGGAACGTCTTCACTTCCTCTACGAAATGCATTCGCCCTCCCAGCCACGGTACGATATGGTAAAGTCTGTCTACTACAAGCTTCCAATAATTCTGTATGACATTGTCGAGCATTGATAGCTCTTGCAACCTGAATTTTAATGAAGCATCGTTGTTCGTACTTACTTAATATATTTAGAGCTCTAAAGATAACAGCCTACAATTAAACTTACTAAAATATCTTATTAAATAAAATCATTGTCTTCAAACTCAAAGCTAACAGATATTAGATTCTCTTATTTTTCATTGTTATCTACTTATACTCCTATTTGCACTTAGAACAGGATAGAATTTTACGGAGAGGATTAGGTTAAGTTAAGTTAAGTGCAGAGGTTCTACCCCCATTAGTCCTGGACCCGTAGGACCAGGGACCCGGGCCTCCTTCTACCCGGGAGCGATGGATACTCCGGGGCTCTTTCCATAGGGCAATACCTGGAGTCTAAAAAGCCCCCCCCCCCGCTGAGCACAACGTCAAGACGGGATGGAAGTGGATACGCCACTTACGCGCGTCAACCCCGCAGGGAAGACTACCGAAAACCTCGGTGGGGCCACCTGGTGATCTAACACACCTTCTACTAGCTCTGCAGGCTAGCACCCGGGACTTATTGGGCAACCCTCTACCCCCTCCGGGCGGCCATAGCCTGGCCGGAGGTACCCAATTCCCCGTGGGTGTCGGGAACACACTGCCCCCTCGAGTCCAACCCAATCCGAACAACTCCCCGACGGGAGGAGCTATGCAGTTCGGCCCGAGGTTCCTCTAGTAACGTCAGAGGTACCACGAGTGCTAAGGGTCCGCAGCGGTCGCTCCTCGGCAGCTGAAGGGGACGGATCCCTTCCCCTACGTCGACCAGACTTGATCCACTGTGCCTATGCCCCAAGTGGGGCATCACCGGAAGGAAGGATGAGGTGAGAGGTGACAAACCCAAGGAGTCACAACAATGCAAAGAGCAAGGCCAATTGGAAACTCCCCATCAGGCTAGTACAACCGGCATCTCACCCACCGTGGTTCTGGAACCTTCCTTTAGGCCGGTTCGGAGACCGGAGACCCTCTTACCGAAGGAGGAAGTATTTATCAGGAGCATATCATCCCGCCGAGTCTCCCGGACTCTTCTAATATGAAAGAAATCATCAGATGTGAAATGATGATGAAGATGAAATGGAGGGACAGGAAATTCGGGGGATGTAATTAACATACCCAGCATTCACCTGGCGACCCGGGAAACCCCCAAAAAGACCCATGGGTTGGCAGGCTGGCCACGGATATCGAACCTGGACCTTCCAAATGCGAGCCCTAGACGAGACCGTCTGAACTATCACACTAGGTTTTGCACTCAGATAATTTCAATTAAAAGTTTTTCAATTGACTTTTCATTCAAGCTACTATTTGTCTCATTGGTGTTTGCCAAAAGTGCCACTTCCTCCCCCCCACCCTGCTGATGCATGTTTTTGCTGTCGTATTAGAAATCGTGGCTTTCTCTTCAGTGGTCATAGAGGAAACCCCCCAAAAATACCTTAGGTCCTGCCATGGATGGCAGTTGTTTGAAAACCCACAAAACTCGTGCACCTTCGGTTTGCTGTTAACCGAACTTGTAAAGCTGTTAATCTTGTGAAGCTCTCGGAAAACTGGTCGTTTCGGGTTTGTTCTACAAATCCTTTCCACATGCAGGCACGCACGCACACTCGCTCTATCTCTAAACTTCATTGCCTCGCAAGGCCGTTTCCAGAGGAAATGGAATATAATGGCTTTACTCGAGCAAACTTTCTGTTCAAATGGCCGCCTATGTTACTTTGGCAAGAAGACCAGTTTTCTTTTTTCATTACGACATTATCGATAGTTCGAAAGGAAACTGGTATTGGAAATACCTCTCTGGTCACTTATTGTTCCCCAGCGCCTGTATTCGCACCTGCGGTTCCCTCATGTAAACCAAGGGGACTGATAAACTTAACGTGTTTTTAAACAGTTTAGAATGTATCAAGAACAAATAAAAAATCAGAAAGAGAATCGCTCTATGAATACCAATGTTTGCACTTAAAGTAATATATATTTTAATCATGTACATAAAACGAAGATTTTCGGGGAATATATCCCACCTCAAGTGAACATTTATCCGGAACATTTTTACTCTCTAACCTTCTCAAAAAGACAGTATCGATTTGGATGGAATATCATATGCTTCAAATATTTCCTTTACAAGTTTCAGTAAATAACCTCTTTAATCTCGTTGAATTTTACAGACCTGCAAACTACTGGACATAGATGAGGTCTTACTTATTACTTTAAAATATCGAGTTTATTTAAACATAGTCCTTATGACAAATGCCTTATTTCATAGCATTAGCCAGTCCCTAAATATTTGTTAGATTCATTTATAAAGTATTGTAAAATGATTTTTGTTTCCTTTTGTAGTTTCTCTGCTGCCTTCGTAAGGTAAATAAAGGAAATATTGTTCACCCAGATTTTCCACATCAATATTTCAATACATATTAAGGTTCCCTGAATTCTTCGTCTCAAAACATTTTAGCGGAAATATGTGTGCACCTGTCCCTCTGGATTTTATTGTGTTTAGTAAGTTCATCTTTAACGACATGTGGACATTGTTCACGACAAGGAAGTACAACTTATTTGCATATATACATGAACAAGGTTTAAGGCTGGCCTCATGGCTCGGTCGGTAGAGCACCTGCCGGCCGTGCTAGGGGTTCGACTACCGGCGGTGGGGGTGGGGATTTTTCTCCGACCAAGATGATTCCTCGACTTCTCCATAGTCTGGAAGAATGAATGAGAGCGCGAATGTGTGCGTCATCTAATGATTAAAACTAAACGTTTACCAGTTAACACCTTCGATATGTTCCAAAGGAGAACGGCCGCCGATATGACTAGTGAAGTTAAAGGCGGAGTATAAATGGAATAAATAAATACTGAATATAAACGGACTTCTCATATAGGCAATATGAAAACCAAAGCAGGGTTAATTTTATACTTAATTAAAGAATCAGAAGTATAATACTTCCATGCAGTTGTTATACTAACAACTTCTTCTGTGAACAGCACAACTCAAAACGAAAATTCATACAAATATTTCCTTAGCCAGGATTATTCCCAATCCTTTCTAGTTACTGGACGGGTGAAAGAGAGTATGAATATGTGTGTGCTTTTTTCCTCCCTCATTTCATCCACGTGTTCCATTACATTTGTAATATTACATGTTCTGGTTTGCTTTGCTTTCAGATTGATTGTTCACATTAACTGAGGTATTGAAGTTATTGTGTTTTTAGATTGTGTTCACACAGTCACTATAGTCTTTCAGAATTAATTTACTTATTTAGTTATTCAGCACTTTCTAGATTGATTGTGTTGACATATTCATTAAAGTCCCTTAGATATTGTCCCAGAAATGCTGGTTTATGTACTGGCCACTTGCCTCCTTTCTTGTTTATTTGCATCCTTAGTTTTTCCCTTTGGTCCTTCCATTTGATGAAACAGGATGTGTGTGTTGGTGTGTGTGTGTGCGTGTGTGTGTATTTAGAGACAGTCCGAAGCAAAACCCATTGCTTTGTTTTGTATTCAGGGGTAAACGCGTATTTCCACTGGAATATAAAATTGTTTGTGTGGAATGCAATACTTTCCTTACTCGCTATAGGTTTACTTTCTATTTTATTCTACTCTCTACATGCTCCACTACTTATGTAGTACTACATGCTTTTCACTCTTTTTGTGATTTTTGTATATATTAGTTGTGTTATTTCTTACATTCTCCAAACCCTTATTTTGCTTGTATACCACATTAATCCCTTTCAGTATTTGAAAATCTATAGAGTTTACAAATTCTGTGAATGATTTTAAATGTCATTTAATTAGGATGGACCTGTGTTTTGGCCAGTTATCTGTTCTAAGAACACTATTTGTTAGAGTTTTCCCTTGCACTATTCACCACATTGCACTCGAATATTAGGTGATCCACCGTTTGCGGTCCTCTCCTGCATAAACGAATGTAAAAATATATAATAACGAAATGTGGACGGAAGAATCATTTTTTTGTATGAATACTATAACTCGTGTCGATATATTCATTAGCTATTCATTGCAGGTTTATTATGAATGAATGAGTAGGCCATGGAAATGTAAAATTAAGCTAAGTGTTTCATTTATATGCAGTGAATTTTTAACTACAGATACCTAGATATTTATGCGTTTTGTCATTTGTTTTCTTGTACATACTGTATGTTCTATATGCATACTTAATATTTATTCATACATGTAATGAAATTGTATTTTCCTTGATATGTTCTATGTGACCATAAGAAGCCTATGGGGACTGGATGTGGTCGTTAATGGGCCTAGCTTTGTAATGATGGATTGCGGGTTCGAGATGCGTCTTGTACATTGGTGTTTGCAGGTATGTAACGCAGTAAAAGGAGAAAATAGTTAAAAAGAAAAAAAAATGATGGAAACCAACAAAATGCCAAAAAGAAAGAATAGTGAAGTCACAGACATGGGTAGACAAAATCGAGTGAGGCTTTAGTAACTCGTTTAACTTTCGTTATTGCTTAGCCATGACTACAAAATGAAGTGTTACGTCACTGAAAAGTTTTAACTGGAGATTTTCGGGATTTTACTGTAAGTTCACATTTTGTGGATCGTTGGAGACACACACACACGCACGCACGCACGCGCACGCACGCACACGCACACACACGCACACACACATATGGTATATAATGCCTATCCACCACAAGAAGGCAAGGCAGAGGAATGTGTAACGTAATCACTTTTGTCGTCTTTATGCTCTCCTGTCGGATATGATATGGATACTAGGTTCATATAACTCACCCATGCATAACACCAATCCCTGAATTTACTGAAACGAGCATTAGATCTGGCATTAAACAGATCCACTAACAGAGCAAAATAAAAAGTTCAAGCTCCTCTCCCCTTTATTCCCCGCTTGCCTTCTTGTGGTGGACAGATAGTATGTGTATTACTCGACAGAACGTTGAGGCGACTTGACCTTCAGGTGACCAGCGCTGCCAACGTTCCTTATCTGGTCGATTAGAAGAGTGAAATATTAGTAAATTGGCGTACAGTAAGTCAGGAAACACAAATAGAGCATTGGAAGCTGATTGTGTCTGTATGATATGATTTCTCGCGTCTGCCAATGTACGACACGTTGCTATCCAGAAGACATGATTATATCTGTAACAAAGTATAGTATACTGGACTCGTCGTGTATGTGCGATAAGCTGAGGTAAACATCTCTGTGTTGCGAAGTTTTTCCGATACGCCTTCTCGCTTTGCCATTTACTATGTGAAAGAGAGAGGGAGAGAGAGAGAGAGAAGCAAATACAAAAACAAAACGGATGAAAAACTACCTTCGTATTAATGTAAATTCAGCATATTTTAGATGCACCGCGAAATGCCCAATCCAAAATTACCCTTTGCATGAGAAATAGTCGTACTTCTTTATTTATTTCTCCATAAAGGGCTTTGACAGTTTCGATTAATAGACCAAATATCTGAGATAGTTGCATGGCAAAAAAAAATCTATGCACCTATAGTGCGACCCATATAAACCTCAACAATTTCAATAGACCATAACGTTATAGCCAATAATAGGACACACATGCAACTTTGGAAGAATATAATACATAATTGGGAGATTACATTATACTATTTACATCTCAGAGAAAATGTTGGAAGTGCTCCCCGCCAGCATCTATACATGTTTGCACTCGTATCACTATATTCTTTGAAGTTTTACGGAGATGATATCGAATTGAGAGAAAGTTATTTCCATGGAAATTGCAACCAGTTTCTTTGTTAATCCAATAACCTCAAAAGGTCTGTGGCCTCCCAGATCTCCTGACATAACCTCACCGGATTTTTTTCTTGTGATGGTATCTAAAAATAGAGTGTACAAGAGTAGGCTACCGGCAATTGATGCTCTCAAGGAATCCATTCGGACCCAAATAAGCAACACTGGCGAGGATACTCTCCGTAAAACTTCAGAGAATATGGTGAGACGAGTGTAAACATGTATAAATGCTGGTGGAGGACACTTCCAACATTTTCTATTGGATGTAAATAGTATAATGTAATCTCCATATTGTGTATTATATTCTCCCAAAGTTGCATGTGTGTCCTATTATTGGTTCAAAAGTTATGGCCTATTGAAGTGGTTCAGGTTTATGTGGATCACACTGTACCTCTAGAATTGTTTGTGAAAAGCCTATGAAGTTCTTTTATTTTTAATTTGATGTGTAACTTGAAACCGCTTCAGCCAACAGTTATATTTAATAAGCAAACAGTAAAACAGCCTTTACTGAATAATTTGTGGAATAACTAGGTACATAACTGAACGTGTAGAAAATATTGTTTGAGTTGTGTACCGATATTTTTACTTTTATTCTGTTTGTATGGGATGTATCATGGAAGTGTTATAAATCAGATTGTTTCTGCATAGGCCAAACATTTATAACTCCATATGCCATAATACGGTTTTGATTTTAAACATTTTAGAAAACCTTAAGGTATCATATTATACTTATATGAGAAGAATACAAGTTAGACTGCGGCATTACAATATTGAAAGGAGCCATCATTAAAATCTGAACTAATAATAATTCATAGGCAGATATAGATCATGACTTTCATATGAATTATGCACTTCACGATGCTTTAACTGTCATTAATGCATTTGAGTAGCTCGTTTAATTCCTCAACTACCTATTTAATATAAAATGCCTTAAGCTACTGCTTTAAATACCAGAATCAGATAACATAAAAATCTGATTTGTGTCCTGAGTCAGCACATAATTTAATAATGGAATACAAAAATAAGATGCTCAGAAACTTCTAAGAGACGCGTGATGAATAAATCTTCCTCTGAATGTAGAGTAAGGTGGTAGTACTACTCGTATTTCGATAAAGGCACCAGCCTAAGAAAACTGGTTATATTTATCTTGCCATCACTGGTGAGAAACTTTTTACATGCTGGCAAAAGCTTCTCTAGTAGTTCACTGTAACAAATGAGTTGTTTGTTTGCCCTCATGCTTGGTAGCACACGTACAATATGTACGAGTGTCGGCTGAGAAGTCCCTGGCTGCATAAAATATTTTTTTCTTTATTTCTCAACATAATCTCCAGAAAGGCTAATGTATTTGTCATATTGGTGTAATTTAATTAAACCATCTCTGTAGTTCAAATTATAATGGTCCTCAAAGTAGCTGTTTACCATATCAATGACCTCCTCGTTGCTGTGGAATCTTTGTCCTCTAAGATAATTTTTGACATTCAGGAACAGGTAGTAGTCACTGGGTGCTAGATCTGGCAATTACAACTTTAATTCGCACATTTGTCCCATTGTAATGACTGAACGATGGGCTGCAGCATTGTGGTGAATAAACAAGGTTTTTCCTTGCCAAATGAGGTATTTTTCTTTTCACCTCATCACTCAAATGTTGCAGTAAGCTTGTGTAGTAGTCATCAGTGTTACTTTTACCATTTTCCACGTAATTAATAAAATTAAATCCCTGTAAATCCTAGAGAACACTCGCCATTACCTTGTTAGCTGACAAAATTGACTTCTCCTTTTTTGGAATTGGTTCACCTGGCGCATTCCACTGTTTTGATTGTGAATTACTTTCTGAAGTGTAATAATGTATCCAAGTTTCATTTACGGTAATAATCCGTCTAAAAAATTCACTGATATTTTTACGGTAGAGCTCCAAAATTTTAACAGAAACCGTTTTTCTTTGCAAACTTTTGATCAGGAGTCAACAAATGCGGCACCCATCTTGAGCAGACCTTATGAAGGCCCAAAACATTACTTAAAATATTACCTGAGCATTCTTTTGATACGTTTACAGCCTCTGCTATCTCAAGCAACTTTAATCTGCGGTCTTCCAGTATTAAACGATGAATTTTTTCAATGATCTCTGTAGTTGTGACTTCCACAGGGCGTCCAAAACTAGGCTCATCACTAATGCTCGTACGTCGTATTTTAAACTCTGCAACCCACCTTTTAATCATTGTATATGAAGGGGCAGAGTCTTTCAAATGTACTGACCATTTCTTCCTTGATTTCTTTAGGCGTTAAGCCTCTCAAATGGAAGTGCTTAATCACTGCTCGTTTTTCCATATCCTCAATTTTCGTGACATCTCTCCATTTGTATTGTTTAAACTGCTGCAATTCAAAAATTAAACAAGCTGTTGATCTGTAGCTATGGATACAAGTTAGTCTAGAGTTAAACTATATGATGCTATCCGTCAAACTGGCCCAGTGGCGCCATCTCTATGTGAGGCCCGGGACTTATCTCGTAAACGAAACGAGATTTCACCCTTAAACCTGTGTAACCAAACATTTCTGCTTCTTTTTCTTCTTTAACTGCCCTCTGATGCCATTACGTGGTGTCAGGGTAATCTTGTTTTTCTTAACCCTTATGCGGGTTGAACGGAATCTCTGGATCAATGAGAGAGAGAATCCAGGATGGGTGATCAGCACGATATCTGGTATGACAGTGAGGGAAATGGATGACAGAGAGGACTCGGGAGAAAACCCGCCCAAGTGTCGTGCTGTCCACCGCCGTGATGTTACTTTGCGGTGGCCTCGGATCGAACGCGGGCCTTGGTGAGAGCCAAGCGGTCTCTCCACTCGACCATGGCTCGGCCCGTGAAACTAAACTCTATTCTAAAATGATTTCTTCATAACATAAACGTGTATCTATAAATACAGTTCTGGGATTTAAGGATAATCCAGTTATTCTACTTGTGGGTTAGCATTTCTAAGTCTTTCGAAAGTGACTACCATTATAGGAGCTTCTCAAACGTTCCTCTGTATACATGTCAGTACACTGCGCATGTGCCTAACTCTCTACTATAGTTGAGTGGCAGTGATTTGAGGAGTGAAGACAAGGTAGTATCTAATGTGAGACATTTGTCAATTTTTGTTCCCTAAATAGTGGGAACTGAAATGAACAGGAAACACATTCTGAGTACTCCAACTACTTCGTAATTCAAGTCAAAATGTACCTTTTTGTATCTATTTAAACTGATCATAATTAGATCATAATTATGTGCTAAAAGCTACTCAAGGAGGCTATTTATAGTTCCTCTTCGTCACCCTAATATGCGAGATATTGGATTGGCTTACGGTACGGAGGGTATTCGGCACTGCGATCAGTATTGATGAGGCGAGAGGAAATAGAAGGTGGTCCGTCTTAAGGAGCCATGACAGGAATAGGACAGGGTCCCTACATTTTACTCTTTGGCAGACCAGCACAACCGCCAGCTCACCTGATTGCAGTCTCAAAACGGCCCACCAAACCGGGCTCGCAAACTTGAGACCGCCCTGCTGAAGGAGGAGGGTTGACTCAGAGCATATCATCCTCCCATGCACTAGAGAGACACCCGCCGACACTTCTACCCTGAGAAGAGATGATGTGAAATGATAATGGAGATGAAATGGAGGGACGGAAATTCGAAGGTTGTTATTAACCTACCCAGCATTCACCGGGCGACACGGGAAAATCCCCGAAAAACCTCTGGGTTAGGTAGGTTGGCCACGGGAATCAAACCCTAACCTCCCGAATGTGGGCCATAGACGAAACCTTCTGAGCCATTTCACTCGGTATGCCTGGATATTAGTTATACTGGACAAGATGTGCTATGAATTCCATCATTATTCCCCCATTATCAGCGCAAGACACCATCACGTGGCTCAGAAACGATAAGTGCAACAGCAGAAAGTGCTGTGAATGGTTTATCTGTACGAAAATTATGAAAATCGATAATCTTGGTTTCTTATGCATTTGAATATGTATTTTGAGTAATTTGTAATGCACTGGGCTGCATTAAGAGGAAAGAAGCATAAAATAAAGAGAAAAAAATCATGAATGAAGGATTGAATGAAAATGAACCTATATTTCCTTTGAATATACAGTGCGATCCATATTAACCTGAACAACTTCAATAGACCATAACATTTGAACCAATAATAGGACACATGTGCAACTTTGGGAGAATATAATACACAACTGGGAGATTACATTATTCTATTTACATCTCAGAGAAAACTTTGGAAGTGTCCTCCTCCAGCATCTATACATGTTTGCACTCATCTCAACATATTCTCTGAAGTTTTACAGAGTATCCTCGCCAGTGTTACTTATTTAGGTTCAAATGGATTCGTGGCCGCGCCGTGGCTCAGTGGTTAGACCGCTTGGCTCTCACCAAGGCGAGCCGGGTTCGATCTCAGGCGACCGCAAAGTGAGATTTGTGGTGAACAACACGGCGCTAGGGGGGTTTTCTCCGGGACCTCCGATTTCCCCCGCCATCTCATTCCACGGTGCTCCATCTTCACCTCATGTATCATCAGTGTCACCGCCTGCGGTGCCGTATATAGTAAAAGCGGGCGTTAAACACTACACATTTCATTTCGAATGGATTCCTTGAGAACATCAATTGTCCGTGGCCTATTCTTGTATACACCGATACCCCCACAAGAAAAAATCCGGTGAGGTTAGGTCAGGGGATCTGGGGGGCCACAGACCTTTTGAGATTATTCCCCTGATCTAACCTCACCGGATCTGGGGGGCCACAGACCTTTTGAGATTATTCCCCTGATCTAACCTCACCGGATCTGGGGGGCCACAGACCTTTTGAGATTATTCCCCTGATCTAACCTCACCGGATTTTTTCTTGTGGGGGTATCAGTGTGTACAAGAATAGGCAATGGACAATTGATGTTCTCAAGGAATCCAATCGGACCAAAATAAGTAACATTGGCGAGGATCTCTCCGTAAAACTTCAGAGAATATCGTGAGACGAGTGCAAACATGTATAGATGCTGGTGGAGGACACTTCTAACATTTTCTCTGAGGTATAAATAGTGTAATGTAATCTCCTAATTGTGTGTTATATTCTCCTCGGGCCCAAATGACCTTGCTGTCGACGGGCCCTAAAACACCACACACTCACTCACTTCTCCTAAAGTTGCACGTGTGACCTATTGACATGGTTTAGGTTTATATGGATCGCACTGTATTTGTATCCATATCATAGCATTTTATCACCACTTTAAAGTAAAATACACCATTTTTATCATTCTGAAATACGAACATGTTGTACTTGAGAAATATAATATAAACATAAAACATATTTCGTAGCATCTTAGTAGCAATAATGTCACTAACCGCATTGATGAAGTGTTCTCTTTTCTTTTGGAAGTGGTCTCATATTATAGGTACTTCTTGGGCATAATTTAATATCTTTTTGTATGTTTTATAATTGCACTTGAGCTTTCTGGTTTCTCTCCGGGGTAATTGAATTGTGAGTGCATGAACCCAAAAACTGAGGTAGAAGAGGGCAATGCAGAAGTATCCCTACTCACGTGCTACTAACTAAAACATCATTGTCCGTGAGCAATGGGTCTCTCTCATTACTAGTAAACTTACCTAGGTAGTTTCTGCTCTGTTTGAGCTCGGTGATGCTGATGTTACATGCACCACGTGGTATCTGGGCGATGAGGTTGTAGCCCACCGGTAGCTGGGGTCGTGTGAACAGACCAGACACTAGTCTGCACGTGCTGTTGTCGCCTCCGCACACTCCGCAGGCATCCACACGCTTAGCCGAGCCCACCACGCCATCGCACCCCACGTGCTGGAACACATCATCACTCATGCTATACTTAATACTATAACACTTCCTCATAAACGTGCAGATCTTTACAACTACCAATTCAAAACAAAAATTAATGGTCTAATAATCGAAACAATATCCATATTTTAAGGCGGAGTGTGTATAAACCAAACATGACAAAAGTAAAGATATTAAATTCCTCTTTGATGTACCAAAAACATAATAAAATCATTTCAAAATCTCTATTTCACAATCGAGAAAGGTCATACCGTCAAGTTAAGGGGACAGAAAAACTTTACACAATTTTATAACGATTCTTTTTTCTTATTTAATTTCTTCTTGATAAATGGTTTCAGATTCAACATATATTAAGTTTTATGTAAACTGATGGAAATTAATCATGGCCAGTGTGGAAAAACGATACATTTCCATCAATTTACCTAATAGTAGTAACTGTGAAGCCTGGGACTTAAGTACTTACAGCATAGTAAGTCGTCGCAAAAGGTGTGTATCCCATTGTATATGAGAGCCTCTAGCGGTTTACCGGAAAATAAGAGTCATTTGGAGAATTTAATGTCATGCTGGCATGTTGCCCATAGTAGCTCAATGGTTAAGAGCAACCGGACGAAGACCGGAAGATCCTTGGTTCAAATCCTGGCTATGACATTGAATTTTTCAATCTGACTCTACCTATCCAACTCTAACTGTAAGAATATTAAGCATCATTTCACCCCTTCCATTTTTTTCATCGCTTGATACGACCTATCCGGTTAAAGAATATTAATTCCCCCCATTAAAATGTTGTAAATGCACACATTGGCTTTGCATTTCACGTGCATTTCCAAACGTTTCTGATCTTTACTATCATAGGTGGAGGGATTTTGGGAAGCAATCTTGAAATTGGGTATACATATACAGAATCCAATCTTAAGTTTGTATACATGTTTGCTTGTGTAATTTAAAAGAATATCATCATAACTATGTCGTTTTCATACATACTTCAGTTGTATATTACATTTATAACACTTTTATTTCAAATATCTTGCACAATAACACAATTATTTATAATGGGGAAACCCGAGAAAAGCTAAGCTGTTTATTTATATTTTCTTTAGGAAAGTTTGTGTATCACCAAGCAAATTTTGAATAAATACAATTTGAAATTTGTATAATTTCTACTACACCGGATGCTTTTCATCTACTGAGATATATCAAAATTATTGTAATGAAGATTATTATTCTGAACAATACTTTGTTATACACACTTATATATGTTTTCAAGCATGTATACCAAAAAGTTAGGTGTTAAAGTGTTATTGGAGATACCTTTATTTTTTCAAAGAAAACTAAAGTTCCAAAAATATATGCCTGTATATATCTCAAATGTATCCTAACGATTTAATAGCAGTCACTGAATTATAAAGAAATTGAATAACAAATGAAAATATGTGTAAATAAAAGAACAAGCCATAAATTGTTCTTCAGCACTGATATTCGATATTTGTCTGCTCAGGAAAAGGGAACGAGTTCAGATCTGTATTCTACAAACTCATTACAACAGGAATTACAATTGGGATTCTCTGGATAATGAGACAGAGACGATCCCTTGCACCATGGTAGTGAAATAGCCTGGTTATAGAAGTGTTGGTTATTATTATTATTGTGTATCACTGATCTGTTATGTTTTGTCACAGGCTTGCTAGGTACACTGCTGAAAACAGAATTAATACAGACCCTTGAGACACACATTTAGAATGTGTATACATATATCCAAGCTGCAATTAATACTTAACAATTGTAATCTATCGCATTAAAATAAAATCAAATAAGTTTATCAGTACAATTTATTTTTTAATTATTGTGTAAGTTTCTAGTTATAGGTACAAGAGTGAACAGTGTCAAATGCCTTTTTCAAATCTAAGGATAGCTAAGGGTATTGCTTCAGCCATTATAGGTGCTATAGCATATTGCTGATAGCCATCACCTGAAAACTTACCATACTATACTTTAATCTGTTCAAAATAAAATGAAGGTTGATATTTGCTGTCACATTTTATAATTCTTAGGTTAGATAGCCACCAGAGAGATTTTTGAGGTCAATGAAACAGTTTAAATGCCAGTCATCTAGTTTGAGAGCAACTAAACACACGTAAATGACTGTGGAATATCTGGTCAGATCAAAGGAAGGAGAGCTTGAAATGGCAGAGGCAAGTCCTAGAACATACTAACCCTCAAGTGAGGTTAATTTCCAGGTAAACACGAAGTTCTGTAAAACTAGTCAATATGTGCCGCGGCCACTTAGCGTTCTTTAGCTTACCTTACACGCGCTAGGATCAAAGCAACCAATATCCAAGGTAATTGAATTTGTTTGACGCTGCGTAGCGAAGGTAGGGAAATAAATTTCCCTTGTGGTAACGAGCACAGCTCAAAGAGGCCGCATGAGCCTGCGCTAGATTTGACGCCAGTTATAATGCCGATATGTGTGCATATGCGTGAAACTCCCTAGGGGCCACCGAATCTAATAAGTCATTGCGCGAGATTTCCCAGTTCGATAAACGATAATAATAATTAGTCAGGACGTAGCGGTCGCTCGCTTTCTCGCTTCTATTGTTCGAGTCTTGGCGGGTGGGCCACTTCCTCCGGGTGAAGAAGACTGCCGCGCGTGCGTGCTTTCTCTATACCAAATTGGACAATTTAGTCTACTTATAAAATTGTACCTTATACCTTATAATTATACAATATTCCTCTTCGCCTCGCGAATATAAAAATAAATCGGAAGTTTAAAACTTAAGTTCTGCTTAAAAATTGGAATTGCATATATATATATATATATATATATATATATATATATATATATATATATATATAACATAAAAAAGAGTTTTGGTCGTCTAGGACGAATTAGCCACCACTCTTTGATTATTATTAATCTATGTTCTTTAACCGAGAGTTTATATAGGACGGCGAATAAATGAAATTGTTGAAATAATGGTCAAGTCCCCAATGCTTAGAGAATTTGTCTCCTCCCCTAGAAAAATCCTATCCCGTTAACTTACCCTAACCAAGATACGAATTCTATGGCTCTGAGGTAGAAATTTTCTTCCTAAACTACGAGGTGAGCCAGAAAATCTTTGGAACCTAAAAATAGGAACATTTTGCTCCCTTACATAGTAAACATGATCTCAAAATTTTGTTGAAGATACAATTACGAAAAAGTAAATTTTATGGGTTTTAGTCAATTATTTTAGCAAAATAATGACTCCAAAAAGTGTTATGTAGAACATTTTGTTACATTTTTGCAACTTTATCAATATTAGTTTTTAGAACTTTTATTAAATACATTTTTGCAATAATGTATAACAAATAATAAATATTTATGGGACTTGAGAGGTAAATTGATGTTATTAGCGAGTGCAAAAATTTAACGCTCGAGGTATATGCGTTGAGGACTTGAATTTCAAGAGCATGATAAACATCAAACCTCACTAGTCTCATATGCAAATTTATCCGCTACCCCCCAAAAAAAAAATCGACTTGTACAATTAATATTAATTATGCAATGAAACCAGAATAATGAAATATATTTCTGTACATTGTATATGTCGCATGTTTGTTTCTTATTTTTCAGATAACAAAAAAAAAAAAAAAAAAAAAAAAAAAAAAAAAAAAAAAAAAAAAAAAAAAAAAAAAACAAACAAAAATTGAACATCGGACTAAGCCATCTACGAGGCAATCGATAATTAAAGAGATTCTAATATAACGTCTTTGAAACTATATCAGAGTAGGCGTTGCTGAAGAATGTGTTTTTTTTTAATTTACGTCAGTTAACTTTTTAAGCAGGGCCGGCTTCTCAATGGGGTAGCATGTTTGCGCTACAACCAAATACGAGGCAATCGATAATTAAAGAGATTCTAATATAACGTCTTTGAAACTATATCAGAGTAGGCGTTGCTGAAGAATGTGTTTTTTTTTTTAATTTACGTCAGTTAACTTTTTAAGCAGGGCCGGCTTCTCAATGGGGTAGCATGTTTGCGCTACAACCAAAATGTTGGGTCTCCCTTTAATGCAAGGGCATGTTCCATTTGGAGTTCAGTTGGACCTTGTCTAGTGCAGTGGCCCTCAGCGCGCTGTATTGTTTGCAGGTGCCAAGTAGTTCACTCGCAGTTGCAAACCACTGGGGAGGTATATGGGGAGGTATATGGCAGGATGAACCTATGGCGAGACGAGGCAAGTAGGGGGGAAGGGCGGGGCTTATGGCTGCATAAGGTTGGTTAACCTAGCAGCCAGAGAATAGTGAATGCCAAGCCTTCTCCTTCTGTTTTCAGCGCCACCTATTATTCTCATATTAGATGTTCGTATCGGTCAACTATTACCACAGATTACTAATACCTACCAGAGCATAGCCACATGTTTTGTGCCGTGTTTTGTTAGCTGTGTCGTGCTTTGAGAAGTGAATAAGAGTGATTTATTTAAATACAAGTATATTGTGTTATATAAGAAACAATGAATTCCATAAAGGGTCTATTAGCACGTCCTTTTTAAAAAATGAGCTTAGAAGAAAACACCGAAAATAAGTGACTTGGAAGTCCCACGCCAAATATAAAAGTCACATAGGTAGTCAAAACAAAAACAAGCTATTTGAACAGGAACTTTAACAACAATGTATATGAGAAATATAATTTGATGTGTGGTTGTAATATTAAAAAATAGCCTGTTTTGCTTTCATTGCGTTCTGCTGGCCGTGAAGATCCGTGGACAAAACATGGCGTGAATGCTTTGTAGCATTTTCATGATCGCGCTAAAAACACATAACTTAAAAACTGCACATGAAAAACACAGTTTTGCTATGCTTGGCAATGTAAATATAGCAAAGCAGATGAAATGTGTAGTGTTTTACTAGCACTGACAAAAGCATAACATTTTAATAACTTTTATAACATTGATGATTTCCAATCTATAAATAAATGCTAGTCTCTGTTTCCCGAAATCTCGGATTCAAACCGGGCGGAGAATAATGGATTCTTTTTTCGGGCGTAAAACTCCTTAACATGGCTTCCTTCGGAACGGAAGTAAAACAATGGTCCTATGTCGTAAATAAAAGAACTTCCAGCCTGATAAGAGCACCTGAACAAAATTAAGCTGTCCTGATATAGAATGGAATGCTGAGGGCCATAAAAGCTATACAGCGTCCGTAAATACAAGTCGATTTAACTTTATCCATTTACATAAGATTATTGTTCAATGTTTAAATTTGTTTAAGGTAAAGTTAATTTGTCGCATTATCTCTCTTAGAAGCCTGCAATTTGTTTCTTATTTCTTCTCTCCCTCTCTGAGCTCATTACTACCATAATGGCCGTGTGATTTAAATAGGTGAAAGAGTTTTGAAGTCAATATTGCTTATAAAAACGCTTTAAAAGTATAAAACACCTTTAGACAAGCAATGTTTTGAGTGACATAATACGAAAGTGAATATTTATTATTATTATTATTATTATTATTATTATTATTATTATTATTATTATTATTATTATTATTATTATTATTATTATTATTATTACTACTACTACTATTATTACTATTAAACAGTTTTAGTATTAAAAGAATTTCTGACATAAGATTCACATACAAATACAATTTGAATATAAAAGTTAAATAATTAATTTGTTGGAATACCTCATGCCACTTTGTCCTATCCAACCAGTGTCCTTGTAAAATGTCTCACGTGATACGTATGAATTATTAGGGAAGTACTTAACTATTGTGCAATATATATTTTCGTTTTATTGCATTATAAATGTTAGAATAGCTTAAAATGGTGCTCTCATTCGGGAGATTATGGGTTCTTTATATTTCACTTCGCCTTTCAGGGTTATTCGGGTGTTGTATGACAGAGAAAAGGATGCTCTGTAGACTCCGGTTTCCATGCCTTCCAGGGAGATATGCCCACCTCTAGTGATGAAGAATGTCGTAGTACTAGACAACATCGGGGAGCTTCAATCTGGAAATGTTCGGGACCCTCCCTTCTGACCGCTCTGACCGCTCTCCGTCTCTGTTCATCTTACGCCTCTTTCCCGGAAGGCCCCTCGTGGATTATAGATACAAAAGGCCACATGGCCGAGCTGCCAAAATCCTCATCTGTAACACTTACCTAACTTTATTTTAAATTGGAAAAAATTGTTATGCTTACTTAAGCAACACATCCGCGTTTTTTTACAATAAATCAAATATAAGTTGTGTACTAGTACGCCAGAAAAAGGCGTGTTGTGAATGTACCGTCTCAAAAAGATGCACTGGAGAGAAAGGAATTAGAGAAAAAGGAGAATAACAATTATAAACCTAGGTAAATAAATGTAAGGTATAATGTGGTGGGTGCAGATGCAGCAGTATTAACTATCGAAGTTACAAACAATTACTCTTGAAGCTTACACATACACAAGCAGAGCGGTATGCACAGTTTATAATTTTGAGGACAGAAGAGAAATGAGTAAGTAAAAGTATTAAAATTGTATACCAGAGTGCGTGAGCAGCATTAGCATTTATTTTCACTTAGGATGTGACAGACGCAAGTAACTTGACTGGAATACAACTTGATGGGAGGGCTTACCACACAATAGCCGGCCATCAATCAATACACATTAGTAAATTGTTACCGCATTGATTTTGATTGTTATTGATTAGTCTTACTAGATACGTGAATTGGAATTAACACACCGCATGTTTTCTGTTACAGGGGTGTCCTTAGCAGCTGCAGACAGACTACTGATGCTTCTCCAGCATTCTAAGTAGGTAGAGAAGGTGTTTTGTTCTACAAAGTAGGATACTGATATTCCATCAGCTACAGAGGAGTAAAAATTATTCTACCGTTCTGTAAAATTCATTGTTAGTTTCTCACTTTGAAAATAGATATAAATGTCAAATATCAAACCAATACCTAATAAATGTTTCAATACAAATATATGTTTTCCTCCTTTAAGACCATTCCATTACTAATTTCTCTTGCTGAAACATAATCTTCCCAACGAAAGACCTGCAAAATCTGTACAGGACCAAAAGTAAACACAGAGAAAATATTTAGTATTTATTTTTCAGTATGGTGTTCAATATTCAGAGATAATAATAGTATGGGGAAAATTAGCAAAAATGATCATCTGTGCTCCATTTTTGACAAAATATAAATCAATTTACTCTAATTTAATTTAATTTAAGAGGAAAACATCTCCATCTATCCAGTAGTACTGAAAACCACTTGACTCTTTAGTCGTGTTTTGGTTTTTTTATAGAGATTCATTTAATTCTGATTGGTGGAAAAATTATACAATTATTTATCGTACTAAATCTACAATATACTGGCTCAGATTGCAGTGCCCTTGGACCGTATTTCACGGTTCGTGGGTTCAATTACTACGGTCGACTTTCCTGATCCAAGTTTTTCTTTTTTTTTTTTTTGGGGGGGGGGGGAGGGTTTCCACGGGTGGCTAGGGGAATGCAGGGAAGGACAATTACATATCCCGAATTTCATGTCCTTCAATTTCATCTCACTACTCATTTCACTTCATTTACATCCTGGATGTCTTGTAAATATTCGGGGGAGGTCTGCGAGTCCCTAGCCCTACAGGGATACATTAGCCCACAGGGAGAGGACATGTGTTGGTTGTACGAGCCACCCTTAGGATCCTCTAACCTCAAGCCTTCCTCTCGGAGAGGTAGGCACAGATGGTCTTCCATTGCTTGAGGTGCCAAATCTCTCTCTCCTTACCTTTATACACATACGGCCAAACTTGCAATATCTTAGACACATAAGCTCGGGCACTACATAACAAATTCTTTGTTTTGAATGTACGTAATAATTTTCACACCTCTGTATATGCTTTTAGGTCCCCTCAGAAACTCCCAAAATAGGGAAAATATTCGCAAGTGTACTGTTTGTCTCGGATCTAAACATAATTTAAGTTGGAATATACAAGCTTTTCAAAATACTCTTAAATTAAACGTGTTCTCATTTTTTATATAAAATGAAAATATAAATTTTGATACAAATAAATGTTGAAGATATGTTCAATAAAATTTATAGCCTCCTCAATTTAAATTTGATTTATAATATTGTTTACCAGGTACAAGATATACAAAATTTTACTCAACAAAAATGTAGACCTTATTGTAATAACCATTTAAATCAAATAACGTTTTTATAATATTAAGACGCTCGGTAGGCGAGTTTTTAGCATTCTATATTTTTAAGTTACGCAAGTTTCTGTACGTACTTATGAAGGAAAAATTTAATATCTATAGTAGTGTAGCTTTCAAGCTGTTTATTCATTTTGTTACACAAATTTATTTTAAAGTGAAACTTCTTTTATGATGTTCCAATGAAACAACTAAAATACATTTTAAAGTTCAGAAATTTATTTGAAAAAACCTTCATTAACCGTCATATTTTGACCACAATAGGAGAATTATATTGGCGTATAAACCACAAGCACAGAAAACTTTAAGCGTCTTTCACATGTTTCATTTGTTACTTAAAAAGTAATTGAATGATTAAGTATGTTTTATACATGATGTATCAAATATTTAGCAGTTTGGTATTCATTTAGTTTTGCATTATAACAGATATAGATAAAACTAAAGTGTGAGTAAAGTGGTTCTACAATTTTCACGTCTTTCAGTGGTAAAGGCTGCTGACCCTTAATATTTCAAAACAATTGTTTCTAAAACAATAATGCAGATTTTGATAAAACATGAATAACATTTCATTCATTAACAGTTTCTACATTTTCTTATCACGTTAAACTATGACACAGAATCTGAAAACAAAACAAATAAATAAAGAATCTTACGCGATTCTTGTGTACTGTTCTATCAACTAGCTACAAGAGTTAAGAGGAAATATTTTAATTCTGCCCAAAAATTTCGAAATACAATTTAATCGAAAATACAGATATTGAGAAACTTTCAGTTAAAAATATTAAATATGGTTCGGCTAGTATGTGCCTATGTGAAAAACAATATTATGAAAGGAAAAGACACTTCGGATACTAAACTTGTATTGAAGATCAACATCTACATGGCACGTACATTTTCAAGATAATGTATCTATTCTTTACGTGAAAAAGTTTTCGTAATTATTTATTTTATAAAAAGCGGTGCTGAAGTTTTAATTAAAATAGCACAGGTTTAATATGTTTATATTAAGAATAAAATACGTAAAACTGTCTATGAATATGCTGTAAACACTGCTTATTTGATTGCATCTTGCGTACTTTTCTAGAATAAGGGAATAAACTTAAACATTTTGAAAACTTACTTTAAGAAAAACGAACATATTATAATATTAAAAATGATAAAGATGATGATGATAATAATATAAATAATAAATAATAATCATAATATAAATAATAATCATAATAATCATAATAATCATAATAAAATAATAGTAATAATAGTAATAATAGCCATAGCCATAATCATAATCATGATAATGATGATGATCCTGATGATGATCATGATGATCAGGATGATGATGATCATGATGATGATGATCATGATGATCATGATAACAACGGTAACGATCACGATAACAACATAACGATCACGATAACAACGATAACAGTAACAGTAATAATCATAGTCGTCGTCATCGTCATAGTAATAATAATAGTAATAAAAATAGTAATACTAATACCAGTGATGATAATGATGATGATAATGATGGTGATAATGATAATAATGATAATGATAATAATAATAATGATAATAATAATAATAATAATAATAATAATAATAATAATAATAATAATAATAATAATAATAATAATAATAATAATAATAATAATAATAATAATAATAATAATAATAATAATAATAATAATAATAATAATAATAATAATAATAATAATAATAATAATAATAATAATAATAATAATAATAATAATAATAATAATAATAATAATAATAATAATAATAATAATAATAATAATAATAATAATAATAATAATAATAATAATAATAATAATAATAATAATAATAATAATAATAATAATAATAATAATAATAATAATAATAATAATAATAATAATAATAATAATAATAATAATAATAATAATAATAATAATAATAATAATAATAATAATAATAATAATAATAATAATAATAATAATAATAATAATAATAATAATAATAATAATAATAATAATAATAATAATAATAATAATAATAATAATAATAATAATAATAATAATAATAATAATAATAATAATAATAATAATAATAATAAAGTTGATTCCTTCCATTGAAAGAGCTTGTAATCGAGAATAAATATCTGAATGTTATTTTCGAGTGAAGAATTTTTGCTTAATTTAAAACAATTGGTAGAGGAAAGGATATCGTGATTAACGGAGCAAGTGCAAAATGATATATTTTTGCTTATGAATAATGGAATGAACATAAGCGAATTTTTTGTGTGAATGCATATCTTTGGGATTTCATTTCATTTATGTTTTTGAGCAACAAAAATTGACTTATGATATCCGAAAATATGTGAAGAATTTTTCATTTACTACTGTGTCAAGGAAGTGCCTGGAATTTATCATATAAAAATCTCGTATAAGAGGGCATTCGAAATTACTAAATTACTAATGTCGCTAAGTTGGTACATCTTTCCTCCGATTGTCATCTGTCATTTAGTTTGTTAACATGGCGCCATTATGTTAGCGTATCTCAAAAGTGTATTGCAATTTTACAATGAATTCTCCTTTATGTCTTCTCTCGACTGAAAACGGGTGCCTCGAAGTGATAACCTGAGTATTGGAAAGAGAAGGAAGTGGGCCGGAGCCAGATCCGGTGAATACGCTGATTTTTGGTTGAGATTTGTTGAGTTTTTGGCCAGAAATTTGTTCACAATGATAGTCTTGTGAGCTGGGGCGTTATCGTGGTGCAGAATCCATGAATTGTCTTTCTGGTCTTCTTCGCCATGTTTGCATTCTCAAACGCCGTATAGTGCTCAGATAAGAGTATTTATTTACCGTCTGACTTTCTGACAAGAATTCCGAGTGCACGACACAAGGATATTCGAAAAAACTGTCAATATGACTTTCTGTTTTGTTTGAGTTTGACTGTCCTTTTGGGTTTCGGTTGAGTTGGAAGTCACCGTCGGAAAAATTGTTGACTGGTTTGTGTGTTAAACTCATAAACCCACGTCTCATCACCAGTTACAATGCGTTTCATGAATGTGGGGTCGGAGGTGACTCGTTCTAGCATGTCTTCAGCGATCCTTACGCGATTGAATTAGTCTTTCGGAACTAATCGAGCGGAAACATGTGTCATGCCCAAACAATCGTTTAAAATGGTACGAATCGATTCATGGGATACAGAAAGTTCAGCGGCAATCTCTCTCAGACCTAAACGACGATTTTCAGACACCATTTCCTTCACTTTAGCGATGTTCACTTCAGTTGAAACTGTTGATAGCCAACCAGAGCGAGGCAAATCTTTCACTACCACTCAAACGCATGTGTTTTTGATAAAGTCGATTCAATGTAAGTACTCTGTAAGATTTTCAGCGATTCGGCACGCGAAATACCATTTGAAATGCAAAATTTGAGACAGATTCAGTGTTAAATATTTTTATTCATTGTAAAATTGCAACACAACTTTGAGATGCACTAACAACATGGCACCCGGTACACAAATTAGATGACAGATGGCAATCAAACTCCGCCTGGATATGAAGGAAGGATGTACCAACTTAGCAACATCAGTAAATTCGAATCTCCTCTTATATGATATTTTTATATTACCAATTCCCGGTATTTTTTGGCCAGAATGTATAGAACTTATATTGCTTAATTTGAGATTAGTTGTAATCACTGAATACGTTATACTCAATAACGTAATGTAGATAGAGAAAAATCTCCAATTTAAGGCACCTTTTATGTGAATCTACTTTAGACTTGAGTTCATAGCTTGCTAAGTTTTAAAGTAACAGAATAATACGTTGTAGCCGCAGTATCAGGCAGCGATTAGGAGGCGGCGAATTAATCGAAATCAGATAATTAAAAAAGAAGATAAATTAATAAAAATGCTTTGCTAAACTAATATAAAAGTCTTGTTATAATAATATGAAATTAGAATGGATAGAGCAATGATTAAAATAGCGGTTGACTTAAAGAATAAGAAGGGAAGAATATAATTTAATATAACATATATACTAGCATCCAGGCAAGAAAGATAAATATTCTTGTAAAAATCTGTACACGTCTGAGAGACAGGAGCGGAGGACCGTTATCTTCTTTGTGCAAGTAGAAGTTCAATGTCTGAGAACTATAGAACATTTTCAGCCAGGAATGTTTTGGGACAAAGGGCTTCAAAGTGCAGTTGAGTATGAACGCTAAAGGGATTTACTTCGCTGATTTGATAACGATATATACCGTTACAAACAACTCAGGGTAGGCGTTCCCCAACTCAGGGTGGGCTGAACGTCAATGAGTTAGATGAGTTTTGCAAACCAATGCGAAAATTCGAAATAAATGAGAAACCAATAATAATGTAACATTTGAGAAGGGTGAGCTAGTTTGGTCATGTGATAAAGTTAGAGAGGGGGTCATAATTAGGTTGGAACTGAATCGTGAAGTAAGAAAAATTTACTTAAAAGGTGATACTACGACAGGAAGGACGTGTTCATGCGCATTAAGAAGAGAAGGGAAGATTCATAAGTCTGAAATGTAGGGAAGTTAAAAATAGCGCAACCAGCGTAACTAGAAGCAGCATTAGAAGTTTATTAGATCAAAGTAGTCGCCGTATAAAGAAGAAATAGAAACCACGGAGAAGTAACTTTAAACAAGTAATCCAGGGTTTCAAGTAAAATTTAATCTATGTTAGGAATTTTACTAACAGGTGGTCACTGATCCAAGTCGATAAGCAAACTTAGTAGGAATTAAACCAAATAATTCTGCAACAAACAAAGTGTTATTAATACGACTGAGTAGCCAACAACCACCAAAATCCAATTCCTACAACCATTCACCTAAGGATAAGAGAACTCATAGCTCCAATTAGAATCCAATCAATTTAATACTGGTATGCGGGTTTGCCGCAACGTCTGTTTATAAGTATTGCTCAGTGTTTCCGTTCTATTTCTGGTCATAGAAAGATAGATGTAGAAGAAATACGGATAAAAAGAAGGAATAATAAAGATTAAAAAGACAAATAGAAAACTAAACTAAGCCTTGCGGCGGAATTTCTTGACCGCTGCATTCCCCAGGTTTGCCCACAAAGGGTATCTATCATATGTGCGCTGCAGTAGTGGAAGGTGGGGTATGATAAGCACCCGTGGTAGCAATCTTCACAGCCTGGTAGTAGTCCTCAAATGACTCCCCAAGGAATGCACCAGGTTCAGTGTATGCAAGATGAGGACTCCCAGCTGGAGGAATTCCACCCGCCAATACCGGCAACCGAACCTGGGCCTGTCGCTTGGTAAACAGTTGCGCTATGACAACGCTGAGTGACCAAAAACAGATAGCGCAAAATTAAATAAAATTAGCAAATGGGAAAGAGAGCGTGTAACAAAATTTGACAACAAATTGTGAACTTTTCCGAGAAAAACGAGGAATGCAAAATACATTAACATTTACGATGAGAAATAATTTAGTTTTGGTCTAAATGAAAGCGCAGTTTTTAATTCTGTTAGAATCGAGACTTTTACTTTTTACGTTTAATGGTAATGACAATGGTTGCAGTTCTCAGAAGTGGGAGGAGGTTATACTAATTGCACGGGTACCCAGAATGTTTTTACTCGTTAACACATCTTGCAGCAGTCGCGGCTAACGAGCTTGTACGGTTGCAGTTACGCTTTGCGAGGTCTTCCAGCATCCATATCTACACAACTGCACATGCCTTCAAACATGATTCACATGACAGAGAATGGTGAAAACAGTTTTAATTGTGCTATGTAATACTTGAATATTTTTATTTTGAATACTTAATGTAAAGTCACTTTACTATTTTTTCTGATACGTATAGAAAGTAAGAGAAGTATTATAGTGCATTCAAATATTCGATTTCACCTGAACCCGAAAGAGAAAGGTTCATCTGTTTGTGAACAGATTAATAAAACCTAAAAGGTCGTTTAAGCACCAAATTTGGTATTAAATTTGAAATTTTGAACGGTTGCTACTTGAAATATTTCCAAGAAAACTTCCTGACCTAACTATCCTTTACGTAGACATTTTTGGAACATTCTGATATCCTCAAAAATGGCTATAAGGTTAAAGAAGGAAATCAGCACTGTCCGGTAATAGCAAACAAAGAAAATCCTGGACTGCGGATGACTTAGTGGTAGGATCTATAACGGTAGTAGGATTGCAGAAGGTAATAAATGAAATCCAGAAATTTTGTAAAGAGTGGGGAATAAAAATAAACATAAATACGCCGAAAGTTATGGTCTTCAAGAAGGGAGTTAAATTGAAAAAAGATGAAAAGTGGTTACTAAATGGCAAAAGGGTAAAGGTAGTCAATGAATTTGAATACTTAGGAGTAAGGTTGAATAACAATGGAAAATGGGGAGCACACAGGAGAAAAACTGAAGCAAAAGGAAGGGCGGCAATGAATGGAATAAGAATATGCAAATATAAATTAGAAATGACAACCAAGTGGTTAGAAAGAATGTACGAAGCACTAGTTGAATCCAAAATGTTGTATACAGTGGAGATCTGGGGGGAGGGGGCCACAGAGGTAAACAAAACGGTGGACCAAAACTACAGAAGGTTTTGTAAAGAGGTGCTAGGCTTACCAAGGTCCGCACCTAGGGAAGTAGCTTTAGTAGAATTAGGAAAGACAAGATGAAATGTAACAATGATAGAAAGAATAATAAACTTTTGATATAGGTATTTGGCCAAAGAAGGAGGGGAAATTACGAAATTATGCATGAGACAGCAAAAAAGATTAGAGAACTCAAATAGTTGGTGGGCAGAGATAGGAAGAATTATGGAAAAAATAGGAATGGGAGATATATGGAGATTAGAGGAAAGGAATACATGCGATGTGGGTAAATTAGTAAAATGCAGAATAGAAGATATGGAAATACAGGAAATATGGGAAAATCTCTAGAAAATGTGAAAAGCAAATAAAAAGAAATTGGTGACTAGAAGAATATGTAGATTACTGCAATAGGCAAGAGAGAGAAGGGTTAGTATGGATGAGAACAGGAATAATATTTCCAAGAGAGATAAGAGGTAGGGAAAAGGGAATTTGTGAATTGTGTGGGGGAAAAGAAAGCATAGAACACCATGTAACAGAATGCGAGGAGGTTGCAATATGGGGAAAAAAGGTTTGGGCAAAAAAAATGGGAGAAAGTAGAGAAGAGGATAGTAGCTATAAAAATGTTAACGGGCAGGAAGGAAAAGAAGGTAAGAAGTATTGGTGAGTTCTTGCAGAAAGTAAAATAAAAATGGGCCAGAAATGTAAAGAATATAAGAAAGGAAGATGGGGGGGGGGGGGGAGAATGGGACTAATTAAGAAATCAAGGAGGTATGGAGGTTAAGAGCTACCTGGCAGAGCAGAGGACCAGGGTGTCATGCAAGCCAAGGTAGCAACAAGATAAAGACAAATAAATGTAGCCAAAAGTTGTAAATTTTAAAATTTTGGAATATGCACAATAAATATATCATATCATAAAGATTTTGATTAAAATACCCATGTTTAAGATATTATATGAGGAAACTATGTCTTGAATTTCCACGGAATATATTCTGAAGTCCTGTTCATTCTGAGTGGGTTTTGATACTTAGTAAGCCGTTACTACACAAAACATATAATAGGGGAAAGTCGGGCAGTATCGACCGGTATGCAGTACCGGCCACTACTGTGATTCACCTTTTCGCCTCCATGTAGCAGAAGTTTGCAGTAAGCAGTAGCAGGCTTGTGTATCTACGTGCGCTATAGTCGGATATCTTTTTCCTCTCTTCTGTTCTTTGTCAGCTCTGAGTGCTTGATGGTGGTTAGTGTAGCTCTTAGCACACGGAAGATATTCTATGGCCTATGGCAACGCTATATTTGCGATCTCTATAAACCAGTGAGCTAAATATTTGTGAACTGAGCAGAAATAGTGACAATAAGTTCCCATGCTCTTGTATTCTACTATTGTTCTATATGTGGCAGTGCATTGTATCACTGACAATCTATATTGTAATAGAAAAGGCAGTGGCCGATTCTGCACGACCTTCCCTCTACATATTGCGTACTAAGAACTGCAAGTGGTACTTACTAGGTCGAGAATGTATATTGAGAATACGAGATCTAATAAGCAACTTAAAGTTTATGGTTAGCCAATCACTTTTTGCAGTTATTGAAAAAACCGTAAACATCAATAATAAATCCAAATTGATTTTCCATGTTTTATTGGATATTAGGAAAAATGTGAATAAAGGAAAATCTACGTCTAAATTATGTTGGCAAACCTTATTAGCCACTCTTTTGTTAATGAGTTAATTGAAGTAACACATGTGTAGATTTATAGGTTATTTTTTTATTTTGCGGATTTGAATCTTCCGATTTTTGATGGTTATAAAGCAGTAACATTTTATAAAAATGAGAAACATTGCTATTCTGAAAAGCTACGGATATATCATATCCATCACTGTTATCAGTAGAGTCGGAAGGGTACGTTGAGCTTACAAAATTTTCCGAAAGTGATGCTTTGATAAAACCGTTAACACTTATACTAGCGAGCCAGTTTTATTGGAATATTTTCATGATAAAAGAAAAAAAGTGCACATCTCCAGCAAGCTTATGGTGCGGTTATCCTATGTTACGATCGATTATACGTCATTTCCTATTAGTACCATAAGTAATGATGGCCAATCTATTTCGTCCTTGCTGCTATGGCAATTGACAAATAAAATGCAAATTTAGCTTACGCAACCGACAATGTGTTAACAGTGTGTTAGCGTGTTAACAAAGCTTAGCTTACAAATCAGTATTGCAAAAAATTGTTAAAGCACGCACTATATCACATGCATTTGGAGTTAACTGTTTCCGAGATAATTCTTGTTATTGGTTTGAAATTTAAAATAATTCATACTTTTCCATTAGGGTGTCGTTATTCCTTTATGTTGCTTTTCTCTTGCCCAGGCAAAGCAAACGGAATTTTAAAGTCATTACATTACATATCCTTTAAGGATTTGACTGTCAGTTGAACTTTATTCCCCTAATTCAATTGTACCTACATGGAAATATGCAACAAAACAAAGTTTGTTCCGAATAATATGAGGTAATGGAAGAATAAGATTTGTAAAGAATACTTTGTTCCAAAGCACTGTAAGTTCAGTGGCTGTAGTACGCCAGATTTTTTTAAAGAAGAGCATATGCAAGCCTAACATTTTAATAAGGAACTCTTGCTGTAACCTTTTTCATCTGCAGTGATATTAGAAGGTTACAAAATTTATCTGGAGGAAAAAATTGCATTACTTTTAATATTTCAATACTATAACACAAGAAAATTAAGCGATGTATAGAAGATAACCTCAGTTATACATTTTCAAATGAGATGGCTAAAATAATGTGTAAATGAGAAATAGAAAAGCGAGTTTTCTTATAAAACTATTTGCTTTATTAGATTATTATTATTATTATTATTATTATTATTATTATTATTATTATTATTATTATTATTATTATTATTATTATTATTATTATTATTATTATTATTATTATTATTATTATTATTATTATTATATTATTATTATTATTATTATTATTATTATTATTATTATTATTATTATTATTATTATTATTATTATTATTATTATTATTATTATTATTATTAATTATTATTATCATTATTATTATCATTATTATTATCATTATTATTATTATTATTATTATTATTATTATTATTATTATTATTATTATTATTATTATTATTATTAGATTAATTAATGAAACAAAGTTGGTGTTAGCGTCTGGCGATAAAGTTCATGTTCGTGTTAGCAAAGATCATTGTGAATGTTCTTAACCTGAAAACAAGATTTAGTGTTCGCGTTGCATTTGGGATAACTTTTCTATATGTATAATCCAATGACATAGAATTTAAAGTCAACGCTTTTTTCATGACTAAGGTTAGGCTTTCGTGCGATATATCTTAGAACTGGTTCATTTAATTTTATTTAATTATGGTATCTACATCAACCGCAGGATTTAAGCTTATGTTTTATAAATGTCCTGGTATTCACAGAGGTTGGGAAAGCCTAAAGACATTCAGCGTCGGAGAGAAAAATCGATGTGAAAAAATTAAATTCAAGGGGACGACTCGCAACGCGGGAGTAATCAAGTCGCTGTTTGAAGATGCTACCTCTGTGACGTAATTACATCTCGGTGGAATAAGATGTAATCCAGACAAGAGTCCATGACTAAGCATTAAGGAATAGCGTGGATAATGCGGCTTAAGGTGCATCACCGTGGTCTTCTGTAAATA